>JAOTOL010001410.1:30000-570000 GCA_034440575.1 Imbricaverruca yamaguchii | reverse complement strand
CTTTACCACCGACGTATATTATTTTCGTCTGAACGTGATGTGGAAAGGCTATCTGAATGTCCCAACATGCAACGAATAACTACCTATTCGTTGCATGCTGAGACATTCGGATAGCCTTTCCAGATATACTTGTATTTGGTATGTGACACACATGCGTACAAAGCAGCCTCCCTCAATCATGCTGCTTTGTAGTTCAAACAGCGAATAGATATAAAGCTTTGTCTATATGTATATGCCCAGTGAGTGATGCTGAAGTCTTCAAATGAGTAAGTGCAGAAAACGCGGCTGTATCATTATTTTTATTTTCTTAAGCATCATAGTTCCTCGTATGCCCAGAAATTGACATTTGCTGCTGAACTAAAAGACATAAGCTTGCCGATATTTTCCTAACTATCGATTTTTCGACAATATTGCGCTGTCTCAATCGACTCAGCTCGTCGAGATGGTCAAAAAGAAGTACTATTTGATCCAATTATCTGGATTGGTTCTCATGGCCAATAAGCCGCCGAATGCCGAAAACAGAGCCTTTTTCAAACGCATTTTGAGAAAAAAATGACGATTGCCCAGCGATATAATTTTTTGCCAAATTGTTAGCCACATATTAAGGCAAAATAAAAACAGTAGCCGTTTTGATAACACCACTTTGCAAATTCTCGACACAGGGTAATCTACATATATATATATATATATATATATATATATATATATATATATATATATATATATATATATATATATATATATATATGTGTGTGTGTGTGTGTGTGTGTGTGTGTGTGTGTGTGTGTGTTTGTTTGCGTGTGTCTGTGTTTTGTGTATGGATCTTTAACTTTACCTAGCTTTTTTTTGGTATGGGCACTTCGACGTCCTCAGGCCATTTCGTGCCGTGAAAAGAATAGTCTCTCGCTCTCGTGATCTGTAGTACCGTGTGTGTTCTGCTTGGTCTCACGTGGTAAACACTAACCTTTCTAGAATAGTTATGGCTGAATTTATTTGCCGGTGTTACATTGTGTTGGATGACAACAATGAACAGTTTTGGAAGTGACTTTTTGGATTCATCATTTCACGACCCAATTTTTGCGCCCAAGGTCTCTTTTCGAAAGCATCACTCCTGCAGTGAACAATGTGTGGCTCTGCCATTGGCTAAATCGCAATTCCATTGGCAATTTTGCGGCCAACGTTTAGCGTGCGGTCGATGCCTCGACTTGCTGACACTGCCTGCCGGCTAAAGGTCCGCTGCTCCTCCTGGCCACTTATTAGTGTCCTGGTAAGTAGCCCAGATTTTACCAGACTGGTCACATATCGACTGCGGGAGGCATATAGGAGAAGTGGACCTGCTTTGTTGCGGCGAGTTGGACCCCATCCCAGAGATCAGTGGCTTGAAATTCATATTTCTGCCTTTGATAATGCAACTTGGTGAATGGTCCATGCATCCAAACCCACTTCAGCTCTGCATGCACACGCCATATGACTGACATACACGGAGGTTCGACTGCGCTTCGTCGCTGATACTTGCCCTCCATCGTCCAGCATCCCTATAGGTGCCTTATGCTGGTTCATAAGTGGGACACACCAAGCATACAGCATGTGCTTCCTGTCGGCTTCACAGGAAGAGCGCCAGTCGCCGTATTCACTGACGAATAGCATGCTATGAACCCGGGTTAGAGCCACCGGCCGCCCACCACGCCAATCCGTGCTTTCACCGACGGCTCATCCTTTCATACATCGGAGCGTCGACTTTTCCAATGGCGTCAAAACCACAACAAAAGATGATGCAAAGCGACACAAAAGTCCAGCTCGTGTGCGACGGGTCACTCCCCTCCCCGCCCCGCCCACCGGCCGGCTGTGGCGAGGTCATGTGGCGGCTGGTTCGTCGCGCGCCGGCGGGGCCAGGGGTCAAGTGCGTGACATCGGTGACCAGTCGGTGTGTCCGGTGGGTGGGACCGAGAGCGGCCAAATTGCGGCTGCCCTTGGGTCGGCACCGCCGCCGCCGTCACTGGTGTTGCTGTTGGGACACTGGGCAGTACAGGCATAGTGGTGTGAATGAGCTGGCTGTACGCATGGCTGCTTCGCGTATGGAATTCAGTCGTTGTACAGTCGCAACACAGGATGTGACCGCGAATCGCCGTTTGTGGACACATTTGTGCCTTTGATATTTCCATTGTAGCATCATGATGTCAAACTTGATTAGACAACTCATTATATAAAAAATATGCTCACCAGTGAATGCATCGAGATATTTCGTGTCCACACAAACGCACACGCACACACCCATACTCATATTTATACATATATATATATATATATATATATATATATATATATATATATATATGCATATATGTATATATATATATTTATATATATATATATATATATATATATATATATATATATATATATATATATATATATATATATATATATACATATATTTACAGAGGATATGAGGGAGTAGGAAAAGAAGAGAACCCAGGCAAAGTTTGATATCGATTCTTCATTAGCGCCACGGTTTTCGTTCATGGGTCTTTAAATGAAGCGATTCCATTCCTAAGTTGCATTTCTTCACACGAGAACATTGCAGCAATGTGTAATGGCGAGCGTGCCAACGAGACCCACAATCGCGGACCGCATCAGGAATGCAAGAGTGAAAATCCCCCAAAACATGGGGGTTACTGTGGCCGCGCGCGGCAGCAATCTGACCGCAGAACGATCACAGAGCGCACGCCGACACACGGGCACGCCACGGTAAAAACCGCCCTACAACGTCCGGCGGGTGGTGCTGCGAAGGCGGCGGGGTGAGTCTCATGTACGGGGCGTGCTGGGGACGCTGGCGGTTCGGAAGTGCAGACGGGCGGCGGCCGGCCAGACGACGCCGTGGCGATCCGACTGGCTGTTGTCGCCCTCACAGCTGACTCACGTGTCTGCGGCTCATGCACGTGCCCGGCACGGGGCACACGCAGCCGGCGTCCAGTCGAGCCGCGCCAGACCGTCAGATGACTCCCGCACGTGCCAGGCACGGGGCACACGCAGCCGGCGTCCAGTCGAGCCGCGCCAGCCGGCCAGATGACTCCCGCACGTGCTGGACACGGGGCACACGCAGCCGGCGTCCAGTCGAGCCGCGCCAGACCGCCAGATGACTCCCGCACGTGCTGGACACGGGGCACACGCAGCCGGCGTCCAGTCGAGCCGCGTCAGACCGTCAGATGACTCCCGCACGTGCTGGACACGGGGCACACGCAGCCGGCGTCCAGTCGAGCCGCGTCAGCCTGCCAGATGACTCCAGCACGTGCTGGACACGGGGCACACGCAGCCGGCGTCCAGTCGAGCCGCGCCAGACCGTCAGATGACTCCCGCACGTGCTGGACACGGGGCACACGCAGCCGGCGTCCAGTCGAGCCGCGCCAGACCGTCAGATGACTCCCGCACGTGCCGGGCACGGGGCACACGCAGCCGGCGTCCAGTCGAGCCGCGTCAGCTTGCCAGATGACTCCAGCACGTGCTGGACACGGGGCACACGCAGCCGGCGTCCAGTCGAGCCGCGTCAGCCTGCCAGATGACTCCCGCACGTGCTGGACACGGGGCACACGCAGCCGGCGTCCAGTCGAGCCGCGCCAGACCGTCAGATGACTCCCGCACGTGCCGGGCACGGGGCACACGCAGCCGGCGTCCAGTCGAGCCGCGTCAGCTTGCCAGATGACTCCAGCACGTGCTGGACACGGGGCACACGCAGCCGGCGTCCAGTCGAGCCGCGCCAGACCGTCAGATGACTCCCGCACGTGCCGGGCACGGGGCACACGCAGCCGGCGTCCAGTCGAGCCGCGTCAGCTTGCCAGATGACTCCAGCACGTGCTGGACACGGGGCACACGCAGCCGGCGTCCAGTCGAGCCGCGTCAGCCTGCCAGATGACTCCCGCACGTGCTGGACACGGGGCACACGCAGCCGGCGTCCAGTCGAGCCGCGCCAGACCGCCAGATGACTCCCGCACGTGCTGGACACGGGGCACACGCAGCCGGCGTCCAGTCGAGCCGCGCCAGACCGTCAGATGACTCCCGCACGTGCCAGGCACGGGGCACACGCAGCCGGCGTCCAGTCGAGCCGCGCCAGACCGTCAGATGACTCCCGCACGTGCTGGACACGGGGCACACGCAGCCGGCGTCCAGTCGAGCCGCGCCAGACCGCCAGATGACTCCAGCACGCGGGCGTGATTCGCTACATGGTGGCCGATGGTGATTGCCAATCTGACATCTATAGATTGCATGCACATTTACCCGTATGTGTTTTCCATCCACAGATGCAAAGTTCCTCAAGTTTTTCGTGTTGTCAACCTAATTTTGAGTCCGTTCATGCCATGCATTACCCATAGGCCTGATGCTATTTTCAGTTTTAGGTGATTTGTGTTGCATTGACAACACTTAAAGTACACCAAGTTCCACCCGTCGTTGCATACAATGTCTCGCCCGGTGATGATACCGAGACACTATGTACCCCTTAAATGTTCGAATTTAATATTAGCAACATAACGAGGACTACAAGGGAGCGAATTACATGTGTCTGATTTAATTCCGAACGTTTCGCAGCTGCTATCCCAATGCCATGCACACTCTGGCTTAGATGATAACACGCTCTTTGCCGTAACGCAATGGTACGATTTCCCCGCCCAGCTTGAGTGTTCTACTTCAGCGTCACAGCCTAAAGATGTGCTCATTGATAGTAAATGTTCATATGTTTGTACATTCGCTAGAAAGCAGAGCTGTGTCATCGTGTGTGGTTCACGCTGTTCCACTGAAGTGCACATTGTAGACAATCACTCCACATCCAAAAGTGCTTCCACAAACGGCGTACATATGCAGGTTTCAGCGGCCTCCTGACCTGACAATCACCATACGCCGTGGTAAGTCCGCGGTGAAACATCGCTGGGTGTGCGTGTGCACGCATGTACAGCGGGAGGGTGTGCTGAGGTCAGCTGACGTCTCAGTTTACCCCGACGTCGGTGCCGTGCTGGGGGCCGCCGCACGGCACGGTGCCTGCCACTCAGCGCCACCTACCAGCCAGTCGTGCTGCCGGAACGGCACTGGCAGGCAACACATGCCGCCAGGGAAGTCAGTCGACCAAGCAAGTGCCACTCAAGGCCCGGCCCGCACACATAGGGGGCGTTGCAGATTGTTGACGGGGTTATTTCAGGTGCGTCCGTAAGACAGATCGGCAGTCCGCGGCCAAGCCCGGTGGATACAGCACCAGCTCTGAAGCCAAAAGCGCACCCCTTCCGGCTGCAGTGAGCTGCCTGACGCTACCGCCGCTGCCCACCCTGACCGCTCACCGCTCCACGAGCCAGGATGACCGGTTTGCTGCTGTTCGCGACCTGCGTCGCGCTGACCTTGACCTCGGCCGACCCGTTCGGCGTGAGCGTCCACGGAGAGCGACGCTACTACTGCCGCGACAAGTACGGCTACATCGGCGACTGCTACGACAAATACTACACAGTGGAGCACGGTTACGGCTACCACAACGGCGACCGCGGCAAATACGTCGGCAACGGCTACTACAACCTCGTCAGCGGCCGACATGCCGAGCTCGTGTGTGACTTCTACCGAGATGGTGGTATCAGGGACGACGTCTTCGTAAGTACAACCATTAGTGTACTATGCTATATATATATTGAACTATATATATGTATATAGATATATATATATGCATATTGAACTATATATATATATATATATATATATATATATATATATATATAGCATAATATCGCGTACTTAGTATGCGATATTATGTTCAGCAGCACGGCTGCCTTAATCAATCACAGGACATTATGACGCACATAAGCCTGTAATTAATTTGTTTGTAGCGAAAGGTCCTATCAGCTTGCCACTGGTTTCGCCAGGGCTATACCTCCTATACATGGCATGACATTCACTATGCATTCAAAAAAGAACACAACAATCCACAAAACAACGTCTACACACACACGATACAACTCCCCAGTTTCCGGTAGTGCTACAAAACTCTTGCTGCAGCGGAAGTCCTTCAAACTTCCTACTGCAGCGGTAGTGATACAACCATCCTACCGTATCCGCACAAGATTTTGTGGGAGTATGAATGTCGATACTCTTCTTAAGATCGGGTTGTCATGCGTACATGCCACACATGGGGTGGCTGTGCTCAGACCAATAAGTAGGGTGACTGTGCTGACCTGGCCAGGTCGAATGCTCATGCTTGTGACTTAGATTAAAGGTGGTCGCATGGTAGCGCCAAAAACATGTTGGCAGATCATCATATTGACGTTGGTCTAGGATGTGCTAGCAATGGTTGATGCCTTTAAGTCGCAATTATTTCTATAAGACAATTAAATCATAATACACAATTTCAGATCTTTTCATCCTCCTCTCATAACACGGGAACACATTGCAGAATTTGGGATAATTGCTGGAAATATTGCTTTGGTCCATACTGGAAAAAAAAACTAAGCACCTTGTGCAGGTACATGGTAATTAAAAGTTGTATATAATCGTTCAATATACTCCAAGATGCTCGACGCCACCTATGGCATCATGTCATGCAACATATGGCAATTGGGTTTCCTCGGGTGAAAAGAACTATGGCCATCCACTGATGTGATAATTTGTTAGGGCCGTAGGTTAATCCCTGGGATCGTTCGGGAATGGGACGATCTGTGTCGTGTGTGCACGTGTGTGTATATGTGCAACTGTAGCTATGCATCTTTATATGTTGTATCTTCATATTAATTTCATGCACCGTTAAATCGTCGCCCGATGAGTTCAGCTTCTGAGAGTAAACCATCCAATTTAATTTGTCAGATAATTCATCACAGCATGAATGAACTACCAACTATAAGCCGCACCTTCCACAGAACATCGCATGGAGGAAGATCGACGACTATGGCTACAACCAATACTCGGATCTCCGACACGGTCGCAGCTATAACTACAACAACTGGTACTCCAGCAACGACTTCCGATGCAGCAGCCGGGTTCATACGCAGAATTCAAAGTAAGTGGAATGACATACACCAGTCTCGATTGATATGCTCTTGGATCTGCTCCTGATGGTGAGGAGAAGCACCGGTCATCGCACTCTTCGGTCACTTCCGAAAGCCTTTCACGCTGATCTTTCCAAACACACGCGACGCTCTGTCGACACATGGTGGCGTGACGTCAATGCTCTATGCCGTTTGACTCCTCACTGAAAGTTATCGGTAGAATTTTCAACATGAGGCCAAACTCGTCTATCAGCAGACGGATGGTGTGGAAAATAAAGGTGATAACACAACGCACACTACTCTTTGTCCTGAAAAAAACCTAATCATAATCATGACACCGCTGTGTATTCTATGCATGTTACACCATGAGGAAGTTGTGACCGAGGAACCCACATTTACTTGGCCGGAGTCTAGGGTGTCGTCCACACCAGCAGACCGATTGGTTAAGGAATGGTTTGAAAGAACGGCTGTTTCTGAGCATCCCGCAACCCCGACCAATCAGTCTGATGTCACGACAGTCAGCCTTACAGGATGAAAGCCTCGTATACAAACTTAGGCCCCCTCCCTTCAATGTCAGTGTGTCATACTTTGGGGAATAAGATAATATTTGCTTCATCCTGGCCATGGCAGTCCACAACCCGGCCAACTGAGACTGACAGAATCCATGCCATACTCCGGTCACTGGTGGCGAACAGAAAGCCTGTTATACCTCCGACACTTGAAACCGAGAAAAAGCATGCGACATCCCGGCTCATCATCTCGGCGAGTAACTATGATGGAAAACTGCTCCATCCTGGTAAGTAGAGGGCGACAGAATATCTGTGCAAAGCTGGCGTCCGGCTTGCTGCATTATGGCGTCTGACGACCTACAGAACGCCTGATATATTGGCGTGTCGCAGCCCACGGAGTCAAATCCTGCCAACCTGCGGGATATCCCGACCTAGGACCCAGCATCCATCCCAGCCTTAGCTTCCGACTGAACCGTGGCATCCCGGTAGCTGACACAAAATCTATGATATTTCGGTAGTCGACACAACACCTTTGGTACCTCGGAAGCCGACACAATACCAGCAATATCTATGCAGCCGACACAACACCGGTGGTATCTCGGTAGTTTCCACACCGCCTGTAATATCTCGGTAACCGACATACCACCTGTAATTGCTCGATAGCTGACAAAACAACTATGATATATCGGTAGCCCACACATCTGTGATATCTCGGTAACCGACACAACACATGTGGTATCTCGGTAGCCGACACAACATCTGCGACATCTCGCTTGCCAACACAACACTTGCAATACCTCGGTAGCCGACACAACATCTGTGATATATCGGCAGCCGACACAACACCTGTGCTATCTCGATAGCCGACACAACACCTGTCGTACTTCTGTAGCCCACACAACACCCGTGATGCCTTGGTAGCCGACACAAGGCCTGTCATATCTCTGTAGTCGATACAACACCTGCGATACCTCGGTAGCCGACACAACACCTGCGATATCTCAATAGCCGACCGACCGCCTGTCCACCCTCAGGTCGACGCTGTACATCCGCGACTACCGCTACTCGGACCAGGGGCGGTACCGGTGCACGGGCACGCGGTCCAGCTACGGCTACGGACGCTACCAGACCGTCTACATGGACGTGGAGTTCTACCCGCGCCGCCGCTACTGATCAGCGCAGACGGATCAGAGGAAGACGGACTCCGCCCGTGCCACATTGACAGCTATGGCAGAGGAACTGTGCCACCGGGTGGTGTGAGGATCTCGTCCCCACGCTGATCCGTGCCCCGACCGCTGCCCCCCGCACACACACTGGCAGCAGCGGTGTCAGCGTGCAAATTATCGGCAGACGGTACCCGCCCAAATACAGACGGACTGCGTGATCGGAGCTTAAATGTGCAGCTTGGTCGGTTGGTTATTGGTTTTACGACACATCGACCGTTCAGTCATGTAGCGCCGTCAATCTCTCACGCCGATTGGTCGCGGACGAAGAGTAGCGACAGGTGAAACTCGAACCCACAACCTCTCGATTGTGAGACGAGCAACTTACCCCTAGGCTACTCGTCCCCTAAGTGTGCAGCTTGGTAGTGGTTGAAATGACCGAACTTTTGAAATGACAATGTGATTTTAGAGTGTGTAGTCATCTAGCTATGTGGTTAGGACATCGCCCTCCTCCGGGCCCTCCAAGATTGTTGGAATGATGTGCGCTGGACTACTGGTGTTCACAGTTGGACTGCAGGTGTATCTCACGAATAACCACGGATGTCACAAAGCCACGCTTGCAAGGTGGCCTTCAGCAGCATTAGATATACCACATCTGGGGGGGGGGGCGATTCTCGCTGTGCTTGTCGCGCTTTAAGGCAACAACTTTGATTATTCACAGTTCACAGACCATTGAAATTTGTAATAAAGAGTTCAAACTGCCATCAGTAGTCATTCTATGCTTCTACATACAATTTAGCTATGATCTGGGAATCGTAGAACGCAACCGGCTTAACACCCAGTACAGCACATGTGTGGTAGTATGAATGGTTACGCATCGATGGTTAACAAACATACTTGCCTCTCAGATGCTCAGTTTGTTAGAACACCGGCTGCAACACATGTGTGGAGAATGGCTACGCATCGATAGTTAACAAGCCTGTCTTCCATATAGCTCAGTCGGTTAGAACGCTGGCTACAACACATGTATGGCAGTGTAAATGGCTACACAACGATTATTACCATTCCTGCCTCCCAGGTAGCTCAGTTAGTTAGAACGCCGGCTACATGTGTGGTAGTGTGAACGGCTACACATCGATGGTTAACGTGCCTGTCTCCCAGATAGCTCAGTCGGTTAGAACGCCGGCACGCATTAGCCTCCCCTGTCTGACAAGACAGGTTCCCAGATAAGGTCAAGGACGCGGAACCCTGGCAGCCGAGTCGATGCGGTGCCGACACGTTGAACTGCCGGGCATAATTTTGCCGTTGAACTGGAATTCACGGATCGGGTATTAGACCAGGATTCACACAAGGTCTGCTTAGACCTGATCCATAAAGCCACCCCAGCAAGAATCCAGCAATAATTTGTATGAAGTTGCAGAATTAAAAAAAAAAACTCATCAGAAGCGCACTTCTTTTCAAGCAGGATAATCCTCAGTGGAGTGTTATTCTAAACACAAAATTGGGGGCATCAGAACAGACCAAGGAAGCCAGGAAGAAGGCACTGAGAATGCTCGGGGCAATAAATAGGAATGTATCATACAGAAGTGAGGAAGTGATCAGGAAGCTTTACTGTGCATACGTCAGGCCACATTTGGAATACTGCATCCAAGCTTGGTCTCCTAGCTATGAAAAAGATTGTTGGCTTTTAGAGAGAGTACAAAAGAGGGCTACAAAAATGGTTAATGGCATAAGCAACCTGGCATATGAGGAAAGATTGAAGAAATTGAATATGTTTTCACTTAGATATAGAAGGCTGAGAGGAGATCTCATCGAGGTCTTTAAATTTGTCAATGGTCTGGAGAGGGGATACCTTGGGGAAATGTTTGAATTTAACAGAAATGATGCAATTAGAGGTCATAAATTCAAAATTAAAATTAACCACAGCAGAACAAGGTTAAGGCAAACTTTCTTCACCAACAGGGTAGTGGAACACTGGAACCAGCTGCCAGAAAACATCGTCAGTAGCAGCACATTGAACATCTTTAAAAACAGCATAGACAATCATTATAAGAATAGAGGGCTTGCTTTTCAGTATTACAGGGAGGGCTGATTGGCAGATTTGGTGGGCAACTGGTTCAGTGTACAGAGTGCAACCAAGAAGGGCCCTTGTGGCTCAGAGTTGCACTAATCTTTTATGTCTTTATGTCTTTATGTCAGTGGAAGTTCTATAGTTGCATATGATATAAGTTATTGATATATACATGCATGGCTCTATGACGGCTGTAGCATCTAATTATATAACACTCATGGTGTTTCGATTACGATATATTTATAGTTTTCTACATATTGGAGTTGCATCGTTATCGTAGTGAGTTCAGCGTTTGCATGGCTGAGTGTCCAACAACGACGCGCCCTTGGTATCCTCTGCACAATACGACAACGCTCTGGAGCAGTCTCTAGACTGCTCAGTCACCTGAGAAGTTGTCAGGAACAGTAGGGTGTTGGTGCGACAACGTGATGGTATATGCAACTCAAACGGCGAATGCATTAGATATACACACACAAGTAAAATGTAGTGGTATGACCGTTTGCTGCATTTCTACTATGGATACATACGCACACGGATATTGTGCCGAGCAGCCTACGGAAATATCACATGAACATTTTGATGACCATTCGGAAATATCACCCGAACATTTTGACGGCGAGAATACGGGAATAACCCATGGACATTATGACGTCCTGCGGAAATATTACACGGACATCATGACGACGAAGTTACGGAAATATTGCACGAACGTCATGAGAACGAACATACGGAAGCATTACACGGACATTATGACGACAGACAGTATGACAACGGCTGCATTGCCACTATAGTCGATGCGCCCCTAACCTCCCCCCCCAGTATGACGAGGAACATACGGAAACATCATACGGACATTATGACGACGAACATAAAGAAATAGCACACGGACATTGTGAGGACGCCCTACGGAAATATCACATGGACATTGTGACGACGAGCATATGTACATATCACACGGACAGTATGACGACGAACACACAAAAAATATCACACGGACAGTATGGCGACGATCATATAGAAATATCACCCGGACATTACGACGAGCAAAAGGAAATATCCCATGGACATTATGACGACGAACATGCGGAAATATCATATCGGACATCGTGACACATCCTACGGAAATATCCCACGGACATGATGACGACGAGCGTACGGGAATATCACCAGAACATTGTGACGACTAACCTAAGGAAACATCACACGCACATTACAACGAGCATAAGGTAATATCACACGGACATTATTACGACGAACACATGTGAATATTAGACGGACACCATGACGACGAACATATGGAAGCAACATTATTATCCTCGTCTTCGCATGGTGGTACGTTGGTTGCTTTACGCACACCAATGCTTATATCCTGGCGAAACTGAAAAACAACCCACATGAAGCGAACAATTACGCCACAATTGTACAAATATAAAGATGGGAATAGTTCACTTTTAGTTTTCGAGGGCGTCGGTTGCTTCGGCCTAAGAGCGGTATTCATGCACAAAGGCGATTAAATTGCCTTCTGTTTCCTCCACCAGCCGAACCCGACCATATCAGATACCGACCTAAGGCGGCGGTGCATGTCACTCGCTTCAATGCATACCAGCAGGCGGCAGTACCGAAACAAGCCTCAATTCACGAGGCGTATATTCTCCTATAATTTCCTCCGACATTGATTGCATGCACACCAAACTTCACTCGTTCATGTTCGTGAGGACATCGTAACCGCAAGATCTGCGAGCCGTAGATACTCGGTACCCGGGCTATCCAGCAGATATACACTGTTCAGCACATGTTCCTGGCTCACGAACAGACTTCCAGCGGTAGGGACACACTGGGCGTAACTATGTCGTCCGTGTAGGCACGTCCAACCGCACCGGAAGCCAAGCACGGCCAAGCACGACCGAGCTGGGGACAGGTGGCGCTCACACCAGAGTTCACTCGCACGCCTTGACCAGCGCCTCCCCCACCTCTACGGCGATCTGCGCTTCTACCCGCGCCTGGTCAGCGCCTGCGCCGGCCAGCTGCGCCTGCGCCTGCGTCAGCGTCTCCCGACAGGCGGCCGGGTCCAGGTCTGACACGGCCACCGCCTCCTCCGCCAGTACCTGGGGCAGGCGGTGGGCTGGGTCAGGCCATCCCAGACACCGCCACTTTAGCCACTATCTGGTGCAACCCGTGGGTTGTTGACTGATTGCTTTGGTTTAAAGGCGCGCCGACTACAGGATCATTTTGCGCCCAAACCCGTGGGTTAGGCAAGTCTACGGACGGATCGAGCCATGTCGGGTCAGGTCAGGTTAGATGTTAGTTCAGGTTGACCAGAGTGGCCACCGTCTTTTCGGTTAACACCCAGGTATAAGGCCCGGAGCATCTCCTGAAAGTAGACGAGAGGCTCGGACGTCACTTCCGGTTATATCACAATAGACTTCTCGAATTACTGTCGTCGAATATCAAACCGAGGCCATTGAATTGAAGACTCCAAAGAGCGGACATGAAATAGAAACAGATCGCACGGGAAGGCATTCCTTTAAACAATACAACTATGCAATTACAACAGCAGCACGGATAAAACATACAAATATAGCAGTGCACTTATATAGAGACAACGCCATGACCCCCATGCCAGCTTTTTACTTGCACACGGCAGTGTTAGCCACTCTTCAATTAGACGTGGTTTCGATACTTCCAAAGGAATATGGTTAACGGTCGTACGCACATGAGCATCATCAACCACAGCAGGCAATACCAAAATGCCCATGAACAGAAACAGATACCGAAAGCCCATTCATGCACAGAATTCAGGATGCCTTCACACCAATACAGATTGGTGTATCCAGGAACGTGGGTTACTCTTCGCTTTCTACACGTTTTTATAGAAGATAAGTTGTCATGATCTACATGGGAAATGGCTGTGTGTGCACAGTCACCTGCACGGACGAGTCCTGGTTGATGGCGATGGAGCCGCTGCTGACGAAGTACTTCTTGGTGGTGCCGTCAGCCTCCGTCACGGCCACCACGCCCGGCTGTAGCACCGCCAGCACCGGCACGTGGTTCGGTAGGATGCCAAAGTTACCACTGCAACGGCCCAAGTTATTGCTGGAGCTGAGGCACCGACCCCAGCGGATGACACAGGCATGAGGTAACAATGGCCGCTGGATCTGTTATACATCACTCATCCAACGTTTATTGGAGTAAAAAAACAAACTGCCCATTCCGCCGAAGCTTGCGGAAAAATAGTTCTGAAGCATATATTAATTAATTTATAGTACTCTGATGTGTGCATGTCAAGACACATTTTCAGAGACACATGTGATTAACTACCGGCTGTGACATCGTTGTTTCCGGAGAGCAAGCCAGGTCTTTAAAAAAAACTGGGAGCAAATAATTATTAGTAGTTGCAGGTGGAAAAATGACTCAAAAACAGCAAAAGAACCTTAAGTATTATCTACGCACCCGCCTCGGAAGATGTGCTTTATTGTGCGTGAATATCACTATGATACATAAACTCGCTCACGACGAGCACGGTTCCGAAACTACCTGTACGGAATATGTGTCACTGAAGAAGTCCATGTGATATTTAACACAAAGAAATGACAGAAATTATACGCAGAGCAGACTGAAGCAAAAGACGGAAAGCATTTAGTTCCTTAGAAATGTTAAATTACTCACTATGGCACATGCATCCTTTTTATGCCATGAAAACGACTCGTGAGAAGAAAAAAATGCATGGTTAGTACATCCATACCGATGCGGGTACAATCAGAAGAGGGGACCAGTTGTCTAGAGGTAAGTTTCCCCCCGGAAATTGGGAAAATTGTGGGTTCGTCTTGCCTGTCGCTGCTCTGCGACCGCGACCAATTAGCGTGAGATTGTCGACGCTACATGACTCAACTGTCGACGAGTCGTAAAACCTATAACCACCAGCACCACCGCAATCAGAAAGGTAACTCGGAGGGAGCGAGGCTATACAATAAACCATGAAAAATGATGTCGAAGTAAGCCAAGTACGGAATGAAAACCGGAAACTTGAGAACACAACAAAACGTATCACTGAAGAAAAGTTCAGGAAGCGCAACAGAATCTGCCATTCAAATTAAAGAGGTTAACTTAAGTTAATTTAAGCAAACGAAGTTAATTTAAGCTAGCGAAGTTAACTGAAATAACCAACTGAAGGAAAACTATATGCGTTCAGCGGGAGTGATATTTTCCATCGATTTGTCAACCTAAGGGTTAATCCATCAATTTCCCTTCGAAGTGGGAGATCGCCACTTAGTCATCCCCTGGAAGCGCCACTTTCTACAGGAGACAGCGGTCCTTGATTGAAACCGTACGACAATCGACAGCCGACAATTACTCCCACCATCTCGATGTGTTTTCAATAGCCAATCACAATTCGGATGGTTGGTTATTCGGGCTTACGGACGCGTTGACTGCGTTGGTCATACAGCGCCCATAATCACAATTTGGAAAGGTTCATGGCGACTAGGTGGGACTGCGCTCTGGCCACGCCATCGCAACACGTGCGGACAGCAGTCGTCTGAAGTCAGCCCTCCGACCGCTTTGTTTTGAACCCCATGTAGACCAGATAAAAACACAAAGTGTGTGAGGCCACCCGAATCTACACGAACGCCCGGAGCAAGTCCACGTCCGGTCATTGTTCCGGCGTCACACCCTGCTGCAAGCTCGCCCTCACACGGCACCATCGACCACCTTTGTCAACACAGGACAACAAAGGTTCGACCTTGGCTGCCTCTCTCCAGAAGTACACAAAAGCAAGCGAAATTCCGGCGTAGGATTTTGGAGAAAAAAAGTTGTCGGCTTAGCTGAGCCAGGCAGCCTTTTCAAACCAAAGTTGAAGACCAAAACTACTGCACCACGATTCACAAATGCTGAATTCGGGCGGGGAATGGAAAACGCATACACGTGGTAAACTGTGTTGAATTGGTGCTAAAAATTACTGAACGTCAATACATGGAACCAGCATTTAGCATAATTTTGTAATACAGAACTGGCCAGTGGGCTTTATAATTAACTTAAACCTATTACAGTATGGCTCTATTAGACCTAAATCGGCGAGACGGGCAGATTCCACCTCCACGGAAGACCACAGAATATACTGAGCCGATTTCAAAACAGAATAGCTCAAACAGATTATACTGGTCTACTACATTTATATAAAACAAAATGGAATCAAAGATCGCAATGGCGAAAACAATGTTGATATCAGGCCAATTCCTTGTGAGCTATTCCAATCGTATGTTCTGGATTCACTCCTCCTCTTCCTTGATCCACCATTGGCAAAGTATCACCCTTACTGCATCATTGCTTGTAGTGGTCTGAATATAGTGCGCCCTGAATATTCTTCGTTGCCCCCTGGGTCCGCCATTGGGAAAATCTTCTGGCTCCGCCCCTGCTTGTGATACATTGCTACCGTACATACTGAGCTCATCCACCCTCCCCTCCTTGATCCGCCATTGACAGACAAAACGTTTCATTCGATGTGCTACTGCTTGTGGTGGATTTGCATTGTTTGGGTGTTTGCCCTGAATACCACTCTTCCTCCCGGATCCACTATTGAGGAAACTTGCCAAGATTACGACACTGGCTTGGAGTAAGAGTAAGTTGTCTACTTGTGTGGAAGACAATTAGATTAGACATCTTGTTTAGTTATTTAATTTATTTAAAAAAACAAAACAAAACAAAAAAACAAACAATTGTTTAATAGTTTCTTCTTTTCTTGAGGCACTCAGATATTTAACTGACAGTATAGGAGGTAGCGATTTATAGTGAATGATAGTTAGCTTTTTTGTCGGTTGTTTAGCAAGTGTGTTTGGTGTTGAAGTTTAAGATAGTTTAATTAGTAGTAAGTTGGGGGTATTCATAAGTGCTGTGTGACTGTTCATTTTCTGTCTAGCCATAAGTGATATCAAAGGGATATTTATATAGTTGTCTACTTGTGTGGAAGACAATTAGATTAGACATCTTGTTTAGTTATTTAATTTATTTAAAAAGAAAACAAAACAAAAAAACAAACAATTGTTTAATAGTTTCTGCTTTTCTTGAGGCACTCAGATATTTAACTGACAGTATAGGAGGTAGCGATTTATAGTGAATGATAGTCAGCTTTTTTGTCGGTTGTTTAGCAAGTTAATTTAGCAAGTTAATTTGAATCTAAATCTAGGCATAAGCTGCAGCGTTTAGGATGGTTTCGACCAGGATGCAGGCACTAGAGGAAGAAATTAGGACCCTTAAGGCAGAGGTTTCCAACCTCAAGGCTGCCCTTGTTGCACAGGGTAGGCAAGATAAAGCAACAAGGGGTCAATCCGTAGCAGGGACATCATATGCCCAGGTGGTCGCAGGCCACCAGGTAGCTGAGGTTTCCCCTACTGTGGAGGTGGCTGGGATCTCTCAAGAGGGGAGTGTTAATAGTGTTAATAGTGAACAGAGGAGGGGTAGTTCTGGTAGGTCACAGGAGGGGAAGTGGCATGAGGTCAGGGGGTGGAGGATTTGGAGACGCGAACCTAAGGAAAGGGTCAGTGAGTGGCAGGTGGCAGGTGGTAGGAGCGGGAGGAAGTGTAGCCGACCGGCCCAGCGGGCAGGCATAGTAACAACAAATATGTTCCAGGCATTGGATGACTGCCCCCAGGATAGCAGTAGTAAGGAGTCAGTGCTGGTCATAGGAGACTCTCGTGAGCGTCATTTAGAGCGGGTATTTTGTAAAGGTAGGAGGGACAGGAGGTGCATCACCAGGCCTGGTGCCAAGGTGAAGGACCTGGTACCTGCGGTGGCACAGATCACCAGTGATCACCAGTTTAACACAGTCATAGTGCATGTAGGGGTAAATAACATAGGTCATACTAGGAGCGAGGAGCTTCTGCAGGAGTACAGGGCCCTTCTGGCCACCCTGAAGGGTACCAATAGAGTGCTTGTAACAGGAATTTTGCCTAGGGCTAGAGCCTCCCCTGAGTGGAGCTCTAGGGCACTGGCAGCTAACACCAGGGTAGGAAAGCTCTGCCAGGAGCTAGGTTTTACATTTGTAGACGAGTGGAGCAGGTTTTATGCATCGTAGGACCTCTATCAGAGGGATGGCCTGCATTTTTCTGAGAAGGGGGTCCATGTGTTAGGCAAAGTATATGAGCATGTCCTTCAGGGAAACTAGGAAATGGGGTGGGGAGGGATGAAATTGCATTGCCAACTCAGGAATATTCCAATAGTGTCAGCCAAGGCAATAGAACCTCAAAGTCTGCAAATAGGGACAGCAGCAACTCAAGGGGACAGAGTTATAGTTCATCTAGTGATAAAAGAACTCCTCAATATGAAAAAGCCAAAGGTGGTTATGGAGCATTTGTTAAGTGTATGATGTTTAATGCTCAGAGTATCCGTTCCAAATTTGATGAGTTCAAGTGTTATGTTGCTGAGGAGGAACCGGATTTTGTTTGCATTACGGAGGCATGGGTCAGTGAAGGATATTTTGGAGATAACTTACAGGACTATGAGATCCAGGGATACAATATGCTTTCGTGCAATAGGGGTCCAGCAATGAAAGGGGGTGGTGTAATGCTCTATGTGAATAGCTTATTCAGTTCTCAAAAAGTAGCAGGTGGGGATAAAAATGTGTCTGTGGAGTCCATTTGGCTTGATGTCACTGTGGGAAAAGGCAACAGCAATACTCTTAGGATAGGAGCTTTCTACCGATCAGGAACCCTGCCACATTCTCAGCAACTGGAGCTTGACAAGGTGATTTGTGAGGAAATCAGTAGAAACTTTAAGAGGAAGTGCCTTATTCCCGGTGACTTTAATCTAAAAGGTTATGAAAAATGCTGGTGTTGGCTCCCCATCATGCAAAATGTTCAGGAAATGCTTTGAAGAGGACCTGTTCTTACACCAGTTTGTATCGGAACCTACCAGGCATGGTTCATTCTTGGACCTTGTATTATCGGATTTAAGTGACTTGGTTCAAGACTTGACTGTAGGCGAAACTCTGGGAAAAAGTGACCATAACATAGTTAGATTCAAGGCACATGTAGGGGAAATTATCAAGGATAATTTGGTAAAGGTTCCATATTTCAACAGAGCAGACTTTAACGGCATGAGAGCGGCTTTAAGTGCCATCAGATGGGAAAAAGAATTCTCCAATTTAAATGCCTGTGAAATGTGGGAAAAGTTCAAATCTTACTTAAAGGAAACTCAGATTAGACATGTCCCCCAAAAGCAAAGACGCAAAAGAAGGGTAGGAAAGCCAGCATGGCTTACACCAGACGTGATAAAAGCAATTGGGGCTAAGAAAACTGCATTTAGAGTTTTTAAAGAAGCCTCAAATGTCATTAATCTAAAGGCGTATCGAAAAGCTAGAGACACTGTGAAGCAAAATACCAGAGCAGCAAAGCGAGCAAAGGAACTGGATTTAGCTAGAAACTGTAATGGGGACAGTAAAAAGTTCTTTAGTTTCTACAAGCTGAGTAAAGTTTCTAGCACAATTGGTCCACTGGAAGTAAACGGGACTACATTGGGTGAGGATAGTGAGATGGTTGAGGAGCTGAGCAAGCAGTTCAAATCAGTGTTTACATTGGAAGATATGACCAATCTGCCGACCGTACACCATAGTTCAGTTACATGGGATCTGACAAATGATGTTGATTTCATTGGTAGTGATGTTGTTTACAATCATATCAGAAAAATAAAGCCAAATAAGGCAGCAGGACCTGATGATATTTATGCTAGGGTGTTGCCGGAAACTGAAAAGGAACTGGCATTTCCACTTAGTATAATATTTTGTAGATCAGTTTCACATAATGAAATTCCAACCGATTGGAAAAGGGCAAATGTAGTTCCTATTTTCAAGAAAGGAGAAAGAGGGAAAGTTGAAAACTATAGGCCAATAAGTCTCACATCCCTAGTCTGCAAGGTACTCGAATCAATTATCAAGGATAGAATAGTTAGTTATCTGGAAGGTAGCAGATTGATTCAAGATACTCAACATGGATTTAGAAAAGGACGATCGTGTCTCACAAACCTCTTGGACTTTTTGAACTTCGCCACAGAACAATTTGATCAGGGAAATCAGGTTGATGTAGCATATCTTGACTTTAGTAAGGCCTTTGACAAGGTACCCCATAAACGGTTAATGATACAGCTTCAGTCCCATGGTATTGCAGGTAGCATCTTAAAATGGATAGAGTTGTGGCTTTCAGATAGACAGCAAAGAGTTATGCTAAATGGTACAAAGTCATCATGGCAAAATGTTCTTAGTGGAGTCCCCCAGGGGTCAGTACTAGGGCCATTACTGTTCATTATATTTGTAAATAACATTGAAAGTGGCCTAAGCAGTAAAGTTTTGAAATTTGCAGATGATTTGAAGGTCTTTAGGGCAATAACAGGTCAGGATGAGCATATCTCGCTGCAAAAAGACTTAGACGAACTTGTGAGGTGGTCCGAAGAATGGCAAATGAAATTTAACTTTGATAAGTGCAAAATCATGCATGTAGGTAAGCAGCATATGAAGGCTCCATACTTGATGGGTGGCCAAGTGCTATCAGTGACTCAACAGGAGAAGGATTTAGGCGTTATTCTAAACACAAAACTGGGGGCATCAGAACAGACCAAGGAAGCCAGGAAGAAGGCACTGAGAATGCTCCGGGCAATAAATAGGAATGTATCATACAGAAGTGAGGAAGTGATCAGGAAGCTTTACTGTGCATACATCAGGCCACATTTGGAATACTGCATCCAAGCTTGGTCTCCTAGCTATGAAAAAGATTGTTGGCTTTTAGAGAGAGTACAAAAGAGGGCTACAAAAATGGTTAATGGCATAAGGAAAGATTTAAGAAATTGAATATGTTTTCACTTAGATATAGAAGGCTGAGAGGAGATCTCATCGAGGTCTTTAAATTTGTCAATGGTCTGGAGAGGGGATACCTTGGGGAAATGTTTGAATTTAACAGAAATGATGCAATTAGAGGTCATAAATTCAAAATTAAAATTAACCACAGCAGAACAAGGTTAAGGCAAACTTTCTTCACCAACAGGGTAGTGGAACACTGGAACCAGCTGCCAGAAAACATCGTCAGTAGCAGCACATTGAACATCTTTAAAAACAGCATAGACAATCATCATAAGAATAGAGGGCTTGCTTTTCAGTATTACAGGGAGGGCTGATTGGCAGATTTGGTGGGCAACTGGTTCAGTGTACAGAGTGCAACCAAGAAGGGCCCTTGTGGCTCAGAGTTGCACTAATCTTTTATGTCTTTATGTCTTTATGTCTTAAGAACTCAGAATCGACATGCACTGGTCGTGGTACAGTTCTCATGTTTAAACGCTTGCAACTTTTTCAAATAGCCTACTCATTTATCTTCGCTGGATACGCCCATAATACAATAACTAATGCAGCTTATTGGCTATGAAGCACGATAAAAGCGACGATATACCACCATGAGTATCCTGAAACAATACAGCAAAATCAACTTCCCGATAGTATGGTAAATGGTACCACTTTTGTAACAATCAGTCCCTTGTTGCCAATTTGTGTCCCCTTCCCCCTCCCTGTATCTGCACATGACATTTGGGGGGCTTTAGGGCGCATCGACCATGTTGATCATATAGTGCACCTGACATAACCAGACTTAAATAAGCATTTCCATGGGCAAGCAAGGCAGCATGAACACCTGGATTCCAGGTTATAATTACATGAACAGCAAAACAACCGAAATATTCCGGTTCGTGCAACGTTTACAAATTTTTACGTAATATGCTGGAAGGATCTCACAATATGCGCTACTAAAGCCACCTATAACAAAGCTAGGAAACTAAACGTTCGGTACAAATAAAAATGAAGAAGAATGACAACAAAAGTCACTGAATTTCACATTCCGTCCACAAATTGAACGGCAGGCGAAAAACCACAGGGGAGTGGAGGCGGAATGTGCCCCTGTTCCGCTTACCGTAATCGGGTCCAAGGGAAATACAAGGTGAACTAGGAGACATGTGTGATGCAGTGTTCAAATTCATTTTTGGGTATGTATGAGATGTCAAAACGAGTACAGCAGGATGTCTAAATGGGTCATGGAAGCATGCCAATTAAAATGTTGTTCCAGACCTCCAAACTCAATGTTGAGCCAATAGCCTACTGGTAAGTGCATGTGTTCCTTTAATTTTTGGAGACCACTAGTATAGAGATACCTGGGCTCTGGATACCAAGGTCCTGGGTTCAACATTCACACCACTCAGGACATTTATCAAGCCCGCGGCCCATTGGCGAAACAGCGTGGGCGATGCCATTAGCCGTGACCGGGCAAAGTGCATCGTGGGCCTCAAAACAAATATACACACACACAGAGAGACACACACCTGAAGGAGGGCACGTCCACCTGGCGCACGTCCTGCTTGTTATAGAACACCTGGCTGGGCGCGGCAAACGTCAGCGACATCTCTGCCATCCCGCGGCGAGCCTGCACCGCCGGCATGGAAACACGCGCCAGGCGCAAAGCCGAGCGAACCAACGCCATCTCTGCCGACACAAAAACATGTTCAATCCACAGCGACTCCCAATTGAGCATTGGGCATGGTGAAACGCCCTTATTTGACTAGAGCATTCGATGGCCAGTCCAATAGGAAACTGAAAATAGGCTAAGTTTTGCTAGATCAGCAGATACTAGCCAGACAATTTATAATGTGGAACCTGCAATCAAACAGAATGTAAATGCATCCAGCTGACCATTTGAGGTGGAGGGGTAATATTCTTTAGAAACAAAAGAAAGTGCCAGATCCAAAATGTTACCAAATTCAAATTCATTATATGTAAATTATATGAGAACAATTAGCTTCAGCAAATACCCTCTGAATAAATTGTGCAGACAATTTGGAAAATAAAAAGAAAACTACAACTCATCCCAACATTTGGACATCCTAATATGGCCTGTGCTCAAGCATGGCCCATTCCTGTACTCTAAACTATAGTGGTTCATCCATACTGGATCAGAAGTGGGCAGTAACAAAATCTTTGCAACTTATGGCATGAAATGGGCCCATAAAAAACACTGAAAGTCAGCATTACTTACTTATCACAGGGCATCAGCAAAATGAACATATGTCCGCACCATGTTTTTTGCATAAAAACAGAAGTATGTACAGACTAACTGTACTTACTACAGTTGAAAGCAACACCTGGATAAATCAACACTCATGAATACATACAATTATACACACCTTGGATTCTTACTTTTACTAGCATCAAGATAATAGTTCCTAAAAGATTATTGCAATCTTTGTTCACGTAAAGAGCTTCGTGATGAACTTCCTAACGCTATTCATTAGTCTCCATGGAAGTTGATCCACATGCTCTCAATCAGCAATGGCATGGAGCTAGATTCTTTGCTTGAGGAATGGATACCCTTGTTCTTCATCATACTGTGCCTTTTTCATGATATATCTGATTAGTTAGAATTTATAGTTTTATAAGTGTTCTAAAAAAAGCATGCCCTTGAGGCTTGCATAGCCTAACCCAAAATCCAGGTGTATCACCTAGAACATAGGTGTTTTATACATGGATGCAACTGCAAAAATCCTTCATGGGATACCTCAGGAAGTTTTCAAAGCCAACATTACGAAACAATAGGGAAAACAACTGATGGCTTAAGGCAATCCTTTACTCAACACCTAAAAAATATTGACTTGTGATAGCAAAAAAATAACATATCAATACAATAACAACCTGACATTATCAGCAGGAAATAAAATGTTATATAACTAAGCAGCATAACTACAGTACAACTCCCTTACTTCAGCCATTTTTGAGCATCAAACTTGAATAACTTTCTGCTATCTAACATAGAACAATGTCAATGGTGTCAAAAACATCGCTGGTCCGTGAGCTTTGAAAGTTGCCAAGAACCCCCTTCACAAAATGGGAGGGGTCAATTTTTTTAATTGTGGCTGGCTAAAGTTTGGACTGGGTTTCCGATCTTTAGCCACCTTCCACTTTTTCACGTTGGCCAGTGAATAAGACGTCCGGTTCTAACTTTAGCCACCGGGTAATTAAAAAAACAATTCGAAGGTTCCTAACCATTTTTTAAAACCTTCAGAACACGTGTATCACAGCCAAACAGCCACAATGAGCATAGATCAACAGTTGGGCACAAGAAAGTTGAAACTTATCTGCACACAAATAAACTCATCAGTCACGTTAGCATATACATGCATTCAACATGTGTATGTATATCATACATATAGCATATGTCATATGTATCAGGTTGCAGTGTAGTAGGACAGTTGCATACTCTGCATAGCATGCAGGGTAGATCAGGTTGCATGTTAAGAACAATTCTTTTAAAATAAAAAACTCAAATTGCCTTGATTTACACATTTACCAACTTGGCAATAATGGGGCAGCCATGATCAGCAAAAGAATATAACTATGGCTTGCCTAAGGTGCCCAAGCAAAAAGTAGCTCTCAGCCAAATTATTGGCTAGGTAAGTTCATGGGAAGTTTGTAGTGCAAGTGTGTGAGCTGCAATCACAATTACAATGGCTTTTTCAGTGTTACCTGTAGTAATTACTGGCTCATTGATTATGTTTCTCAACAGGTAGGGCAAACAAAGCATGCAGTGTCTATGCCATATGATCACACACAGGTACATAATCAATAATTTCATTGGAATAGCTTCACCTCGTCATAGGAAAATACTGCTTCACATAAAAGTACGAATTAGAGATGGCCTCTAATAAGAGATGATGGATAACAAACTGATATTCAAAGCAGGCAAAGCAGGCATAAGGACATGTTTCAGTGTGTAACATGAAAATTCACATCGCAAGAGGGGACACGAATTTTTGCTGCTTCGTATGTGGATTGCGAATTTCAATTCATTCTATCTGGGAAACGCTGATAGGAATATGTAAAGAAATATCCACTTGAAGTACCTTGCTAAACTCATTTTACATACCAGTAAAGTATAAAATCGAGATATATAATCAACCTCCAAGCTAGCTGCAATTCGCCGTGCATGCGTCTAAAATGCAGACAAGGAAAAGTCAGAACAGCTGGCAGCATATCAGGAAGTACACTTTATATTATATTAATAATGTGTACAAAATATGCATTCAAAGTTCACAGGGTAATTTCTTTCAACGACATTTTAAAGTATGTTGGAATACTCGTCGAAATAATATTCCTGACCTGTTTCACCGCTTGCAACTATTGACCAGAAAAATCAGCCGTGGAGAAAAACATAAAATTGTTTGCAATTACAAAAGCAAATAGGAGAACATGAAGCTGTAAAGTTATGTAGGTACAGTTATGGTGGCTAAATAACTAATCGTAGAATATTGGAAGTCAGTAAAGTAATCTGATATTAAGAAACCAGAGCTAAGTCCCTGCGTGATAATAGATAAGAGGACGTCCTATTTTATTTCGTGGTTCCGACCTAGAGGAAATATGCTGGTGCGCAAGATTGAGCTACATGGAAGTTACGTGTGCTTTGTTTGCATTTGTGTCTCGGCTGGGTGATGATGCTTGGATGGTTGGTTTAGGTGGTTGCCTCGCTTTTGTGATATTTTTGGACTTCTCTTAATGTGTGTGTGGCTCTAATCTTTATTTCTCACTATGGAAGGGAGGCGTGTCATCAGTCTTAGCTAAAAAACGCATAATTATCCAGCGGAAATGTCTCGAAGAGCTGCGCTATCCCTTCCCTCAGACAGCTTTTCGCAATGCCCGAACGATCCACTCAGGGAAATGTTCGAGGCTTGTAGAGTTGGTGAAATATCCAAAGTAAAGAAACTTATCACTAGCAAAACGGTTAATGCAAGGGACAGTGCAGGGCGCAAGTCTTCTCCTCTACACATCGCAGCAGGTAGGTTTTAGTTTTATTTTGATTGCTTCTCAAGGTCATGTCGATGCAGGCAAATAACTACCTGAGTAGGTAGGTTGGGAGGTGTGTACCTACCTAGATATGCATCAAAGATGACAGAATATATGGGTACTAGTGGCACTGCACCTCTGTAAATAGCAAAATTTGCTACTTCCCATATGGTCTTACTTGGCCAAGAACTGCAATAGATGTAGCATTTCTGCCTCCCCACCCCTCCCCATAATTCAGGATTATATTAATATAGATGAAGTCTTTTGGCACAAGTTGTAGATGAAAACAAACTGACTGGACTTTCTTAAGCTTGCCAAGCAACTTTTGTAAATGTGTAGTTACAATTTTAGAATTCTTGGAGTTTTTTTCAATACAATGTTCATGACTGGTTAGTATGATGCAAACATTCATTTTCTCTACAAATGCATACTTTTCATTTGGAAAGCAAAATAGCACCCAAGGAGGGGCTTGGAGTTTGGTATAGCATTATAGCATCATAACATAATCCTTGAGCATCATAAAAATAATGGTCAAAATAAATACAATTTCACAACCTAGACCAATCTATCCTAACATTCCATCCAAAAACACATCCTTTTTCAGGAAATTGGACATTTTCACATATTTTTTCCAGGAAAAATTTGAGTTAGAAAAGCTAACCTGGCCTGACCTGTTTTTGGATATAAAATAATTTAAAAGAAAAAAAGATTGTTATCCAACTTAAGACAATGGCCTAAACTAATCCAACCAAATTTGATCTTTTGTTTGTTTCCTAGAGGCAAAATGTGGTTGAAACTTGTCTCATAGATACCTTAATTGCAATAATACCACAGCTTCTTTGTCTAGATTATCAAGATCTAGATCTATCTCTGTCTATCAAAATCTATATCTAGATTTTCTTTCTTGCAACTTCTTCCTTGGGAAACCACATGCAAGTAAAATATTCACTATTGCAAATTGCACCACCTATAATTGTCACAATGGATGATGCAGACTTATTTGTTCACAATTATATTGCATGTCACAATAAAATTGTGCTTTAGTGTGTTTTGGGAAAGTTCCCTTCAAATATCAAGGTTCTGAACATGGTTTGAAAGATGTAGCCACTCATTTTGAACACTGATGCTTCCTTTTTACTTTGAAAGATGATGTTAGTATGGCTGTACTATGTGGAGATATCATTAGAATGATGAGGCAATTGACTAATGCCACAACAGTTAACATAATAATGCAATGGTCCCTCCTGCAGATCATGGGCCCTGTCACTTTTTTTTTTGGATGTATGTACACAGCTCTCAGATTCCTGTTTGTACAACTTTGCCACTTTGATATAAAAACTGTGTATCTCACTGCCCTCAAGTTCCTTCAGAAACAGGTACAGTTCAAGATACTGCAGCAGACACCTTGTTTACATACCTGTGCACTTCTCCCGCTTCTAATCCACTAAATCATAAGAATACAATGTGGTCTAGGAAAAGCTAAAGTTCTCTGTATTTTTAGAGTGAAAATTGAATAACTAGGATATGCTTTTCATATTTTCTAGATAGGCTTAACAATGATGGCCCCTATGACCCTTATTAAGCAGTAGCATTTTATTAACTTTATAATGACATCACATGGAACTAGGTAACAACTTACACACATGGAACCCATTCTCACACTGGTGAGCAGACTCATACTGTATGTATGCTTTGGCTGTGAGGCAGTGTAAAATAATTGATGATGTGACCTGAAAATTCACAGTTAATGGAATTGTGCCATTTCATCCTTGTCTTAGGTTTTTACGAGTTTGCCACATGATGCATGGGCAGTCATGCACACCACTGCTAAATACTGTGAAATGCATCTGACTGAAGTGAAAGTCATTCCGCTTTTTTAATCCTGAAGTGGCGATCCCTTATTTTCTTCCAATCTCACTATTCCCAAACAACTCCTTTCTTCATCCACACAGCTAATGGTGAAGTAATTTTAGGACACTGCACACATGACTGCTAAATAATGTAAAATGCATGTACCTGAAGTGAAAGGCATCCCACTTTTTAATCCTTAAGTAGCAATCCTTTATTTTCTTCCAATCTTTCACTATTCCCGAGCAACTTCTTCCCTCATCCACGCAGTTAATGGTGAAGTAATTTTAGGACACTGCTGTGAGGGGCCATGATAGCTCAGTTGGTAGAGTGTCAGACTCTTGATCACAAGATTGTTGGTTCAAATCTCACAACTGCTGGTGTTACTGAGTCCACCCACAAACAATTGGTGTGAGCAGTTGGCAATGCTATATAACCAAAGGTTGAATGTGTGGGAAAAGAACCCAAGGCCCTTTTATGTTTTGGCTGTCTGCTTCTGTAATATTCCCACCTATTCTCAGGAATTTTAAGAAGTGCAATGAGGAATATTTATTTAATAGGAACCTATTCAAATTTTGCCTAACTAAGCTAGTATAAATTGTCATATTATATCACTGATGAATCATACATAGGAAAAGTTATAAGCATGTTGTGACACTATTTATTATTCCTATGCCATGTCAGCTAGTGCTGTCTGTCCAATCCTCATTAAATTTCCTCCCATGCTTGCATAGAAGAATATGTTTGTGCAATATATGTATTGAAAAGATGGAATCTAAGCATTTTCAAAGTGAAAAAGTGTTGCATCAACTGCATGGAGTGCTTACTTTCCCCTTAGTCACACCTGAGAAATACCAGGTCAATGATGGATAAGTTATGTCACAGATAATAGCAGTGCTGCATGGATGATACAGCATGGGAATGTGCACTATCATCAACTGAAAGTTAAGCACAAGTGCTGAAGATATTAGGTGCATCTTCAAAAGCACATTCATGAACATGGGGCAGGGTGGCCAAGTGGTTAAGATGTTGGGCTGTGGGCACTGAAGGCCTCAGGTTTGACACTAGCACCACTCAGGACATTCCCAATCCTGTGGCCACCACTGAAATGGTGTGGGTTGTGCCATTAGCTGTGAATGTGAATAAAGTGTGTTGTGAACCACCCAATAAACAAACAACATTCATGAACATGATACTGTTTTTAATCCAAAATTCCCAAAGCACTTTAAAGCACAAAAAATATCCATGATACATCAGTAAATTTTACGCAGTCCAACATCATTGGGCTTTAGGCAATCCAACATAAGTAGACTCCAACATCAGTACATTTTAGGGATCCAAGATCAATTAGGTAATAGGCAATCAAATATCAATAGGCTCCAGGTGGTCAAACATCAGTATGTTAAGTTAGATCTTCTTTATTTTTCCAATTTTGTTTTACTCTTCATTATGTAGTTACCCATTAGGTTTCACCCTACACATCCCCCAAGCTCCACCCATACTTTTCTCATATTTTCCTTGGGAGAGGGGAAATAGCTTGTATCTGCATTGTTTAAAAAAAAGTTTTAGATGTTTATAATGTTATTTGAATGACTCTGATGTCCTTTTCTTTGTAAATAGACTAGGTACTTATTGAGATAGTAAATGCTTATTGAGTATAGTACTTATTACTTACTACTATTGAGTAGTAAGCATTAGTACTTACTGATATAGTCCTTACTACTATTGAGTAGTAGGTACTAGTACTTATTGAGATAAGTACTATATACTTAATATAGTGCTTATCTCAATAAAGTACTATATTCATATCATATCATATCAAGTACTTACCTCAATAAGTACTATACTCAATAAGTACTAGTACTTACTAGGTACTTATTGAGACAACTTGAGCTGCTTATATCTTGAACAGCTGTCACTTTCAAAGGATAGATATGAAATTCATTCCACTCACATGAGACAGCATAAAGTATAGTTTTGACCAAAAATTGCTCTGATGGCTTCCAGTATATTCTGTTATGTTTATGTTTAAGCTGGTGGACATGTACTTTTGGTAAGTTTGAGTTGGTGTCATCTGGTCCTTTCATGCTCATTGAACTTGATCAGCTTTTTCTTCAATATTCAGTTTGTGAGCAGGAATCTTGTGCATCTCTTATATTTTCAGTACCCCATCCTTCATTGACTTAATGTTTTTGGAGCCTTGTGTCACGAGGTATGTGCCAAACATTGTACCATCTGTGTGGCCCTCTATGCTTGCTCTGGCACTTAAAGGTATTATGATATTTAAACAAAATGAATTCACCTTTAATAACAAATATATGTGTAGTTCTGTTTCAAATGCTTTGCTGCCATCAAGGTAACTACAAACACAGCATGTGCCCTTAATACCAAATAACAAACAAAGAAGCTAACATCCAGGGCAGGACCTTGGTCAATGTCTGTCCAGTCTTCATAGACCTAAAAATATACTAGATGTGATATGCTTCTGAGGGAGTTCATGCTGCTTTGGAGAGATAATTATGTGCTTATCAACATGTTTGTATGTTTGTTTTCAATCAGTCTCTCCATTAATGTGCAGTACTGGCTAGTCAGTCTAACAGGTAACAGATTGTGATCTGAAAGATCTAAAAGACAATATAGTCTAACAGATTGTGCAAGTGAATCCACTCAGTGAATCCACAACAGAGTGAATCAGCGTGATTGCAGTTGATGGCCACATGCAACAGCATAAACAGTTCCTTGTTCTTGTCGTTGATGCCATTCATCATTTGACTGCTCACTGCAACTGAAGCATTCCGTACCCCACGAACCACGAGCCTCCTGGTCGAGACGAACAAACCGCCCCTCGCCATGCACTGTCAGATGCTTGGCATGTGGTATGCTATCAAGCTGGCACAGTATCCAGCTCACCCCACATACCAGGCAGTCTTTTCATCCAACATCTTGAGTTTGTTCCACAAGTGGCCTCTGCACTTGGATCCGTTATGTGTAAAAGTACGCAATCTACTGCAAAAAAGTGTGATAACGTTACATGGTGTCATCCAAACAGTGCCCATCAGAACTCCTCTGTGGGAGTTGATTCCCCAAAAGGTTGATCTGTCTGTAGTCAGGACCTACAAGACCTACAACACAATGACCACTTTTGTTACTTGCTTCACCATGACCATACTCATCCATTTGTAAATACTAAGGCTGTGAGAAAGAGAGGATGAGTTGGCTACCATAGCACGAGGTAAGAAATGAACATGATGTATAATAATGCATATTGGGCAGCTTTAAGAATTTCGATTGCACAGGTATCTGTTGGGAGATGAGTGTATTTTTTTTTTAGCATTTCTTGCAAATGAAATTAAGTCCTGGAAGGGCCCTTTAAGTTCCTGGTGCACGTCGAACTCATGGCAATCACGAAGGCCTTGTATTTCATCGAAGTAGGGAACGATATTGACCACGTCATACTCTCTGACTCTCCAAGTAGCGGGAAATGAATTAGCTGACCAATCAGCGAAACATGCTGATCGAAGCCATTATGCCTGTTTGCTTCCTCTCCCTGCAGCACACCTGGGCCAGACAATTAATATGTTCTTCCAGGAAAAGTGCCAACATCTTTGGAACTCAGCTGGTCGAAACGAAGTGAGAACCGTTAAACCATATCTAGGGCTATGCAAGTCATCGTGCAGAATTTCACGGGGGGAGGAGGTGGGGCTCGCCAGGATACGGATAGGACACCTATGCCACCCACGGCTACCTGCTGCGGTATCTGGACACACCTATGTGTGCTCATTGTGATGTCCCATTCACGGTCCGACTCGTCCTTCTGGTGTGCCCTCGTTTTACAGCCCAACGAAAACGACACTTTTGAAGAGAGGTACCTCTTTTGAAGAGAAGAGACACTTTGAACGACACACTGACGATGGCAAATCTTCTTGGTGATGGGTCACGTGTGGTTCAGAATGGACAACTATTCGAGTTTCTTTCGCAACTACGATTTACTGTCATATATCCAGAGAGGTAAAGATATTGCACTCGTTTTGGCATAGTTGGTGTTCCTGACACGTGGAAGTAGTCCTGACCGGAACCTGAAACCTATGTAGGCAATAACACGGTTATGTGCGCTATATGCTCATCATGGTCGATGCGCCTTAAACCCAAATAACGAACTAAGTTCCTGGTGCAACTGTCGTGCTCATGTGGTCGGTATATGAGGTCATCGTTGGAAAGGCCCCATAGAGTTTGTGTTAGTTTGTGTTGAGGTGCGTTGCTATCGGGTAACGGATGTGTTGAGGTGGGTTGCTGTGACCTGGGTAGGGCCTGGTGCAGTAGGCGGGAGGTGAGGTATTGAAGTTGGCTGACGTGGTCTGGGAACAGCCTGGTGCAGTGGGCGCAGGGTACAAAAATAGGCCGTTCCTGAGGATTTTTACCATCTGGAACACCGATAAAATTATACTCTCATTTTTCCATTTATAGGTTGAAGGATGCTGTTTGACATCGAAATGTTTTCTACTGCAATACTCAAAATTCATTGGGAAGTGCAAACTGAAATTCGGATGTAAAATATTATATTAAAAACTCTCCATATCCGATTAGCCCAAAATGATCATCTCCACATCCAGGATTATGACGTACAAATCCAATCCTAGGTGGGCGGAAAGTGGGGTATTAAAGTTGGCTGATGTGGAGAGGGCAGGGGTGAGGTATTGCAGTTTGGGTTAGTGTACGGTACGGCATGTGGGAGGCGTGGTACTGACGCTGGCTGCTGTGGTCAGGGTACGGCGGGCGGGAGGTGAGGTACTGACGCTGGCTGCTGTGGTCAGGGTACGGCGGGTGGGAGGTGAGGTACTGACGCTGGCTGATGTGGTCAGGGTACGGCGGGCGGGAGGTGAGGTACTGACGCTGGCTGCTGTGGTCAGGGTACAGCGGGCGGGAGGTGAGGTACTGAAGCTGGCTGCTGTGGTCAGGGTACGGCGGGCGGGAGGTGAGGTACTGACGCTGGCTGATGTGGTCAGGGTACGGCGGGCGGGAGGTGAGGTACTGACGCTGGCTTCTGTGGTCAGGGTACGGCGGGCGGGAGGTGAGGTACTGACGCTGGCTGATGTCGTCAGGATACGGCGGGTGGGAGGTGAGGTACTGACGCTGGCTGATGTGGTCAGGGTACAGCGGGCGGGAGGTGAGGTACTGACGCTGGCTGCTGTGGTCAGGGTACGGCGGGCGGGAGGTGAGGTACTGACGCTGGCTGATGTGGTCAGGGTACAGCGGGCGGGAGGTGAGGTACTGACGCTGGCTTCTGTGGTCAGGGTACGGCGGGCGGGAGGTGAGGTACTGACGCTGGCTGATGTCGTCAGGATACGGCGGGTGGGAGGTGAGGTACTGACACTGGCTGATGTGGTCAGGGTACGGCCGACGCGAGGTGGTGGAGCACCTGCTGCAGCTGGGCGCCAGCGTGCACGCCCGTGACGACGGCGGCCTGATCCCGCTGCACAACGCCGGCTCGTTCGGCCACGCTGAGGTGGTGGCGCTGCTGCTGCGCGCCGGCGCCGAGCCCAACTCGCGAGACAACTGGAACTACACGCCGCTGCACGAGGCCGCCATCAAGGGCAAGACGGACGTCTGCATCGGTGAGTGTCGGCGCGCCACCAGCCCTCGGCCGTGGTGACAACTAGGTCGTGCCGGGAATCTTCGTCATTGGTCGGGAAAGCTCGATCCTGTGTAGTTTCACATTTCACACCACACTTTGGTGTCAGAGCAGTCAAACTTGATTCACGGGCTAGCCATGACATGAAAGTGTTGCGCTTAGCGGAAGTGATGCCTTAGTTGCAATTGACATTTGAGTAAGATGCATGTATGATGCTATGTGAAAATGGAGGTTGTGAGAGCAGTAATTGTTTGTATTGCATTGACCAATTAGCTGAGGGAAGTGGCCATCGTCGATCCCCGGTCGATCGTGAATTCCAGTAACGGCAAAAGGCACACATATTTTGGTCGAAGCGCCCTAAAACCCAAATAACTAACTAACAACAAACGGTATTGTTTCACTATTACCTGTCACGATATTGCCTCTCATCTCCCTCCACTCTAATTAAGTTTACGCTAATATATTGTGGTGCGCAATGTGTTTGTCTAAGGTTTAAAGCCCCAATCAGCCAGTAAAATTTGCGGGTGGTTGCGATGATGTACGTAATGGTGTGGTTTGAAAAAAGGAACACTATTGCGATATTGGCTACTCGATACCCCAAAACGGGTGCACTTGAAATTGTTTATTCCAACAATATAGAGTACGCCAAAATCTGAGCCAATGTACAACTTTAAGTAATTTTGTATATTATACACAGTCATTTTTTGGTCAGTTAATGTAATAGGCAAGTTATAATCTTGCAACTCCCAGCTCGTGGAGCATAGCATTGTCTTCAAAAGCATGCTCGATGGAATGCTCGATATAATGCATTCCATCTTGGTTAGGTGCAAATTTTATGTTGACGTGTGTGTGTAGCTTTCGTTTTTTAGATTCAGTTTTTTTCGCTGTTTGTAATGTGTCCAATGCAATTAAAATTATGGACATCCTGAGCTGTTCTCTGTAGTCCATGACAAGCTTGTGGCAATGGTAAAACTGCTTAAAACATTTGAAGCATATACCAGGCAAATTGGCATGTGCCGATGATGCTTCTATCGCTCTAATGCCCTGCGTTTTCCACTCTTTGTATCAGACTCAGTACACATCGCAATACCAAAGCCGTTCAGTTTAATGGCTTATCTTGAAATCTGCGCTTACCCTGGATCATGCCGATGTCTGCTGTCTTAGTTCCCCACGCAGCCTGTCGTATGCGGAGTTGGCCCGGAATGTGCCACCCTTAATGACGGCTGTTTGTCACATGACCCTTACTTCTAAAGCGACCTGGCACTTCATGTCTGCTTACGTGCCGTTCTGGTCGGCCTCAGTTCTGCTGCAGCACGGCGCCGAGCCCAGCATCCGCAACACGGACGGAAAGACTGCGCTAGACCTGGCCGATCCGGCCACTCGGGCAGTGCTGACGGGTGAGTGTTCAGGACAGGGCCAGGTGTGCTCCAGGGTGCTGGAAGCAGCAGTTGAACTATATGGTGATCATGTGGACAGAGGAAAGGAGCTGTGAAGTGGGCGACTTTTGTTAGCTATCTATCGGTTAGTTAGTAAGTTTCTCCTCTGTGAATCTCTCGTGATAATTTCTTGTATCGTAGTTTCTTCAACTTTGTCAAATATTTACTAAAAGTGGCATGCAGCAGACCTGTGAACATGTATTGGAGCGATATTAGTGCTATCGTGTACGGCTGGATAACGTCACTTGTTGCCCGTGAGCCGCTGCCGCCTGCCGGCATTCTAGTGAAGGAAGAGCCTACTAACGGTGCAGTCACCGATAGCACGTGGTCTGAAGGCTGTTGTTATCCCTTGCCCCCGCGACGGTATGAAAACCTGCGTTAGAACTGATGAATAAGTACAGTATGCTTCACTGAATCGATGCATATGACTAAATCGACGAGCACAATGATTGAACGCATAGGAAAGACAGAAAATGGCGACCCGACCTCATAACCAGAGCCGTTACGTGGTTGATGGCTTCTCTGTTATTTGATCGGAATTGTAGCCTATGATCTGACTGTCTTTCTGGCTTGTAATCTCCCGGGTGATTGGCCGCAGGCGAGTACAAGAAGGATGATCTGCTGGAGGCAGCACGCTCTGGCAACGAAGAGCGCCTGCTGTCGCTGCTCACCCCGCTCAACGTGGACTGCCACGCGTCGGACGGCCGAAAGTCGACTCCGCTGCATTTGGCCTCTGGATACAACCGCACCCGCATCGTCAACATCCTGCTTCAGAACGGTGCCGACGTGCACGCCAAGGATAAGGGGTAGGTGGTCGCGGGTCGGGATGGTGCCTCAGGCAGAGGGCAGTTCGGTAGGAGTTCATTGGAGTGAGGCGAAGGGACCAAGGACTGTTTAGTGGAGTGACAGGTTGATCAGGGTGGACAGGGTTGATCAGGGTTGATCGGTGAGACCAGCATTTCTCTGTGAAGGTCTAAGGTTATCGGCCAGGCGATGCACAAGGTCAAGTTTACAGTTGGGCTCACAATGAGACGCGTGCAGCATACATTGAGGTTTCCGATGGTATCAGCTAGGGTCCATAGCCTTGCTTTTGGGTCGACGTTCCACTCTCACGGAGCCAGCCCGGGTGTGCGCCGTCCAACAGGCGGCCGTACCCGTGTGTCGACAGCGGCCTGGTGCCCCTGCACAACGCCTGCTCGTACGGCCACTACGAGGTGACGGAGCTGCTCATCAAGCACGGCGCGCACGTCAGCGCCACCGACCTGTGGCAGTTCACGCCGCTGCACGAGGCGGCCAGCAAGATGAGGCTGGAGGTGTGCTCGCTGCTGCTCTGCCACGGCGCCGACCCCACCCTGCTCAACTGCCACAGCAAGACGGCCATGGACGCGGCACCCACCCGCGAGCTGCAGCACAGACTCGCCTGTGAGTGGCGGCCGCCCGCCGCCGTTCACTAGTGTGGGCGGCTGGGCAGTTCTGCTGCCGGTTTGGCGCTCATATGCTGTTCGTTTTGTGGGGTGGATGGTTCTTCATCATGCTTGTGAACAATACGTTTTGAGTGAAGTGAGGTTCGAATGGTAGTGTACGCTCGCCGCTCATGGTGTCCAGGTCCAAATTACATGTTTGGTGATGATCAATTATGATATGCCTCGGCAATTTTGAGCTCCAAATGAGTGAATTAGTACCCATGCTGCCGGTCAATATAATTTCTCACTTATTGTTCGCTTGGGAGGTCTAAACGAATGGATCATGGAGCCACGAAAACCACTCATGAATATTCTTGGCCCGGGAGGTGCTGAACACCGTTTGAAATGCAGCAACTGTAACTATTATTTCCATGATTATCTGCAAAACTTCATGATCTGGACCAATGGCAAGCTTGGTTAGAGCTCGTGGTGCTAGTTTGTGTTCGCTGGAAATATCTCCTTAGTATCCTTCTGTGCCTGTGTCAGATCGGGCCAGCTGGTCATGGTGCCGTTGACCTGGCGAATCTCCTCCAGACGAGTTCAAAGGGCACAGTCTGCTGGAGGCGGCCCGTCAGGCTGATCCAGCTCGAGTGAAGAAGTTCCTCTCCAGTGATTCGGTCAACTTCAAACACCCGCACACCGGCGACACTCCACTGGTGGGTACATGCATAGCATACACACATTTCAAGGGCAGGTGACTCCTTGAAGATGGGAATATCATAAGGGGGTACATCCCTTGGTTGAATACATTCTGGGGCGGATGTCTTATCAGTGGATGTATCCCGATTATGGACGCACCTCGGAATATATGCGCCACTGCTGGCTGTGCTGGCTGTCATCGGTGAACGTATCCCCATTGGTCGAGACATCTATTGTTCTTGTTGCATACCGAGTTCAAGGCAGTCTTGGCGTTGGCATTGACGTCGGGCGTAATTATAGTGAAGTAAACCGCGGAAAGACAATGGTTTGTAGAAATGGACGTGGAGCCTAGTAGTTTGACACTATGCAGCCAGAATCGAGCGTCGCGCTCAGCACCTAGGCACTGAGGAAGTGTGTACCAACAGGGTAATGTAGGTGGTGGTGGTTATTGGTTTTTACGACACGTCAACCGCTAGTCGCGTAGCGCCGCCAATCTCTCACGCCCGTTGGTTGCGGCCGAAGAGTAAAGACAGGTGAGGCTCGAACCCACAATCTTTCGATTGCGAGACGGGCAACTTACCCCTAGACTACTCGTCCCCCAGGATAATGTAGGAAATGACGCCGAAGCCAATGGGATGGTAATGCTTCTCCATGGTCAGCCCTGCTCTTATATGCTGCGGCCTATCGTGCGGCCGGTGTTACGGCCTACCCTTTCGTCCTGTCGCTCCCGTCCATGACCTCTGTGACCAAGTTGGTTTTCGGCCGGCAGCACGCCGCAGTGAGCTCGCCGTTCGTGAAGCGGAAGCAGGTGACGGACCTGTTGATTCGACGTGGCGCGGCGCTCAACGACAAGAACAAGGAACTGCTGACGTCGCTGCATGTGGCGACCGACTGCAACCACGCTGACAGCGTCGAGCTGCTGCTCAAACATGGCGCCAAGGTCAACGCGCTCGACGGCCTTGGCCAGACTGGTGAGTACCGGCCGGTCCTGCGGGTAGTCGGCCAGTAGTTAGACGGTTAGATGGTCTGACTGTAGTTAGAGCGCGGGTAGGCTGTCTACCGTGTAGGCCGTGTACCGTGTCGTGTCTACCGTGTAGTCCTCCATGTAGGCTGTCTCTGAGCAGATATTAAGTTTATTTTCTGGTGCAGTTTGGCAACTGACCAGCCTTTTATTTTATTTATTATTAGGAAATCGTGTAAGGGATTGGTCACGTAGCGCTGCCCTGATTGGATTCGACTAAGAGTTTCGATGTCAAGGGTTGCTTAATTAAATTTGAATTATTGATTGCTATCGGTGTTGGGAATGCTCATTTTAGATGGGCCTATATGGTTGGGTGCTGACTTGGTTATGGATAGATTCAGCTGTGCGGAGCTGTTGCTAAGTTTCCTTTTGACAACTGGTAGATATCTCCACACTGCGAATGGACGTGCGACATCCCAATGACAGAACCGGAACCCAACCGACTCTATCGCGGAAGGTTCATATACCCGCGCGCTCGCCGTGTTTGTGGCATTACCAGTATTTTGTTTTGGAGTGGCTTACTCCAGTAACAACTACATCTCAGAGCAATGATGAGTAGCAATCATCAGTTGGAGTGGTCCTGGCTATGGCTCAGGCTGCCGTGTTTTTGCTGGAGTAGTCTGCTATGACCTACGGCTGTGGTGGCCTGCGGCCTGCGGTTACAGTCCTATACGGGGCCACCCAAGACGGATCGGTGTCCCCATATTGTGTGGTCTGACCTGTAGCCTACCATTGCAGCCTTACACCGGGCGGCCAGGACGGCTCAGTGTCCCCGTGTTGTGTGATCTGACCTGTAACCTGCCGTTACAGCCTTACACCGGACGGCCAGGACTGCTCAGTGTCCCCGTGTTGTGTGGTCTGACCTGTAACCTGCCGTTACAGCCTTACACCGGGCGGCCAAGACGGCTCGGTGTCCCCATATTGTGTGGTCTGACCCGTAGTCTACCATTGCAGCCTTACACCGGGCGGCCAGGACTGCTCAGTGTCCCCGTGTTGTGTGGTCTGACCTGTAACCTGCCGTTACAGCCTTACACCGGGCGGCCAAGACGGCTCGGTGTACCCATATTGTGTGGTCTGACCCGTAGTCTACCATTGCAGCCTTACACCGGGCGGCCAGAACTGCTCAGTGTCCCCGTGTTGTGTGGTCTGACCTGTAACCTGCTGTTGCAGCCTTACACCGGGCCGGCCAGGACGGCTCGGTGGCAATGTGCCGCCTCCTGCTGTCGTACGGAGTGGACGCCGGCATCGCCTCCCTACAGGGCTACACGGCAGCCCAGGTGTCGACCGACGCTGTTCAGAAGATGCTGCTGGGTAAGTTGGCTTTGGTCGCAGCTCAGCACGCAGGGTGACTAGCTGTCACTCTGGTAGAAGCTTGTGTATCTCGGTGTGATACGGGTTTGACAAAAAGCCGGGTAGAGCTAATTTGGATGGAGCAGTGACCAAAGTTGATTTTAGCGGGCTGAAACCTCGCTAGTCTGACCAGAACTTCAAGTATCGGCCGCTTGATGTAACTTCTCTGTATCTTGTAAGACATTTTTTCCACAATGTAAGCCATGTTAATATTGACTGTAGCTGTGATAACACGGCTGTCATAACTCGTACGCTGTACCCTGCAGCGCCTTCAGGCTTTCCGGAGTTGATTGTGTTCCATGACGTCAGATGAGCCGGGTGTGGCCAGCACCAGTACCGACTGTTCCAGTGTTGACTGTATCGTATGACGTCAGATGAGTCGGGTATGGCCAGAACCAGTACCGCCTGTTCCGGTGTTGACTGTATTGTATGACGTCAGACGAGCCGCGCGTATCCAGCACCAGTACCGACTGTTGTGGTGTTGACTGTATCGTATGACGTCAGATGAGCCGGGTGTTACCAGCACCAGTACCGCCTGTTCCGGTGTTGACTGTATCGTGTGACGTCAGATGAGCCGGGTGTGGCCAGCACCAGTACCGACTGTTGTGGTGTTGACTTTATCATATGACGTCAGATGAGCCGGGTGTGGCCAGCACCAGTCTGGAGTATCAGCTGCTGGAGTCGGCCAAGGCCGGAGACATGGACGTCTGTCGCCGCCTGGTGACGGCTCATCCGCACCTCGTGGACTGCCGCGACCTCGACGGCAGGTAGGCATGGTGTGCGGACCCTGGTGGCAGTTCGGTACACGGTGTGCTGACCAGGGTTGGTACATAGTATACTGACCCTGGTGCCAGATGGGTCAATTGTGTATCTACCCCTGGCGGCGGGTGGGTACGAAATGTATCAACCTCTGGTGTTGGATCGACACAGGGCGTGCCGACCATTGGTGGCAGGTGGATGTATGGTGCACTGACCCCTGATGGTGGGTGAGTACATGGTGTACTAACCTGGCGGCGGGTGGGCGCGAAATGTACCAAACCCTGGCTTTGGATCAACATAAGATGTATCTACCTCTGGTGGCAGGTGGGTACATGGTGTACTGATCCATGACGGTAGATGGGTGCATGGTGTGCCAACCCCTGGTGGCAGGTAAATACATAGTGTAATTACTGGTGGTGGGTTGGTACAGCCTGTACTGACCTTCGACAGTGGGTGCACAGAGGAAATACTCTCGTGCAGCGTTGGAAAATTGGCCCTTTTTTGGAACTTGCAATCCAAAGAATTATACACTCCGGACAAAATACACTCCTTGCATTGCTGGATGAAGACATACTTAACTAGCAAGACAGCTAGATGTCATTATACAATAGTGATAACTTGGGTGGAGAGGAAAATTCAGTCATACTGGGTCCCCTACCACATGAAGTTTCCAGTATAATTGAGGATAATACACATTTGTTATTTCGGGTCATCTGTAGGCACATTCCAAGAGGAGGCAGGAGTGCAGCCGAAAATGAGATGCCAGCCAGATTGGAAGAATATCAGTTTGCTAGCATGCACAAGTACAACATATGTCAATGGATGACAAAATATGGATCACTGCAGTCCGAATATGATCTTAATGCCACTGAACATTCCATATTTCACAACATTCTAGCTTCCATATCATTCCATAACATTCCATTTGTACATGTGCGATTTCTGGTGAGGTGCAGGTGAATTAATAAACAGCCACCAATGCATTCATGTGTATGTTCTCCATTTGTGGACAAACCTCAGAACAGAGTCCAGAAGTGCCCAGAAGAATGTATGGATGAACACCAAGAGCTAGAGTGGCATCCACACAACTGGTAAGCCACAAAGTGTAGCACTTCCCCCAAATCTCCAAAATACTGTTGGATATGAGCCATGTTTTGCTACAGCATAGGAATTGTCATGGGCACTTACTTTTCCACACGTTTTACAGACATTTGGCCTCCATGAAGCATACAAAGGTATTAGGTTTGGCTAAGTTATGCGATATTATTTTTTTTGTAAGTTATCCATTCATCAAATTCCTTTCGGAATCATACAGAATTATAATAAAAAAAAAGTTTTTGAATTTTTAAAAACACTCGGGCTAGCATAGGCTGTTTGGTTAGAATAGGCCATTTACTTTTAATTTAATTAATTTTAATACTTCGAATGAATTGCTTATAAAAAAATTTATTAAAAAAAGGCTTTCTTGCATCCAGTTAGGCTGCAGCTTTTTCTTCATTTTTAACATCACATTTCATGGTATATTTCCCAACCAAACCCGAGCCACTTATTTGGTGTCATTTTGCTACCCAACTGCACTTGGCAAAAAAATGTGCAGTCACATCATGTAAGTACCTACATTATGAACACATTCATAATCATTGCACGAAAAATAAATTTCAAGAAATCAAATCACCTTAAACTGCAAATTTGTCCATTCAGAAAGTCACAGACCAGAAATGTTAAAAGTATAATGGTATTCAATGGAGAATGGGGACATGATGCACCTAATAATTCCTGAACATTTCATGAATGCACAAATAATGCTTGAATGCATGCATATCTATAATATCTGCAGTCATTGTGCACTGAAGATGCCCAGCCCCAATTTTGAAAGAAAAACATTCACGCTTCAAAATGTGGCAAGTGAAAACAAAATTTTCCAGACAAATGCAAAGCAATCAGTTTTGTTCATTTCTACGCTTGTCGGCAAAACATCGCAGCAATTAATATTATCATGTTCTGCTCCTTGTATTATCTGAAGATTTCCCGTCACACAACACAAGCTTACAGCTTTGGTTTATCCAAACCAATAACTCGAATTACCGCGAAGATATTTGATATAGGTAAGTAGGTAGGTACCTACATAGTCAGATAATACAACCTCTAATACCTCGAGCCAAACACGTAGGCAATTCCTTCCAGATAGCAGCGAAGAGCTTTAAAGAAAATCCTTCGTTGAATAAAAAAACCACTACGCTCCGCTAACCAAATATAGGAATTCACCTTCACCAGCCCGACCGCGTTCTTGGATTCAATGAGTTCACCGCTCTCCATCTCCTACTCCGGCCGGAGCTATTTGAACCATTGCCACGAAAAGCCATGGATAATGCATTTCTTCTTGGTTCCTTGGAGAATGATATGTTCTGCATCAATTGGGATGGATAAAACCGTTCATATTTGTATTATTAAGCAGTCAGCAGCGATATACATAAAAGATATCGGAAGGATTTTCCCCATGAAAATTGCCTGAATGGTACCAAAACGTTCCTAAAACCTGCTAACACTGCTCCAAAATGAAGACCCATAGAACCAGAAATTTCACCTTCTTTCGATTTCATGACTTATATTGTTTCCGAATTTCATCAACAAGCGGGAATAGTTGTATTCATGCCACTCCGACCGCGACGTTTCCCCACTCCGGACAAATTCAGATTTACGTGTGTTGACCTAATCCTCTACACTCTTATAAGCCTCATTCTGATCCAATGATTAATTTCTTCCCACAGTCCTGATTATTATTAATTGAAAAAAATTCCCTGTAATTCTCTTGGCAGTTTTCTCTGACTTATTTTCATTTTTGGGTATTTCATAGCAATCATGGCGCGAAATTAGACGCTAATTTCCGCTCGGCCGTGACGATAGTCTGTTTTACAGCAGCAATTTGCCCGCCCGTGTAGTCGCTTTTCATCCTAGGCATTCCTTGCTTCTACTAAACATTCCAGACATGAACTAAAAAGTGCATTGAAATACATTTAATAATAATAAGGATTGACTTCAATATTTTTTTTTCAGCTTTCTCATTTCAAAAAAGAAAATTTCATCGTGGAGAGAATAAAAGATTTTAGACGGAGTGTTTTAGTATAACTTTCCTTCAACCATTATATATTCCGAAACCCATATCCCGAAGTAACATTTTAGACCCTCCCATTTTAGACCCAGCGGTGCACGATCGTCCTGCTCTCGAGGTATGTTGTGAATTTGTATTAGTTATGCGGTGTTGGTACCTATGCTAGGAGTGGCAGGTATTGATATATAAACTTGGTTGACATCGATTAAGTATACTTTTGTGATCATTTTCTCTACCATTGCTCAGGAAGTTGCTTTATAAGTCATTCACGTAACGTGGATGACTTCAGACGACGATATGTGGTGGACCCCATCTGGTTCTCTGTGAGACACTAGGATAAGAACCTAACAAATGACTTAAAGGCGTTTTATTCTTGAGGAAGAAGAATTATCGGGTTATTTTACGACGCATTCAACCGCAAGGTTGCATAGCGCCGCCACCCTATATCACACCGATTGGTCGTGGGTGGACTCTGAAAATGCCGCCGGCCGTGAGATTCGAGTCCCACGCTCCACCATCTAAGCTACCGGGGCCCCTGGGTTTTTATTCTTCATTTCAGGAGACATCACTGCATTTTTCAAAATTTATACACTTCGTTATATATAAAATGTATATACTCCGTTACTTGGTGCTTCAACATACACCCCATACTTTGGCAAACTGGGAAATTATACACCCCATAACATAGTGCTTCTCAAGATTATACACTCCATACTTTGGCAAGCCAAAAAATTATACACTCCGAATCCAAGACCGAGAAGTGAAAATCCAACACTGCTCTCGTGTCGTAGTCGTGCTCACTCTCCATTCCCAACGGAGAGTTAGCACGACAGTTTTTGTTCATCATCGAAATGCCAGTTGGTTTCTTGGTCGAGTGTCTCCACCTTAATCTTGGTATCATGGATCGATTTCGCCCAGGTCTCGAGGAGCGTGGTTTCAAAGCTCGCATCGTCCTCCGTTCCATGATGTCGTCAGGGTAGCGGGGTGGAAACGTGACCATGTGTTCATTTATGTTGCACTTAGTACTATGTTGTAACCTTATCTGATTGTGCACCGACACGGTGTAAGGATCTTCGTGGGTCACGCGTTGGACACGTCTATGGACTGACGTGGCGTGTACGTGACCGACGTGACTGACGTGGGGTTACGTGACTCGTGTTTTTTTTTCGGCAGACATTCTACTCCGCTGCATTTCGCCGCCGGCTACAACCGAGTACCCGTGGTCGACCTGCTGCTCTCTCACGGCGCTGACGTGCACGCCAAGGATAAAGGGTGAGTCGAGTCGGCCGCCGCCACCGCTGCTTCGACACTGGATCACAACAGTCCACCAGTCTTATCAATCAACAGTCTTAGGTGAACTGTATTTAGGTGTGAGGCAAGCATCACAGATCCAAAATACACGTGGCATATCGGCAGGTGCAGTTGTTTTGTGTCCTACTTCGTGAATCAAGTTTTGTGGCTGTGATCGCCCCTGTTCGGTCGACGGGCAGCCATTTTCAAAGCAAATTTTACTTTGCGTTGTGTTTATTCGCTGTGCTCTCCGCTTGCCTGTTTGAATGTTCTTTTCGGTCAAGACAATATTTTGCCAGCCCGGTTTATGTGCGACATTTCCTTGTAGCTGCTGTCACATAGAAATACTCCCAAATGCACCTGTTGATCTCCCAAATACGCCAGCCTAATCTGTATGATCGAATTTCTAATTGACCGATCAGTTAACACTGGCGTCTAGACATCGTCGTCCGGGGCCACATATCTCCGCTGTGACTGGCGTGTGGCCGTACTGACGATGGGCCGACCTCGGCAGCGGCCTGGTGCCCCTGCACAACGCCTGCTCGTACGGACACTACGAGGTGACGGAACTGCTGGTCAAACACGGCGCCAACGTTAACGTGGCCGACCTGTGGAAGTTCACACCGCTGCACGAGGCAGCCGCAAAGGGGAAGTACGAGATCGTCAAGCTGCTGCTCAAGGTGGGTGATCGCGACGGTCGGCCAAAGCCTGTCGATGAGTAATTGTCTGTAAATCGTGATATTGCGCAACAGTAGGCTTCCGAATGTGTCCCTGGTAGAGGTGTTGTGCTTGTGTGTATCATGGTTAAGTGTGCCGTCGTGATATCTACTGCATGTTGAGATGTGGTCGATTGTGGAACTCTTGGTGGAAATTTGGATATGTGCAGTTTGTAGAATCTGTTGATGACGCGAAATTACTCCGTATGGGCCCTGCGTTGATGTGGGCGACCGGGTGGCGAGGCCGTGCTACTCCGAGGTGGTGAGACCAAGGTAGTCGGTCAGCAGCCAGCGTGTGGCATGGTGTGCTGAACTAATGGTATTCAGAGCTGAGGACTGGCGGGCGACGGGAAAGTATCTTGCTTTAGATATTGTGCATTGTGCTTGGAGAGGCTGAAATTTATGCCTACATTATGCGTGGAGCAATGCAGGCTTGTGGTAGTCGAGTCGTACAGCCATGCCCTCCATGCAGAATATCTACCTGATATGTCCTCACCTTTTCAGCCCCTGTATTCGACGTGACGTTGCTATGTCCATGTGCGCGCAAAATTACGCAATCGTCGGCGTGCTGCTATGTACCAATCAACAATGGTTGGCAGTGGCTGAAAATGAGTGAAGCTGATCCCATTATATCCGGCCCGTGGCGGGTAGGGAGAGATTAGCCACAGTTGCATCTTCTTCTGATGACCGAAGGGGTTATGGCATATATAATAGGCAATTCGGTTTCATAGGAAAAGTAGCGCTTACGATTGCTGCCGGAGTTGGTCATCTTGGACTCAAGTCACTCCCACGGCGGTCTCCTGTCGTGCTTTTGTATATGGACCTTGCTCGTGTTTTAGCCGTCCGAGTGTGTAAATACCGCCCATTGCAGCTGTCGGGACCACTTATGCGGCACCATTTGTAACCACACCACGTACTGGCACGTCCCTGATTAGTGCAACACAGTGACACCTCTGATTGGAACAACGCGTGCTGACGCCTCTTTATTGGCTTAGCACTTGCTGACTTGCTCCTGATTTGTGCATGATGTGCTGGCCCGACCTTGATGGGTGCGGCTCGTGCTGACCTGCTCCTCTGTGGTGGATCGTGTGATGACGTGTCCGATTGGTGCAGCACATCGCGGATCCGAGCAAAAAGAACCGGGACGGCCACACGCCGCTGGACCTGGTGAAGGAGGCAGACCAGGAGGTGGCCGATCTGCTGCTCGGAGACGCCGCCGTGCTGGACGCCGCCAAGAAGGGAAACCTGGCGCGACTGCAGCGCCTGCTGAACGCCGACAACATCAACTGTCGGGACTCCCAGGGTCGAAACAGCACTCCTCTTCATCTGGCAGGTGATGACTTCGTAAACAGCACTACGCAACATCGCCCTATAGTGTGTAGCGTAACACTCGCTGTTCATCATACGATTTCAACAGTAGGGCCCGTCTGGGACGACCGTTCACTTGGAGCCTTAGACTGCCCTTAGACCGTACATGAGCTCGACACCATTGTCGGTCAGCGTTCCAGAGGCGCTTGCGGTTGGACGCTGCTGCAGGGACTGGTCCCTGTACCATGGTTCAAATAAGCTGACGTCGGGGGAAAGGTGCGGTTCACGTACCGTACGCCATTGGACGCCACCGCCCAGCCACGTTTTCTGTGTCCTCACGGCACGTAATGTCCTGCTACAGCCGGATACAACAATGTGGAGGTCGCCGAGTACCTGCTGGAGAACAACGCCGACGTGAACGCACAGGACAAGGGTGGTCTCATCCCGTTGCACAACGCTTCTTCGTACGGTGAGTGTGCAGCAGGTGGTGGGGATGGGGAAGACGGGGGACGCCCAGCGCCAAACGCGTAGCGGTGTGTTGACTGTTCAGTGATAGGTGACTGGCACTGGCAAAGGCTGGTGCTTTTAAAATGAAATATAATGTCAGAGAATGCAGTTCGAACTAGTGAAGACAATATTGTGATCGAGTACTGGTTTATGCGACTGTCTTAGGACTCGGGTCCCAGGGTTGGCGATTCAATGATCCCTGTCAATTGGATGGCTTTGTGAAAGCTGGAATGTATTGCATCCCGGAAGGTTATCGCTGTTGATGTCACTGGCTGCTCTTCCCAGCGATGCTATTCCCCATGTGTTCGCCGGAAGCAGTGCTATCATTCGTTTCCCGTAGGCCACTTGGACATCGCCGCGCTGCTCATCAAGTTCCACACGGTGGTGAACGCCAGCGACCGGTGGGGCTTCTCGCCGCTGCACGAGGCGGCGCAGAAGGGCCGCACGCAGCTGTGCGCGCTGCTGCTGGCGCACGGCGCCGACCCGTGTCTCAAGAACCAGGAGTCGCAGACGCCGCTGGACCTGGCCACCGCCGAGGACGTGCGCTGCCTGCTGCAGGACGCCATGCCGCAGCAGCCGGCCGCTGCCGCCGCCGGCGCCGCCGGGTCCCCTGCCGCCGCTGTCGCCGCACCCGCACGTGAGCTGGCCGACCATTGTGGGCGGTTCTCGTTACACCTGGTACCGATACGGGCGTGAATTCAGCCAGTTTCACCTTGTCTGCTTTTTTCGGGGAAGGTTATCCAGACAGACATGAGACCTGGGATATAACTGTTCGGTGATAGTAAGCATACGAATGGGGAAGGTTGGGATTTTAATTTGAGAGATGATTAAATTAGCTATCACTTACACTAGGGTTCGTGTTTTGTCCTATGTTTTCGTTGTTAGATGTGCTGTATGCGATGCCTTCTTGATCGGTGGATGAGTTGTCGGAATCTAACCGTTTGATACATTTACTTTAGTAATGAGTGTCACAGAAACACATGATTCTGGTCTATGCTGCTGGCAGTGCTCTGAGTCGGAGCACATCGCTTCAATCGGACTGATTTGAAAGCTGACTTAGGCTGCTTCGCTGCCAGAATTCGTCAGACCATAATTTACAGTCACACCATATAGTCACTATCTCGACCCCCCATCGTCACGTCAGCTCGTCTCCGTCACACCAGCCCCTTCCCCGCGCCACCACTTGTGTCTCGGCGGTGACACCAGCGTGTGCGACAGGCGCTGCGGCCGGAGAGCTGGTGATGATGCCGTCCGGCAACTCGGTCCTCATCACGTCCCCGATGACGGTGACGGCCCCGTTCGGCGGCGACGGCAGCGCCGGCGTGGCTGACGTCGAGGGCGACGACGAGCCGGCCGACGCCAACGCGTCCATCACGGCCTTCCTCAGCAGGTTGGTGTTGCGGTACATGGTACGCTGAATCATGAAACGTGTACATAAAACGTGAACAAATCACTATCACGGCCTTCCTCAGCAGGTTGGTATTACGGTATATGGCACACTGAATCCACCTCCGGCAGGCTGATGTGCTCACCTAGACGTTGCTCCAGTTTTGCTGTTGCACTAGCATTTGCGACTTAAAACGGACGTTTAACTATCCAATATTTGTATCGTGGAGTTCCAGCAACTTCTCTGTTATCCTTAACTGTAATGCCTCGCGACTCTCGTAATGGCTAGTCTACGGTGCTATCTGGAAGTTTCATGGAAGCGTTTCAGACACATCTGACGGTAGACCGCGTTTCAGTCTCAGCTTGGACCACCTACGTGAGATATTTGAACGTGAACAAATCACTTTGGACATCCTTTCGGAGATGGGACACGAGGAGCTGAAGCAGATCGGCGTGAACGCCTACGGGCACCGGCACAAACTCATCAAAGGTCGGTCCCACGTTCACGCCGCTCCTCAACGAGAATGTCTGTTAATGTCCAGCATCTATTCCCAACTTACAGTCGGATAACGGGGAGTTTCTCCTCGGTGGAGGGTGGCCGTGAAGTTAGAATGTGGTGCATGTTTTGCATTGTTGTCTGCGGTAGGTAAGGCCGCTAACGACACTCGCCCTTTGTCGATCATCGATTTTCAACGTGTCAGAAATGCAATGGATCAAGCTGACTTCCCTTCTTGCACATGTTTCCTGCTGCGCTCGGTCCAGCATGGCGTGTGACGCCATCTAGCATGGTCACAACCATGCATGTTGCCCACTGTAGCAAATACAGGATCCATGAGGTGTTCTGTGTGTGCTATGATGGTATAGTGAAGACGTTTCCAAATTCCGCGGCCCACCGGCAAAACAGTGTGCGGTGCCACTAGCCGTGAATGTGCATAAAGTGCGTCGTGAGCCACCCAATAAACAAACAATGGTGTTGGTGAAATTGAACGGTGAAACAATGGTGAAATTGAACGGACCAACATTTATAATTTGCGCGCATCATGACAGCACATATGCTGGAAGTATACCAGCTGTCAATTTCTGCTAGAATTGTTGGTCTGTTTCGTAAAATTCCTTTCCACTACATAATTTATGAATGGTTACTTGTACCGTGACCGCTCTCACCATGGAGGCCCGGTTGCATGTGGTTCTTGACCCCGTCGGCACCTCTCCTGCAGCGGTGGGGTGGCATAGCAGCCAATCTGCGGGCACCACCCTGGTGGACCTACCCGTAGAGGATAAGGAGTACCAGGCGGTGGAGCACGAGATGCAGTCCACCATCATGGAGCACAAGGACAACGGCCAGGCGGGCGGCATCTTCAACCGCTACACCATCATCAAGGTAGAACACGTGCGCCACTACCGGCCTCTGGTGATGATGGGCTATTCACTGATGAGGGTACAACACCTTAGTGGGAAACAAGTTCTTATTAAGCATCTTACCACAATGATAAAGCATTGCTCTACTGCTTCCAAATTATGTGAGAAAGAACAGCCGGCTGAAAATACTTTGGACGCCTATTTCCAAGAAAGCATACTAACATAACACTGGCAACAGCATAGTTTTGCTACATTTAGCATGTGAACTGAATGAATTGTGCAATACGTATAAATACAGCTAATCAGATGAAATATATCAAAGAATATGGTCATTCTCAGCATGGTTTCTTCTGACGTTCCATATCCAGTGTCAGCTCCCAGTTCCCACCTGGGTAATAACCTAAGCATACTGCCCAGACCTTCCAGGGCTGTGGTTTGCACTGCGTCGATTCGGAATGTGATAACTTCGTTCATATGCTGTACCACAGCCTGTATGCAGAAGGCCCTAACTAATTGCGGCAGAATTTGAATTACCGGTTGAATTACCGGTCGACGGACTGCGATTGACAATTGGGTAATATTATCGGCGCGAGCACAAGAAACAGACACACAGAGACACTTCGCTTGCGCAGATCCAGAAGGTGCAGAACCGACGGCTTTGGGAACGCTTCGTGCACCGGCGCAAAGAGGTGGCCGAGGAGAACGGCGGCCAGCCGTGCGAACGGATCCTGTTCCACGGCTCGCCCTTTATCAACGCCATCGTACACAAAGGCTTCGACGAACGGCACGCCTACATTGGTGGCATGTTCGGTGCTGGTGAGTGGCATTAGGAGCAGCTGACGATGTCAGGATGATGGCTGCTAAGCACTACTGTAAATATGCGAATGAAATACTTACGAAAAATTCAAGCAAACATTAGGCAGAGCGTCCCAGCGGCGGAGTACGGTGGATTTATCATTGCAGAGGCAGGGATGATAGTCACGACGATGACAGGCCGTGGCTGCCTACACCAGCAGTGTTGTAGTTGTGTGTGATGGCTTATTCCGAGTTATCCGTATATGAATGCTACATTTGCCGAGGATCTGCGATGCAGCAAAGTACAAGGAAGTTGTTTCCTTGTGGTCTCAAGTAAGAGGCATACTGCACACTGTTGGTCACTTCGCACTCGGCGGCTATGCAGGTCATTGCGATATCTAAACAGCATTCTGCTGACTATTTCACAGACCATAAAAATAGCTCCCTCCCTGTGTATTAGCGTGGTTGTGTCTCAACCCGTCAGATGAAGTAGGCAGCCATTGTAAGAAATTCATGTTCGGCTGAAAAATAGCATCCACCTGGAAATAATTTTTTTTTTATTCCTACCACCCGATATCATCAACAATTTCGAACTTCCATCTGGAGTATTAGTCTATCTGGCGTCGTACTCGCGCTCTACCTGCAAACATTGAACAATTAGGTGACGCGCTAAAAGTAATTCGCCATTGATATCGAGGCACAGTAGAGCTGGTAGAGCCCAGCTGGTCGATCTCAATAATGTATTGCAATGGCTTCATCAGTCAGTTTTCCATTCTTCCAAGGAACACTTTTCACTTTCACACTTAAGCTAAACAATGATTTTGGAACATGATAGTGAACAATTGCGAATGTTTCGGCAGGTATCTACTTTGCGGAGAACTCATCCAAGAGTAACCAGTACGTGCACGGTATAGGTGGAGGCACCGGGTGTCCGGCCCATAAGGACCGTTCTTGCTACATCTGCCACAGGTCAGTGGTTTCGGCCCCGGGAGTGTGTCACAGGTCAGTTTCATCAGTGGTGTCTATCCCAGGTTAGTAGCGCTCGCCCGAGTGTTGGATCTGCCAGTTGCCATCATATTGTGTGGCACCGCTGCTCAGAGGCCGAACACCCAGAGACAGCAGGGTGGTGGCACGAATTGTCAAAGCCTGCAATGATACGGTGCTGAATAAACAGTGGGTGGGTGTCGCATGGCTCGACTGTTCACCACCACAGCGTCCCCCGTCCGAGTTCAGGTGACTCCGGGCATCCTCTGTCCCGAAATTGGTACTCCATTTCCCAGTCACATTTGTCTGCTGACTACGCTGCTTTTGTCATTGTTAATGAATGCGGTACATGCTATGGAGATAACTAATAACTGGAGCGAGTAGTGGAAAAATGGAACTGATGACGGTCCCGAGATGATGCTGAAATCGGTTTTCGTTAATAAAAAAAAACATTCATTACGCGCTCCAGCTAGCCTTGGTCTCGATCGCGCTGATTTCCGTTCCATGTCATGCGCCTGTGTCTTTGACTTTCCGTCGTGTGCCCTCGTGCGATGGTGACTCCGCTCGTTCTCGAGTCGCACTAGGTTAGTGACTCGACCCGTCCCATCTCGCCCCACTGAGAGTAACCGTCGGGCCGTTCTCGGTGCACAGGCAGCTGCTGATGTGCCGGGCGGCTCTTGGCAAGTCGTTCCTGCAGTTTTCGGCCATGAAGATGGCTCACGCGCCACCAGGCCACCACAGTGTGGTGGGCCGGCCCAGCGCCGGCGGACTCTGTTTCCCCGAATATGTTGTCTACCGCGGCGAGCAGGTCAGTTTGGACACATTGGTCGCGCACGCCCATTTGTACGATCACTTGGTTGGATCTTCTTTGGTACACGGGGAATGGAAGACCAGTGTCGCACCAGAGTTGGAAGTATATATGTGTGGATGTGTATTTGGTATGTAGTTTGTATTTAGTAACATACATTTATTTCTTGAGTAGTTTTTGAATAATAAATGGTTGACTTTATATATAAATTTGTGTATATATATATATATATATATATATGTATGTATTAGTGAAAATATATGTGACACATGGATTTCGAGACTGTCACGTTGAAACCATTAAATTGGGGAACATTCGTGACCATACGTGACCATGCGTTTCGTGTTTTTGTTCGATATTCGAAGCGATCCACTCATTTTTTTTTTAGTTCGGGTAACACGATTTGTGTGCATATTTTAGCAAAAGTAGACCGTAGAAAGCAAGCTAAGTTCGTATGACCTGGAAGTAACTTCAATTTTTGATCTCTTCATTGTTTGCCAGGGTGATTTGATTTTCAAGGGGAAATGAAGAATTATCTGTGTGGCACAACATTTCTGGGTAGGGAATCCAGAAGAGAGGATTGTTCCTTTGAAACTGGTCGCGGTGCAAGTACTGTATAGGACGTTCCGTATAGGAGATTAAATATATATATCCACCTAAAAATATAAATTGCATGGCATCATTAACTTGCCCGTCATCCAGGTCATATCCTCACACACCCGTCTCGAGGGGAGCATGATAAGCCCCCTTCTAATTTTCCAACTAAGCGTCGTACGAAAACGAATGCAAGGGGTGTCATCGGAGCGCGCTCGAAGTGTAGGGCCAGAAACCATCCCAAAATTGTGTCCCCTCAGAAATGCTACGATGCTAATGGGATTTGTGTGGTCACGACTGATGCCATGTTTTTGGCTCCAGTTATTTCATTTTGGAGAATATTTTAAAAGCAAAACTTATTTGTAATCAGAAAATGAATGCGAAATGGGGGATCTTGCGCTCCTGTTTCTTGCTCCTGTTTCTTGCGGGATCTGTACAGCAAGAAACAGGAGCGGGGAGTGGTGTGACCTGCCTTGATTTGCTTACCATGACCTACCTCTCACCCTTGGAATTTAACGTAATTAGGTCGCACGGGTATGGAAGGGCACTCCTGCCTACCTATTAATGGGTAGGGGATTTAAAAAAAAAGGCCATGGTTCAAAAAGTTTGTCCACCAAAAGACGTTTTAAGTTTCCACTTCTTTATTGTCATTTTTATATTCGGTGGAGGTCACCGATAAGCGTTTCAAGCAAACGTGGCCTCGTACAAGGTGCTTACTTTAGATATAATATTCGATTTTAGCCCTAATAGGCAGATGTACAAAACAGAATCGTGGAAAACGCCCCAAAAAATGTTTATGGTGCGTTCGGCTGCATCTCTAAAAATGAGTAAACACCGAAAGTTTCATTCAAGTATATTTACCTGTTCGTATCCAAGCGTGAAGACTGAATGGACTTGTTTGGAGGTGACCTCACTTCACCTTGTTTAACTCGGCGACCGCAGATGTCCTGACCTCACAATTTTTACACATGTGGAATTGATGTGGGAATATGGTATGCCAAATTTCGGCGTGCTGTCGCGCGCCGTTTTTCACTTTCTGCGGAGGACCTTAGGGGAGGGGAATGGTAACAAGGCGTCTCCCGAGACGGAATGTGTTAAGGTTCCTGAATTGTGCATTTCTACCTTGTGCATTAAATTTCAGGGCAGTGTCGACGTGCCCGATCACCCACCAACCGTGTGTTGGCTTGATGCAATAGAGTAACATACATATCGGGAGCCAAGGCGCATCCAGATGCGGAGTGGTCTGGCTCTTCTCTCGCTTCAATTTGTATTTTTGTATCTTTATTTTGCATAAACGATTATTAAGAATGAATTATCACAGGACGCAATTGAGCTTCCCTCTCATGAAGATGATATGGTTACCCTGTTAGGTTTTTGCGAATGTTACACCACACGTATGTTATGAAGAAAAAAGTCGGGCCATGGGAAGAAGCGTCCTGGGTGTCCCCTCTGATCTGGCGGAACAGATCACATATCGGGCGTTGCGCTCATCTCGCGCAGGGTAGGCATGTCCGATGAACCGTACCAGAAGTGATAGTTTCTGGGGTTGCGCCCATTTCGCGTCAAGATGTTAGGTATGTGCGATGTACCGGATCAGAAGCAATGGCATATCAGCCTGTGCACCAACCCTGTTTTCGCTGACCTCGCGCCCGTACGGCAGGCGTACCCGGAGTACCTGATCACGTACCAGATCTGCCGACCTGACGAGAACCACGCCAGCGAGCCCCCGGCCATGTAATGCGCCGCCGTCCGCCGTTCGCAGACTACGCTTGCCGACTCTGTTGAGACGTGTGTGCCGCCGGCCGCTGGGTGGCAGCACAATTCGTGACGTCATGGTGGGGCATTGTGGGTGAACAGGCGGACTGGACTGTCTCGTCCGATCGGCGCTCTCGCTCACAAAGTCTGTCGGATCGGTGGATGAGATCTGAAGATAACCTACTGCCAGCGCCACAGCCGTCTCGCGTGCTGGTCCGGGTGGGCTACGTTGTGGCGCAGGTCAGGTCCGCTGGATGATTGTCACTTGCGCAGGCATATGATCTCTTACCGTGAGAGGTAGCAAATTTCTCGTCTTGTGTTGCACATTGGCTAGTTTCTTTTTCTACGAACTCGGATGCTATCTGTTGGCGCTTTTCCGTGTTGGACACTTCTGTTGAAACTAACCGTGGTAGGTAATACCCTTGTGGTCGATTCTAATGAAAACTGCTATAATATCCCGTCATGTCCGAACGCGTTGCAATAGTGTCACGGTGGCCATGGTAACGTTTTTGGTCCGGCCGAGACACCGTCGGAGGGCTTGGTCGGGATCAGCTGCTGACGACCGGCGAAAGCGTCACCCGGCCATCCCCACGTCCGGCGAACGACCTGGCGTGACCCGGCCAAGTCATATCGACACTGGCGTGGCCGACTGCGGCAATGTATGACCATGTCCCGGTGTGTGCTTGTTTGTGTACCTCCGGATATGTTTGTGACCGCGCGAGGACCGGTTGGATCTGTCAGCTCTGCGGATGGGCCCGAGAGGATGGCGCACGTGTGCCCCGTGCATCTCCGCCGCCTACTACGTTTGAGAAGATACTTTAACGAGAGCTACATATATACATCTACATCTGTGATACACGTGATGTGCGGGAGATACCGTGGTTGAGGGCATGCCGACACGAGGTGTGTCGTTTCGGATGTGTGCTGCGGCCGAACCGCCCCGCCGCTTTGTCGTATAAGGAGTCAAATATATCTGGTGAATTTTGGCGCCGTCTGTGGTGAATGGTGAGCGGTTGGATGTGCATATCTACCCGTCATAGCAGGCACAAGTATCGCATGTCTCGAGCCCAGCTGAGCTCGCATACTAAATTCGCTTCCGGAAGTCTTCGGTGGAGTTTTCTGCAGAACATGGCAAAAAAACGTACTGGCATATGCTCTTCGGCATAAGGTCTAGATGTCCTGGGTAAAAATTCCACGAAGACATCGGAAGGATTGATGAAACAAAATCATGGTTCTGAATCAGGTGTGAAACACGTCTGACAGATCAATATGTTGATAGGTTTACTCGCTTGGCGTCCGGCTCCCAATAGTAGCGGGCAATAGTGTCCAGAATCCGACACCTGATCTACTCGCTGCTGATGGGTCCGACCTGCTGCCAACGACATTCCATGGGTGATCCTTGTAAATGGATGCTGAGGCGACTGAACCGATATTTTCTGCGTACAAACATGACCGTCAGGATAAACTTAGCGATTGGGTTGTTGGGTGATGTACACAATTTGAGCTTTGGACCCGTAGAGGTACTATGAGCATTTGAGGACTATTTGAGCCTCGCTCATTAGGTGTGAGCGTGACGGACCGTAGAGGGAGAGAGAGCGGTGCTCCAACTGAAGCATATTTGAGAGAATTGTGACTTATAGCTGGTCGGTAAGATAGGAAAAAACTTGTTTAGTTCCCAGCCTTTACTGGCCGGCCCAGAACCGCTAATGACAAGCCTGGGGAATCTTCCTTTTTTTAGCTCCATGGGTAGGCGCAGATGTGGATGTAGCGGTATCTAAAATACGACTTTCTTGATGGAAAGTGTATATTTCGAGACATCTGCTAAGTTACACTCGACTTGCGCTTGTAAGTCAGCCACGTCCAGGTGACGTGGCCGTGACGCTTCATTTGACTCGCCAGTGTTCCCCCTCTATCGTCACAAGCGTTGTTTGTCCGTAATAAAAAAAAGTATTTATTGGTCATATAGCCCAAAAGAATATGCCGCATTCCCCAATATCGGGAAACTATATTTTTTGGACATAATTTCCCGGGACAGGCAACGTACCCTAATCCCCGAAGACATTCTAAATATGCTGTGCAAAAAACCTGCGATTCAGGAATGGCTGGACATCTCTGGAGGGTCTGGGGGCAGGCATCCTGGTTTGGCACGCTCCTAATGTTAATCGGCCCTGGCTTGAGAGATATCCAGCCTGGGATACTGGTGATCTCCAGTCGGGACGGAAGTTCTAGTCACGTGCGGACGGGTGGCATTCCATTCTCAGACAGCGTGACAGCGGTAGACAGCGTGACAGCGGTGATCTCAAGACTCTTCACATACGGGTGGGTGATTTGCTGCCACGACACCGTATCAGTGGCGGTGCGACTCAAGGTAACTAGTGCCACTGGCGCTAGATGGCAGTGTAGTCGATTGGCCCGAGGCGGTGCTGGCGAAGCGGGTCGACAGTCGTCACGCAGGCATGGCCGTTCCTGGCCGGCTCCAGCGCGCTGCCGTCGGCCTGGTGTGGATGGGTGAGTTGCGGGGAGCTTGCCGTGCCACCGTGGTGTGACCGTCCTCCCCTGCAATGGTTGTGTTCGGGAGAGAATGACTGTCCAGGACTGCCGGGGCCGACCGGCGTCGGCTACAGAACCGATACAGATGGTTGCTAGTGGTTATCATTATCCCTTGGAACCCCTGTCACTTGGCCGCTTTTATGTGAATCTGTAAATGCCTTTGGTGTTTTTGTCTTCGCAGACTATGCCCATTGATCCTATGTTAAGCGTGTGGAACATCGGTGACATAGGACGGACCTACCTGAATGGCGTTATCCACTCATGAGTGACGCCATTGTTGTTGAAATGGAATTTGCAATTACGCGAAATTCTCAGTTGATCACGCAAGTGACCAAGAATTTGGTTTTAATTGCCCTCCTTTTACCCCAAGAGCGGACAAAGGTGTTGCACTGTATTTTGGTGCATGTAGTTGCAGTAAAGCATGTAATTTATGTTTGCTAACCCCTGCACCGTTCGTGTCATGAAATTGTTCGCCCAGGAGCGGATCCGAAGGCGAGGACGGGTGAAAATGCAGTTGGTCACGAGCATTCGGTGCACTTTTCGGGTCCTGGTAGTAAAACAAATGCGATTTCTTGGTTCAACGTAAATACTATACAAATTTAAAACGGTGACATGTCTTAAGGTCACCGATCAAGCACCTTGAAAGAACTGGAAATGTTGACGATGACAATCGTCAAAACAGATAGCAATCAGGAAAAGGTGAGGGTGTTACCAAAGTAGGAACAAATGTTTTCAATCCTCTGAAAATTTCGTGAAAAATCAAATATTTTGGACACAAAATATGAAAGAAAATCCCAATTTTTATATTTGTATTTGGGGGTACCAATCCGCTTAAGAATGATTTCGGCGTCAAAAATTACCTCCGTTTAGCTGTTCTTACTTCATAATGGCCGGTATGTTTGCCTCTAGAGCGTCTGGAATACATGTATCCTCGGAACATCTCTGGTCATGTCACATGCATACGTGAAACCTGGGGAACATAATTTGCCACGCCACATACTCAGGTTGTCAAAAACCATGACAATCAGTGACGCACAAAGCATTTTTCCAGTGTAAAACTTCGTTCGTTAGTTATTTATTTCATTTTAAGATGCGTCAGCCAACCAAGTTTTACACAGGGAAAAAAATGATTCGTGCACAACTGTGTCACTCATCATGAAGTAAAACTTCTCTGCTATGGACCGGATCTAAAGTGAAATCTGGCATTTTTGAATTTTTCTTTCATCATTTTCTATCACTCACATTTAACTTTTGACTGTCATATAGGTTGCTGATGAAATAATGTTTCAACATACATTAATAGTTATTTTGTGATGGGGTCATAGACTAATCTTGATCTGACCCTTCTCATGAACCGATCTAATGCTACCCCGGTATTACCGGAGGCTGGAACTCAACCTTTCAACACATGTGCTCAGCAAAGGTCGGAAGATGTGCTGAATTCCGAAGTGGTAACATGTACGGCTCCGGAATTACCTCAGAAAAATATCAGGCGGTCAAACTCAACCCAACCACACACTGTGAGGGTTAGATTAGTATATTCCGCTGCTATTATAAAAACGTGTGCGAACCAATGTAGAAACAGTGGATGAAAATACATATGAATAAATGTACAGGTGCGATATGTGAAGGCGCTCCAATTAGTTCGCAATTATTCGCCAATGCCAGTTAGAACACGTTCGAACCAGAGATCCTCTATTCGCCGGCTAGCTGCCTCTAGTACGGATCCATGGACCCCATGACGTCGCGAGTTGTATCATGTGGAAGTGATAGCAATGGCACGTCGTGAATCTGGAACATCCTCGGGTGTGCTGTCCAGCCAAATCAATATGGCCAAATACGTGGTAAGCGCAGATATTGCGCTCTTGACAGTGTTGGTGCCGGTTGATACTTTTACATGATTTATCTATTAATTGGACTTAAGGGCGCATGAACTGCTAGCGACTACCTAGCGCCCAGGTGCTTACACCCGCTTCGTTTTTCACTTTCCTCCTACGACCGCCAGGTGATGCGAGACTGGGTTTCGGCGGCAGGTGATGTGAAACCGAGCGTCGGCGGCAAGTGATGGCAGACTGGATGCCGGCAGCACATGAGGTGGGACTGAACACCGGCGACAGGTGACGAGACTGAGTGCCGGCGACAGATGGCGTTAGACTGGGCGCCGGTGGTACGTGATGTGAGATTGGCCGCCGGTGGTACGTGATGTGAGACTGGCCGCCGGTGGCAGGGGACGCCGAGGCCGGGCACCGGGGCGTGATGGCGACAGCGACGCGGCGACACCGGCTGGCCGTGCTGGCTCTGACGGCGGCCGCCGTGCTGCTGATCCTGCTGTACCAGCGCTGGACGGCGTCGCTGTTGCTGCGCCCTCCGCCGCTGCGCCCGGCACCGACCGCGTCCGAGGCGGACACCGTGCAGCAGCTGCTGCAGCGCGACTTCTGGTCCCGCCAGTGGGAGGAGTGCGACTCTCCGCAGCGCCTGCCCGTGCTCACAGACGACGCGTGGCAACATCCGTTCAACACCTCCTACTACGCACTCGCCGCGTACCCGGACCAGCGACTGCGCGCGCGGCGACGCACATTCGCCTACGTGCGCGTGTTGGCCATGCGCGACAGCTACCACGGCACCGAGATCCACTGCCAGCTGCAATTCAGCAACGGCAGCGTCAGCGTGCCGGCGCAGGTGGAGGTGATCTGGCAGCGCCGCTGGGACCCCCAGAACGTCGGCCGGCTGTACGAGCCGGTGCTGGTGTCGTGCCCACTGCGAACGGCTCAGCTGCCGGGGAGCGTGGCGCTGACGGCGGCGCCGTGCGGTCCGGCGGACACCGAGCTGGCCGTGTCGACGCACGACCTGCTCCAGTGGCAGAGCACGCGCCGCCGCCGGGGGTTCGCCGTGTGCGTGAAGGGACTCGACCTGGCCACGGACGTGACGGGCCGTCTGGTCGAGTGGATCGAGCTGCAGCGGCTGCTCGGCGCCGACCAGGTCTTCTTCTACCGCTTCCACACGCACGAGCGCGTGTCGCGCGCATTGCGCCACTACGTCGCCGCCGGACTTGTCACCGTGGTCAATGTCACGCTGCCCGGCTTTCAGCCGAACTTCGCACCCGATCGCAGTCGCTTCTTGCGCGCCGCTGTCTGGCAGAAGCGGCGCAACGAGCTAGTGCACTATAACGACTGTCTGTACCGCAACCTCTACCGCTACCGCTTCGTGGTGCCGCTAGGACATAGACGAGGCGATCGTGCCGCTGCAGTACCGAACGTGGCCGCAGCTGCTGGACCACCTGTCGGCCGTGAACCCGCACCTGCTGCATCGCTTCGCGTCGCTCTCGGTGCGGCACGTCTACTTCTTCGACAACCTGACGCGGCAGGCCGACCCTAGCCTGCCCGACCACCTCCACATGCTGCGGCACACACAGCGTGCCGCCAACGCCAGCCAGCCGGGCATCAGCAGCAAGAGCTTCGTCAGCACGCGCGGCGCGCTCACCGTGTTCAACCACTACGCGCTGCGGCCTCTCTACCCGCACGTGCGGCACGAGGTGCGGGTGGTGCCCAGCCAGGCGCAGCTCAATCACTACAGGCCCACCTGTCCCGAGGACATCACGCAGACGTGTCGGGACAACTACTTCAAGTACACGACGACCGACCACAGTCTGGATCGTTACCGGCACCAACTGGTGGCGGCCGTCGAAGAGTCGCTGCGCCAGATCGGCCCTTGAGACGACGCCGTCACGGCCAGGGCGGCCGGCACCGGTGCATGTGGCAGGTTTCCGGCAGTCAAACGGTGCAGCTTGGGGCCGTGGCGCGCACCACATCGTACGATTTAGGATGAGCTAACTCCGCTGCAGTTCCTCAGCACGACTTTTCCGGCTCGGGCATGTTATATTTCCGCGAATCTCGGGTGCGATTTGACTTTGATTGTGGAAAAGCGTCATTCTGAGGTCAGTGCAGCAAGCTAATGTGCAACGATGTGCGCATACTGCGACAAGTGGACAATTTGGCTGTGATATTTATTCACGTATTCCTGCAGCAGTGAAAATGCAATCGTCGACCGACGGGTATTCACATCATTGGACTTATTCAAAATACGTCCAGACGTTTCTCCAGCGTCCATGTGAAGGTATTTTCGATCTTCCAGAGTAATGAAGGGACAAAAATGTCGCTATACAGACGCAACTTGTAATAAAACGAGACGGCATCGACACCTGGTACATCAGTGGCGTTTTCATTTGTTTCTGGACTGAATCCAAAACTTAGTGCGCCTCCTTCGTCACGGCGCCCGCACCTTCGCACACACGCGAAGGTGGTAACCTTCGGTGGCTTGCGAGGAGACCAGACCTGCCGCCGGCCGACCGGATCACGCGGCGTGACGTCCCCTCCCACCGGAGACTCGGAGGCGGTGTCACGAGCCGTGTCAGAAGAGGCATCGGTCTGGCGCCGACCCGAACAGGTGTGACCAGGTGGGCGGGGTCTTCCAACGGCCCAGAGGCCCAGACATGGTCGACTCCTTCTGCGGCACACAACGACACTCACAGCCCACCAATCTGACCACTCGCAGCTGACCGGTCCCATATCTCCCACAGCTTCCACGCCCTGCAATCGCAAACAGTTAACGGAAGAATTATCTCAGACCGCTCATGGCTTACCCATCCCAGATCGCGAGTATCGCAGAGGGGTTAGACGACAGCCCTGTTCTGGAGCTTTACCACGCAGAGCGTTACTTTTCCCAGGACTATATGCTCCCATATTTCTTCCTGGGATTAAATGCTGATTTTTGTGATTATTGCTACAAAAACATTCTTGTGATGAAATGCCAGAAAGCCACTAACCAAAAAGGTGCTTCTACTGTCACGAACCGATTGATATTCTCCACTCCGAATTCGATCACCCAAATACTTTAATCTCAAAATACAAGATTTCAACACAAAATCCAAACAAGCAACTGAGCAACCCCGGACCAATTACACCACACCTGTGATGAACTCCACGTGGTCTAAATATTCCGCATCACTTACAGCAAACCAATTTGCTGACCCATCGCAGTAGAACCACGAATCTGCCACGCACGCACGCATTATTTATATATATGTATATATATATAAGGCCAACGGATGATAGAAGTACGGTAACGCACAACTGGAAGATTATTTTTTTGTTCTAGTCTTTGGAACATTGCGATAAGACAAATGAAGCATCAGGGAGAAGTCAATTCCAGATACAGTGTGAAATTTTTCAAGAAAATGGGTGGAAAATACCACCTAATGAAAGTTCAATCGACCTCCCTGTCTATGGCTTTTATGACATCCTTCCTTACTAGCTCCTGATTATGAAGCCAACATGAACTCAACTGAAGACATCCTGATGCCCTTCAACAATTAAACTATGCCATAGTTGGGGTGCACCAATGGCCTCTGATCATGAAATCTCCTGAAACCGTATCACAGAGCCTCTTCTGTTTCAGATAGTCTACCCAGTATCCTGAAACCCGGTATCATCCAGCACTGCTTAAGTCCTTATTCAGCAAGCAATGAAGCCCTGCAATGAATACAATATGCAGGCTCATCAAAGTTGCTCAGTGATAAATTATTCGACTTTCTGAACACTCAATCCACATCCTTCTCCAAGAAGTATCAGCATCCTGCTCATTGATATTCATTGATATGAAGTATTTATGCCTCCTTTGTAACAGTATCTTGTTTATAAATAGCATGTGCATGCCCTCAATATGGAATGGTGTTACACGAACATTTTGCAATGCAATTTCGGGTAAAGGGATGACCTATGTGATATGGGATACAATACCAGTTCATCATAGTTATTATTCTCCTTATCCCGAATACATCTTTTATTAAATTATGAATTTTAAAACAAATGATAAAGGTCCAGTCATAATCACTTACACCATCAACTGAAATTTTAAACTGAAAGACATCAAAAACATTTTAAATTACACTAATTACATGTAAAATTTCGACATCCTGCTATACTCATTTCGACATCTCACACCTAATGAAAAACCAATATTTTAACCCTGTATAGCTAGGTGGGGTACAATTTGCCCTAGAAAATGTGGTGTTTAAGAAAAGAAAAAATAAAACTATCCATAATGACTGCACATTCGACATCATTTACCAGGAGCGTGCCAGGTGAGGAGGAGCAAGATATCCCCTCGTCCACTCGGCACCAGAACTGTCCAGTCAGGCGACCGGCCCAGGACCGGCCGACCAGGTGTTTTTCCAAATACTCACCCCTCGGGGCCTGCAGAAATCCTGCCTCCCTCCCGTCTCTAGGGGAAGGGATCACGCATTCTTCGCAGGTTATGTTCACCTACTGGCGCCGTTGACATAAGCGCTAATTGGACTGGCAAGGCCTGGCGATGGAAGAGACGTTGCCAAGAACGGTGAGCGACAAGATTGTGACGAGCGTCCAGTAATTTGATACTTGGGGGACCTTTTCACACCCTTGATAATGAAAAGGGGTAGCAAGTCCTGCGTCTTCAACTAGACACCCATAACACACGTATTCTATTTTCCAAAGGAGAACATGAATGTGTTATGGTTGTCTACTGCTCACGACCTTGAAACATAGTAATTGGAGGCGGTATGTCCCTACAAGATATGATGATGATAGATGCCATCCATATTAAGCTGCACAATCACGTCCTCTTATCGCCATGCAATTATGTAGTGAAATCAGTGTCAGCTGCACCGCACCAGCCAACGATCACCGTCCAGTAAAAAATATCAGTTTTTTACCAGGGAGTTTGAAGTTCCTGGCCACCAGACAACCATAACATCAGCCAGGTACGTGGACGACTGTTTACCGCCTTCAAAAGGGCCAGACCTCAGTTGACACGGATGGAATCACAGTGTAGAACCAGTCCGTTCGCGGAAAACAGCACGGGAACGAATATATCGTCAACGAAACGAACCAAGTTCTACAGAAAAGGCACAAATTGACCAATCCTGGAGTTGCTATACGTTGTCTCACGGAGTGAGAAATTGCCATTTCACGGTGTATGTACGTATATATATATACTTAGCAGTTGTTCAAATAATGCCTTTTCGTCGGGTGTGAGATGTCGAAACGAGTGGAGTAGGATGTCGAAATTCGCCATGAAAATCATGTTCCTTAATAGTTACTTTGTTTAATGTATTCGTTCTTCAAGCTCAGTGCTGAGCGAATAACATACGTTTTTACCTCTTTCGTACTTTACTGTACCTTTTCGTTTGTTTTGATAGGCACACAATATGCCGCAAGATATTTGTGTATCACGATCCGTTATAGTGAGTGCAAGCATACAACAAACAAGATACTTTTAGAAATGAGTTATGACAACTTAATATACGCACAATGGCACGATGTCGATGGTTCCTTGGGAAATATGTCTATTCAGTGTTCGGAAAGTGGTGTATTCCACCCTATCTCACCAATAATTTATCACTGATGCCGAGTGTCAATATGATATTATTCATTGGGACAAAAACTGGTTATATCCATTACGTAGGGGACGAGTAGTCTAGGGGTAAGTTGCTCGTCTCCCAATCGAAGGATTGTGGGTTTGAGTTTCACCTGTCGTTACTCTTCGCCCGCGACCAATTAGCGTGAGAGATTGGCGACGCTGCATGACTCAACGATCGATGTGTTGCAAAACCAACAACCAACCTATGTCTATTACGTATTATTTATCTTACCCAGCAGTGTACCAATTAACAGCATGTCTGTCGCTAGCCATTTATAGGTATATTTTTCTTCTTACGTCTCCTATTCTTGATATCAGCCATAGTCTCGGGCCCCGGGAGTCAGCTAATTTAGGCATTAACGCCTCGTTTTTTTTGGGACGCCCATGAACCCATTTAATTTGGGAAGCAGTTCACTATCCCCTTGCACTGCAGCAAACAATCGTGAATCAGGTTACAGAGATGCTGAAGGTATTGAAGGTACTAAATGCATGCGACCGATAACTCGATGGCCGGGACAACAGGTGCAGCTACATGCTGGCAGAAAGCTCACGCTCAGTAAGCCGAGCCAGGCGTCCAAGCAGTTGCACAGATCGACTGCCTCCGGTGCGTTGTTGCCCTCGTACGTGTGTCGCAGCAGGCAGATGTAGGGCAGACCGCGCTCCTCGCTGTCGACCACATACGACCCATCAGTACCCACAGCGACAGAAACACGCCCAGACAACACCATCCGGGTCTCGGCCGGATTCAAACGGCACTGGTTCACCGAATCACAGACATTGACTCAAGTATTCGGATCACACGGACCTTTTATTGATACATTGGTCATGCTATTTTTCCATAATTGTGCCATCTGTCTCCGTAAGATGACATTGAAGTAAATCAGCATCGTTGTTTTTCTCAGTCTTCAAAGTCAGTCAACAGTTCGATTGCGATTGTAAAGAGCGAAAGTAATAGCACCTGCCAGCTAACCCCATATCTCTCAAATGTTTACCTCACTGACCCGTGCATACAGTAGCAGTCGAAACTAACCCGGCGAGATTACATTCAGCGTGAGGTGCGATATCAAGCGGATACGGTATAAGTTCCGTCACTTAGGGGTGCCAGAAATCGGGCTAGTCATCGGGTGTGGTGCAAGTCGGACCGTTCACCAGGCGTGGTATACGTACGACCACTCACCAGGCGTGATTTACGTACGGCCACTCACCAGCCGTGATACACATACGACCACTCACCAGCCGTGATACACATACGGCGTGATATGGGTACGACCATTCACCAGGCGTGATATACATACGACCACTCACCAGGTGTGGCATATGCACGGCCACTCACCAGGCGTGATATGCGTACGAACACTCACCAGGCGTGATTTGCGTACGACCACTCACCAGGCGTGATTTGCGTACGGCCACTCACCACCGTGATATACATACGACCACTCACCAGGCGTGATATGCGTACGACCACTCACCAGGCGTCGTGGAAACCTGGCCGTTCACCAGGTGTGGTGGAAGCCTGGCCGTTCGTCCGGCGTGGTACAAGGCTAGCCACTCACCAGGCGTGGTAGAAGTCTGGCACGAAGCCGGCGCCGGGCACGGAGACGCGATGCGGCCGTCCGTCGGAGGGCAGTGGCTGTGGCGGCGGCTGCGGCGGTGGCTGCGGCGGCGCCAGGCCATCCAGGCCGGCCGTGTCAGCGGCGGCCGTGGCCAGGCGACACAGCCGGGGCGCCACCGGGTCGGGCCGCACCGATGCGTGGCTGCTGGCCAGCTGAACCACGCCCACCACGCCCCTCTTGGCCGCCCACGTCAGCAGGTCGGCCACCAGCGAGAGACGTCCCCTCTGCACGCCGGCACCGGCTGGTCACACAGCTGCCACCACGCACAGTCTCGACTGCTCGCGGCGACACGTTCATCGACAGCGAAAGGTGGACACGTGTGAGTTCGGCTAGTATGAAGCGAACCTTGCTGTGAAGAAGACTGACCCAACCATCGACTTGTCATTGTCATCGCCGGCTGCGCAGCTGCTGCTATCATAGATGCACACAGCCACGTAGCCGGCAACGAAGGGTGCGCTCTCAGCATCGCTATCTTCAAAAACACCATTCCGCGATCTCGGGAACACGTGTAATCACATGTCGCCACCTCGAGGTAACCATAAAACCGTAATCTATGAAAACCGAGGCGAGGCAAAATACGCTAGAAACAAGTTTGATGCTTCTCTTTTGATACTTGCCAGAGGTATTGGAGGCGATATATGAGCGCAATAAGTTGGATGTATTTCTTTTAATACTTACCGGAGATATTGGTGCTCGGATTTGAAAAATAAGTAGTTTCTTGCTCTCGCACACGAAAGCTGCAAAAAAGGGTAAAGTCGACTCACACTCGATGATCGAACTTAGCAGTCTATCACTGGATAATTTGATGCAGACATAGCGAGTGGGACCATAGCCATATCCTTCGTTGTGTGTCCGGCCTACAGAAGCTTATCTTCCAAGAAAAAACTGGGCATTTTCAGAGAATACTAGACATTTTTCGACAAAAAAGAATGCCGCACATTGCACACCTTCTTTTTCGATAGCAAAAGCTGAGCCTGAGTTCTACTTTAGTGCACCATTCTGCATATATCGGCAGGAACACGAACAGTCAGGGGTCTACCGACTGCCAGGGGCCTGGCCACACGTTCGAGGCAGATCAGGAGCCCGAGACAACCTGAGCTGTGAGTGACTGATCTGGGAGTTACCTACCAACCCAACCTGAGGTCACATTTCATTTTCGTTTTTCTTTGATCATTCGTCTATGCACTCAAGTTGCTTTTGACGGTATCTTGCATAGTATGCTACGCAAAATGTTTCCATATACATCTAATACATCATTGGACGAGGTCGTGATGTGACTTAGACCTACCTTACTCCCGGCATTTTATGTGACCGGAACACATCGATTTAATTTAATTTTAATTTAATTGAATGCAATAATAAATTTTGCACTTATCGATTGTCGAAATGCGTGTTAAATTTCAAAGCGTGCATGAATGGCATACACAAATGAAGAGATAAAAGGAAGAGAGCAGCGCGATTACTAAGACCTGCACTGGGAACGATGCAAACCTGATTTCTTGAGTAAAATATGTCCTTTCAGATATTTGACATTTCAGTTGCTTACTCCTGTCATTAACGTCTCAGTGTAAGTGGCCAGATGCACGGCTACCTTCCAGGGAGGTGAAGAGCCGAGTGGTTCCGGCGGGGCCATCTGGAAGATTGCCAACCAGAGCCAGAACACTGGAATGGTCGAACGCGCCCACCAACCGGCATGGCAGATTGTGCAGCAGCAGGTCCACGGCCAGCTGACCAACGTTACCGACGCTCACCGACGGCTGAAGCACAGAAAACGACTAAGCGACGGTTCGAACAGGAAAGTCAACAACCCCGTGACAGCTAAAATGCTAGAGCATCATACAAGAGGCACAACAACATGGCCAACGAACGCAAACAATAATTATTCCAGGGAAAGAAAGAGACTTTGTTATTGTATAATGCATTCGACTGCTGAGCCATATAGCATCACCCAACTCTCACGCGATTGGTCGCGGAGAGACTCGGGAATCAGGATGGTTGTGGGATTTAAATAAATGATGTAACGATCAAGAGCCACCCTATCGAAATGAGCTACAGCGACCCCCATGCATGAAAAAGGTGATGAAACACAAGTACCCAAAATACATTAACTTAGAGCTAAATTCACCATGGTTGAACACCAAATGCCACCGACACAAATCAGGAACCCAATACCCCTTCAGGCTCGTTTCTATGGTTACCTAGCGATATATAGGGCTTTCTTTGTCGAGTTGTCTTGGACAAGAGCGATGTTGGAGTTGTGAGTTCAGACTCCGAGATCGTTTTTGGCAGAGATACACTTTCACGAAGACAATTTGGGAGTAATATACTGATTATGCAATCCTAAAATTTCAACTGAAAGACATGCAACATTCCTTTTTAATAGCTGGCCAACAACCAGAACCTTAGCCAAGTCATCAAGCACGGGGAGGAGCACCTTATGAATCTTTTATTCGATTTCCATGAAACAGACATCAATAGCCTGAGCTAAACAGACAAATAGCAAATACATTACAATGTAAAACATGTAACAAGGAAAATGTGAATGGCTCCAACCAACATCCCTTATGCAGTGATATTTTACAAATATCTTGTCACTTGAATTCATCCTGATGTTTCCGCTGTACTTCTATGATGTGCTATGCCACAGTTCTTTCAATAGATTCCATTAATCACAAAATGAAACAGCACACATCACACTTCCACTTACCAACACAAGAGTGTATTCATCCAGCTTCACATTCTCTACTTCACTAAAATATGTGCTTTTCATAGTTGCAGAATATGGGGCTCACTGCTTCTGAAACAATCATGGCTAATTATTTCTGACATTAACATCAGGTGCAACATTAGAGGTAGTATAACATGTCTAGCAAAAAAAAAAAATACACATACACACATCAGTGCACCAATTGAGTATAAAACTGCAAAGGCTGGTAACATGTAAGGATATTAAACATGAAATGCTAGTTGCATGTTTGTTTATAGTTGCAATGTAAATTCATATTCTTACTTAATTGTAAAGCTAGAAGTTCAAATGTATTTCAATTGCATAGATTTCATGCACAGGGCGATGTTACATGGCATGTACAGCATGTGAAGCACTAGCTTATGCACAACAAATGCTGATTTATCACGATTACTCTCTACATACCTAATAACATCATTCATTTCATTTTGTGCTCCAAGAGCAACACATCTTTTGCTGGCGGGTTTCCACATATGCATTACAAACACATTATATATAGATATTAAACTGCTTTCATTTCAAACTTTAGAACATATCCTTCACAACTACCTTGGTCGTTAGTATAGGAACTTGGGTACAAACACACATGGACTGATTTTGTTCAATGCAAAGGAAATATCAAATGTATCAAGCTTACTTCTTACTATACTTCATTACTTCATTACTTATATCATACTTCCATACTTCATTCACAGTTGACACACTTCATGTAAGAGGAAAAGTTGCTAACAAACTTGTGGTGTTTCTACTCCAGTTCCAACATTCTCTATCAAATCACCCAATAGTTACACCTCACTAACCTTCCATCAAGCTCGAAGAAACTGCCCTTAAAATAACTTAGTGTGCTCGTATTTCCAGTCAGTTTCGTTGAGATAGTCCAACTCCTTCTTTAGCTTCTTCAGCCGCCTCAAATGATCTTCCTGCTGCGACAGTGCCAGGTTCTTCTCCACCTCTTGTTCAAACCAGTGTCGAGACTGGATCGACAAGTCACCACGCTCCAGCTCCGCCTGCTGACTTGGCGACGAGAGAAGCAGTGCACGGGGACCGACCAAGTCAGAATCCATTGCTGATCATTTTCAAATTACTGCAAGAAGACATACAATCCTGAAACATGCACTGCTGTTAGCTCAAGTGGGAACGAACCTATAAGCAATGTGTGAAATGATCGGCAGTGAGCACATATTTTATACCCTGTCCACCCTGACAAACAAGGCATTATTGTTTCAGCTACAGCCATCATGCAATGGTATCTGCAATGATCATTTACTCAGTGGATCTGAATGTGATTTAAGAGGGAGGTTCTTGAAGACACAAAGACAAAAAATGTTAGTGCAACTATGAGCCACAAGGGCCTTTCTTGGTTGCAATCTGGATGCTCAAACAGTTGCCCACCAAATCTGTCAATCAGCCCTCCCTGAAAATACTGAAAAGCAAGCCCTCCATTTTTATGATTGTCTATGCTGTTTTTAAAGATGTTCAATGTGTTGATACTGACAATGGTTTCTGGCAGCTGGTTCCAGTGTTCTACTACCCTGTTGGTAAAGGAAGACTGTCTTAACCTTGTCCTGCTGTGGTTAATATCAATTTTGAATTGATGACCTCTAATTGCATAATTTCTGTTTAATTCAAACATTTCCCCAAGATATCCCTTCTCCAGACTATGGACAAACTTAACACGCGCCCTGGAGGGCCTCGCAGAATGACACACACTGGAGGGGGGCGGATTCCGCCCCCCCTAAGATCTCGGCTCTCACTGAGGCTAGAGCAACTAAATTCGCAGGGTGGATGGGCACAATAGTGAACTCTATTGTGTGCAAATTGCATGACCTTAGGTCAATATCTTCAAGGTCAAATGAGGTCAAAATAATACAATTTTCTGGTTTTGCGTGGATTGGCTTGTCAATGTTATGGATCCCTGTGATTGTGTTTACATGCTCCGAAATTGGCATTAATGATGTTTTGAACATTACTAACGATGCAATATAGATGCCAAATCCGCCATTTGATCTCAGGTCACCTATATAGGAGCACTTTAGCAGGTCATTACCTGCTTCAGTTACCGGAACCGGGCTGCCCACCCGACTGCTCCGTTGGGCGGTTTGGCACAATCAGCTTCACAAAGAAATGAGTGAAATACATGAATAAAGTATGGAAATGCTTAGACACACAATGACAAACAGTATATTTTGGGATGTGTAGGGAGTAAATGTAAAGTGACATCAGTTGCATGACAGTCATTTGCATTTTTGACAACATTCCAGTTGACCAAGTTTGGCTCTATTAGCCTGTCATGAACTTGACCTGCCTTGACCTCAGCAACCTAACATGACTTTTAAATTATATAGCATAACAAAATGCATCAAACAAGTCAGTAGTGTTGTCAAGAACAGTTCCATTTTGCCAATATATGGGAGGCGCATCAGCGCCGATTTTTGTGGCCTGGTGCCACAAATCGTTTTTACTTTAATGGGACCTAACTTGAAAAGTTCTTGGCCAATTTTCATTTTTCTTTAAATAATGCGCCGATCACTTCCAAGTAGGTATGCAAAAAAATGGTGTATATCAGCTGGTGCAATATGGAGTTATGAACAAAAAATCGGAGGGGTGGGCGGATTTCGCCTTCCCCCTCCAGGGCATGTGTCAACCTGTCATAAACTTGACCTGACTTGACCTCGGTGACCTGACATTACTTTGAATCGATATAGCATAGCAATGTACACCAAACAAGTCAATGAAACAATGACAAAACAATGATTTTTTTTTACCTCAGGACCCTAGCTCGAAACATTTTTGGTCGACTTCCCATTTTTTTACTTTAAACAATGCACCGGTCACTTATAAGGAGGTACACAAACAAAGGCATACATCGGCCGGTATAATCTGGAGTTATCTACGAAAACTGGAGGGGTGAGCAGATTTCGCCCCCCCCCCTCCAGGGCATGTGTTAAAGACCTTGATGAGATCTCCTCTCAGGGGCGGGATGGCTGAGTGGTTAAGGTGTCAGGCTATGGGTACCAAAGATCTCTGGTTCGACACTAGCGCCGCTCAGGACATTTCCCAATCCTGCGGCCCACCGGCGAAACGGTGTGGGCGGCACCATTAGCCGTGAATGTGCATAAAGTGTGTCGTGAACCACCAAATAAACAAACAAAAGAGATCTCCTCTCAGCCTTCTATATCCAAGTGGAAACATATTCAATTTCTTCAATCATTCCTCATATGCCAGATTGGTTATACCACTAACCATTTGTGTAGCCCTCTTTTCTACTCTCCCTCTCTCTCTCTAAAAGCCAACAATCTTTTTCATGCTGTTGTGGTATCAAAGTTCCGTTGTGGGAGAATCAGTGCCTGAATGTTTCCTTTTGCCCCATCTAGTAAATATACAGCTAGTTAAGGTATCTTTGGGCAAAGTGCATTACAATGCTGCACTAGGCTTCTGATGACATGCTTAGCTTTGGCACACCCATTTGCTAGCCCAGTTTGCACCTGGTGTTCATTCATTTCTGGTGCACCAGACATACTGCCTGATGCATCAGGTATACTGCTAAGTGCACTAGGCCTACTGCCTGGTGCTCTCCTGATGATCATGCATGCCTGACATGCTTCAGTGTATCCCTGGAGGCCTTTCTGTATGCCTGAGTGTGCACTTAAATATAGGTCTGCACTCACAATACTGTGTCAAAACATGCCACATCTTATAAACTTGATCTTAAACTTGATCTTCTTTTAGGCCTGATGCCATATCAGGCCTAAAATAAAAAGCAATACCCATGCAAATAGCTGGTTAGCATCCAAGCCATTCTAAATAATGATCAGCCTGTTAATTGGGCTTTGGTCCACCCTTTGCATGCTCTTAATCACATAAAAAAAATCAGAAAAACCAATACCTTGATGGTTGTATTTACTCTATTTATTTTGGATTGCCCAGAAGTCACTCATGTTGGAATGCATGAGGCCTTCTGATGTTTGATCATGTAATACCATTGTCACCAAATGAGCCTATATCATCCACTGTGTCCATGTTAAGTGGTGTGATTTGAAAAAAGGGAAAATCCTACTTACATGCAATTTCTCCAATAAATTGTATAGGGGGCTTCTAATATCAATACCAAGTTGCTTCCCTCTGAAAAGTAAGCATTTGCAGCATATATTAGTGGTTATATATCATTAAGCATGCTAATATACGCAGCATTCAAGCATTGGTTATCAACACATGGTACTTGGTAGGTGACCTAGGGAATAAGATTATGTTTTTTTGTGCTTTGCAATATTGTATATGGAGAAAACATTGTAATAAAGTAATTATATATCAGTGTAAAATAATTGACAATGTGGCTTGGAAATTCACAGTTAATGGAATTGTGCTATTTCATCCTTGTCTTAGGTTTTTACCATTTTACCACATGATATCATCACACAACTGCTAAATAATGTAAAATGCATGTGACTGAAGTGAAAGGCATTCTGCTTTTTTAATCCTTCAGTGGAGATCATTTATTTTCTTCCAATCTTTCACTATTCCCAAGCAACTTCTTTCTTCATCCACACAGTTAATGGTGAAGTAATTATAGGGCACTGTTATATATGGATACATTTTTTGGAAAACATGCATCAGAATCAAAGCTTGTACTTTCCAGTCAATTTTGAAATACTTGATCACAGAACAGTTTCTTATTTGCACTAGTCAACCACAAAATGAAAGATGATTATTTTCTTGAATGTTCTGAATGCAAAAATTGTCAATTTTTACTTCAAGCCTGCTCAGGCATGTCACAAACAATATGTAGCAGACATGTTTATGACCATGAGGATGATTAAACCATTGTTTAATACAATGAAGAATGGCTCTTAAGTGCTCCTGGGTTTTAGACATTTCGCAAGACAAAATGTATGACACTCAATATACCAGGAGGTGCTGAGTTTACATCAAAAGTAGCATTAGGGATTATGCTATATTACTCAATGTTTCGGCCAGGGGCCATCGTCAGGAGTGATATAAAAATGGCAGGGTTAACAATTGAAAAAATGCAGGAAAAGTGTGCAAAAATACACGAGTCAGATTTGTTTCAGATCACTTTTTTCCCCCATTTTTTCAATTGTTAACCCAACCATTTTTTATATCACTCCTGACGATGGCCCCTGGTCAAAATGTTGAGTAATATAGCATAATCCCTAATGCTACTTTTGATGTAAACTCAACACCTCCTGGTGTATCGAGGTTCGTACATTTAGTCTCACGCAATGATGATTAAACCATTCACTATCACTAACTGTATGCTTTCCAGTTGGTGACAATTTTTTGGTCATGCTCGTCGACCCCAGAGGGACTGTCCTTTGTGTTGATGAATATCCATGGCTGTGCTGCCCCAAAGTGGTAAACCAAATATTGAATGTTCATCCAAGTGGGATGAGTATCCAATCCCGCATTAATACCATATTATCACAGTAATCCGCACCACATACGTACACCAACGACCTAGCCGACGAACCAAACCAGCCTAGACAGCCTACAGCTTATAAGGCCACGACCTTGAGCTGAACCAATGCTCTGTTCGGCAGGCATCTATACGGTACAGTCGGTGCAGGCGGAAAGTATGGAACCAATCAGACGTGTCAGAGTATCACCTCAGGCATTTTTATATGACGTCATACATTGGTGGGCGGTGCAATCGGTGCACGCAGAAAATCACGCAATCTCTGACTGCAAGTTAACTTGTGCGTGGCTGACGCAGTTGAGACAAGGTTGGAGTAGCACAGGTTACGGCCGGGGCATAGGTAGATACATATATCCAGGAAGATTTCACACATGACATGGCCGACAGTTAAATTGTGCACTCTTGAGCCCAAATAATCAATCAATGAGTTTCTTACTTTTTGGTCATTACATCCTTGTTCTTCCAAAACGTTGCTGAGAAATCGAATGGCTTTAACTTAAGGTTACTTGCCCTTTACCTTGGCCTTTGGTACCTATTTAATTTTTTTTTTTTTTTTTTTTTTTTTCCCCCCCCAAACCCACCAGCATCTCACACAGCCATCCATCCTTACCTATCCACCCATGTCCCACACAGCCATCAATGCTTACCATACCTATCAAGCCCTATTCACTGGATCTTGCATAACATGCATGTGGATCAGGTCCCCTACCAATAAGTTTCAAACTCCACCATTGCCTGCTTAAAGGGGCCTGGACCATGCACACTAACTTATCAAAAACCTCATGTCATCCACCACTAATTAGAACAGTAAATAATGTCCAGCATAAAATTTTGTCCACCCGACTTTTAAATACAGTTAATGAGGGACCCCCACAGCACGAGCAGGCAGTCTATCCCACTGAGCAACAACCCTTTGCCAGAAGACCTGTGGTAGCTTTACTGTCCTACACCTTGATTTGTCTAACATGGATTGATTTGGGACGAGTGGTTTGGGGGTAAGTTGCTCGTCTCACGATCTAAAGATTGTGGGTTCCAGTCTCGCCTGTCGCTACTCTTTGCCCGCGACCAATCGGCGTGAGAGATTGGCGACTCTACATGACTCAACGGTCGATGTGTCGTAAAACCAAGAACCAACCAACATGGATTGATGACCCCTATAGGCTAAATAGAAGAGGATCATTCAGATTGACCTGATCTAGCCGTTTAATAATTTTGTACATTTCAGTCACATCACTCCTTGACCTCCTATACTTCAGTGAGTACATATATAATGCCATAAGACTTTCCACATATTCTAAGTTACCTAGTCCACTGATGAGTCTAGTGTTCTTGCAGTGCACACAGGTCCAACTTGTCTTTTTGGAATTATTTTTCCTGCTAATTGAAAAGTATGTATTTGCAGAGGAAATGAGTGGTCATATGCTGGCCGCAAATATAAAACTTGCATTAAAAAATAAAAATTTCATGAATTCAGATTACCTGAAAGTGAAAATGTACCCAATGTTTATGAGCGAATGTTAGATGCTTGAATTGAAGACGTTAGGTGCCACGGTGCCTCAGTAGCTCCCTTTATTTTTCTTCCTCGGACGCCCATGTCCGACGTCCATGTCGAAAACTGCACGTACATATTAACTGTGCATGACCATCCATCACCCATCCATCATCGCCCAAACTCATCGTTCACCCATGTCTGCAAACGCATCATTCAAAATCTGAACGAAGGCAGGAAGCAGCTGACCCTCATCCGCTTCATCAGCATAAGTTATAGCTAAAGGTTCTAAATCATGATTAAGCTGGAGTTATGCCCCACAGCCATAAAGTTACAAATCGTACACAATGCAGATGAAAGTGGGCCGACCCAGCACGACTTTAGCCAAGTATTAAATACCGCTTCCGCAATTGCACCACAGATGCAATTGCGGGATTCAGGTCTTCCACATTTGTCGACTGCAGGCGCAAAGTTGTGTTCGGGTGACGTCATAGTTCCGACTGCACCGACTGCACCGTATAGATGCTTGCCGAACACGACTAATTAGACGCAGTTTTGACGGGCGCCTGAAATACGTTCGATTGCCGTTTGTTTAACGAAACGGCCTAAAAACGATGAATAAACGCTCGGAAAGCGTCAGAAGACCGTAGTGTGAACCTGGTTTAGCACGCGCCCTGGAGGGAGGGGGGGGGGCGAAATCCGCCCACCCCTCCGGTTTTTGGTAGATAACTGCCGATTTTGCCGGCCGATATATGCCATTGTTTGTGTACCTGCTTAGAAATGAACGACACGTTGTTTGAAGAAAGAAAAACGAAAATCGACCGACAATATTTCGAGTTAGGGGTCTGTGAAGTAAAAAAATAATCAGCGCCAGACCACAAATATCGGCGCTGATGCGCTTCCCGTATATTGGCAAAAAGGAAGTGTTCTTGGCAAGACTAGCGACTTGTTTGATGTATATTGTTATGCTGCATTGTTTCAAAGTCATGTCAGGTCACCGAGGTCAAGTCAGGTCAAGTTCATGACAGGTTGACACACGCCCTGGATGGGTGTAGGGCGAAATCTGCGCACCCTTCCGATTTTTCGTACACGACTCCATATTGTACCGACCGTTATACGCCATTTTTTCCGTACCGACTTCGAAATGACCGACGCATTGGGTAAAGCAAGAAAAATGAAAATCGGCCGAAAAGTTATTATGTTGTGGTCCGTTAAAGTTTTTTTTAATCCCAGCGCCAGATCACAGAAATCGGCGCTGATGCGCTTCCCGCATATTGGCAAAAGGGAAGTGTTCTTGACAACGCTAGCGACTTGTTGCCATGCGATTGATGTCACTTTGCATATTACTCCCTGCACATCCGGAAATCTACTGTTTGTCATTGTGTGCCTAAGTGTTTCTGTATTTCATTCATGTATTTCACTCCTTTTTTTTGCGAATCCGATTGTGAGAGCCGCCCAACGGAGCAGTCAGGTGGGCAGCCCGGTTCCGGTAACTGGAGCAGGTAATGACCTGTTAAAGTGCTCCTATATAGGTGACCTGAGGTCAAATGGCGGGCTTGGCATATGTATTGCATCATTAGTAATGTTCAAAACATCATTAATGGCAATTTTGGAGCATTCAAACACAATCACAGCGAATCATAACAATGACAAGCCAAGCCACGCAAAACCAAAATATTTTGCTATTTTGACCTCATTTGACCTTGCAGATATTGACCTTAGGTCACGAAATTTGTAGACAATATAATTAACTATCGTGCCCATCCACCCTGCGAATTTCGTTGCTCTAGCCTTAATGGGAGCCGAGATCTTAGGGGGCGGAATTCGCCCCCCCTCCTCCAGTGCGCACAAGTTTCAGAGGCCCTCCAGGGCGCGTTCTAAGGCTCTAACTGAACGTTACTATATTCTCAAGAATGTCGAAAAATACATGCATCGAAAAACCATAATGAAATATAAAACCTCGCCTAAGTTGATCTAATCTAGCCTAACCCAAGGCCTGCCTAACCTAACAGTGTAATAAATAATAGAACAACCGGAAGACATTGTTTTTTTCCAGCCTCCGAAAGATGGCACTAGTGGCACTCTAGCCAGCCAAGGCCAAGGTCGCGGCCGCGTGATCGCCGATCGTTCCGATGGAAGGTTTGTAAGATATTGTTTCGATGGATCGATTGGAAAACGATCGTCGTACGAAGTATGCAGTGTTAATTAATGTGGGATCGAATTATCATCAAATTCAACAAAACATAGTTTGCCGCCAGCTCTCAAGGTGGAAGCACGCGCCCCCGAGCTCCAGGTTTCCAGATAAGTCGCTGCAGAACAGGGCAGTACTCTAGTCTAAGCTGTGGATAGGTGCTTAGCAATTACTTCTCTTGTTATATTTCATTAGGTTTTATCTTATAAGCATTTTCGTAGCACGCAAACTATACTATATTAACCTAGCGACGCCGCAGGACGCCATCTTTGGCTTCGGCGTGTTCTCGACTCTTCGATTTCTGTAGTAGGAGATATTACAAGTGTGTAGATTTGATAAGTACATTAGACAACATTCATACTATCCTAACATACTTTATTTATTTTTTGGTGTGCATAGTGTGTTTGGTGTTGAAGTTTAAGATAGTTTAATTAGTAGTAAGTTGGGGGTATTCATAAGTGCTGTGTGACTGTTCATTTCTGTCTAGCCATAAGTGATATCAAAGGGATATTTATATAGTTGTCTACTTGTGAGGAAGACAATTAGATTAGACATCTTGTTTAGTTATTTAATTTATTTAAAAAAAAAACAAAACAAAACAAAAAAACAAACAATTGTTTAATAGTTTCTGCTTTTCTTGAGGCACTCAGATATTTAACTGACAGTATAGGAGGTAGCGCTTTATAGTGAATGATAGTTAGCTTTTTTGTCGGTTGTTTAGCAAGTGTGTTTGGTGTTGAAGTTTAAGATAGTTTAATTAGTAGTAAGTTGGGGGTATTCATAAGTGCTGTGTGACTGTTCATTTTTCTGTCTAGCCATAAGTGATATCAAAGGGATATTTATATAGTTGTCTACTTGTGTGGAAGACAATTAGATTAGACATCTTGTTTAGTTATTTAATTTATTTAAAAAGAAAACAAAACAAAAAAACAAAACAATTGTTTAATAGTTTCTGCTTTTCTTGAGGTACTCAGATATTTAACTAACAGTATAGGAGGTAGCGATTTATAGTGAATGATAGTTAGCTTTTTTGTCGGTTGTTTAGCAAGTTAATTTAGCAAGTTAATTTGAATCTAAATCTAGGCATAAGCTGCAGCGTTTAGGATGGTTTCGACCAGGATGCAGGCACTAGAGGAAGAAATTAGGACCCTTAAGGCAGAGGTTTCCAACCTCAAGGCTGCCCTTGTTGCACAGGGTAGGCAAGATAAGGCAACAAGGGGTCAATCCGTAGCAGGGACATCATATGCCCAGGTGGTTGCAGGCCACCAGGTAGCTGAGGTTTCCCCTACTGTGGAGGTGGCTGGGATCTCTCAAGAGGGGAGTGTTAATAGTGTTAATAGTGAACAGAGGAGAGGTAGTTCTGGTAGGTCACAGGAGGGGAAGTGGCATGAGGTCAGGGGGTGGAGGATTTGGAGACGCGAACCTAAGGAAAGGGTCAGTGAGTGGCAGGTGGCAGGTGGTAGGAGCGGGAGGAAGTGTAGCCGACCGGCCCAGCGGGCAGGCATAGTAACAGCAAATATGTTCCAGGCATTAGATGACTGCCCCCAGGATAGCAGTAGTAAGGAGTCAGTGCTGGTCATAGGAGACTCTCGTGTGCGTCATTTAGAGCGGGTATTTTGTAAAGGTAGGAGGGACAGGAGGTGCATCACCAGGCCTGGTGCCAAGGTGAAGGACCTGGTAACTGCGGTGGCACAGGTCACCAGTGATCACCAGTTTAACACAGTCATAGTGCATGTAGGGGTAAATAACATAGGTCATACTAGGAGCGAGGAGCTTCTGCGGGAGTACAGGGCCCTTCTGGCCACCCTGAAGGGTACCAATAGAGTGCTTGTAACAGGAATTTTGCCTAGGGCTAGAGCCTCCCCTGAGTGGAGCTCTAGGGCACTGGCAGCTAACACCAGGGTAGGAAAGCTCTGCCAGGAGCTAGGTTTTACATTTGTAGACGAGTGGAGCAGGTTTTATGCATCGTGGGACCTCTATCAGAAGGATGGCCTGCATTTTTCTGAGAAGGGGGTCCATGTGTTAGGCAAAGTATATGAGCATGTCCTTCAGGGAAACTAGGAAATGGGGTGGGGAGGGATGAAATTGCATTGCCAACTCAGGAATATTCCAATAGTGTCAGCCAAGGCAATAGAACCTCAAAGTCTGCAAATAGGGACAGCAGCAACTCAAGGGGACAGAGTTATAGTTCATCTAGTGATAAAAGAACTCCTCAATATGAAAAAGCCAAAGGTGGTTATGGAGCATTTGTTAAGTGTATGATGTTTAATGCTCAGAGTATCCGTTCCAAATTTGATGAGTTCAAGTGTTATGTTGCTGAGGAGAAACCGGATTTTGTTTGCATTACGGAGGCATGGGTCAGTGAAGGATATTTTGGAGATAACTTACAGGACTATGAGATCCAGGGATACAATATGTTTTCGTGCAATAGGGGTCCAGCAATGAAAGGGGGTGGTGTAATGCTCTATGTGAATAGCTTATTCAGTTCTCAAAAAGTAGCAGGTGGGGATAAAAATGTGTCTGTGGAGTCCATTTGGCTTGATGTCACTGTGGGAAAAGGCAACAGCAATACTCTTAGGATAGGAGCTTTCTACCGATCAGGAACCCTGCCACATTCTCAGCAACTGGAGCTTGACAAGGTGATTTGTGAGGAAATCAGTAGAAACTTTAAGAGGAAGTGCCTTATTCTCGGTGACTTTAATCTAAAAGGTTATGAAAATGCTGGTGTTGGCTCCCCATCATGCAAAATGTTCAGGAAATGCCTTGAAGAGGACCTGTTCTTACACCAGTTTGTATCGGAACCTACCAGGCATGGTTCATTCTTGGACCTTGTATTCTCGGATTTAAGTGACTTGGTTCAAGACTTGACTGTAGGCGAAACTCTGGGAAAAAGTGACCATAACATAGTTAGATTCAAGGCACATGTAGGGGAAACTATCAAGGATAATTTGGTAAAGGTTCCAAATTTCAACAAAGCAGACTTTAACGGCATGAGAGCGGCTTTAAGTGCCATCAGATGGGAAGAAGAATTCTCCAATTTAAATGCCTGTGAAATGTGGGAAAAGTTCAAATCTTACTTAAAGGAAACTCAGATTAGACATGTCCCCCAAAAGCAAAGACGCAAAAGAAGGGTAGGAAAGCCAGCATGGCTTACACCAGACGTGATAAAAGCAATTAGGGCTAAGAAAACTGCATTTAGAGTTTTTAAAGAAGCCTCAAATGTCATTAATCTAAAGGCGTATCGAAAAGCTAGAGACACTGTGAAGCAAAAAACCAGAGCAGCAAAGCGAGCAAAGGAACTGGATTTAGCTAGAAACTGTAATGGGGACAGTAAAAAGTTCTTTAGTTTCTACAAGCTGAGTAAAGTTTCTAACACAATTGGTCCACTGGAAGTAAACGGGACTACATTGGGTGAGGATAGTGAGATGGTTGAGGAGCTGAGCAAGCAGTTCAAATCAGTGTTTACATTGGAAGATATGACCAATCTGCCGACCGTACACCATAGTTCAGATACATGGGATCTGACAAATGATGTTGATTTCATTGGTAGTGATGTTGTTTACAATCATATCAGGAAAATAAAGCCAAATAAGGCAGCAGGACCTGATGACATTTATGCTAGGGTGTTGCGGGAAACTGAAAAGGAACTGGCATTTCCACTTAGTATAATATTTTGTAGATCAGTTTCACATAATGAAATTCCAACCGATTGGAAAAGGGCAAATGTAGTTCCTATTTTCAAGAAAGGAGAAAGAGGGAAAGTTGAAAACTATAGGCCAATAAGTCTCACATCCCTAGTCTGCAAGGTACTCGAATCAATTATCAAGGATAGAATAGTTAGTTATCTGGAAGGTAGCAGATTGATTCAAGATACTCAACATGGATTTAGAAAAGGACGATCGTGTCTCACAAACCTCTTGGACTTTTTGAACTTCGCCACAGAACAATTTGATCAGGGAAATCAGGTTGATGTAGCATATCTTGACTTTAGTAAGGCCTTTGACAAGGTACCCCATAAACGGTTAATGATACAGCTTCAGTCCCATGGTATTGCAGGTAGCATCTTAAAATGGATAGAGTTGTGGCTTTCAGATAGACAGCAAAGAGTGATGCTAAATGGTACAAAGTCATCATGGCAAAATGTTCTTAGTGGAGTCCCCCAGGGGTCAGTACTAGGGCCATTACTGTTCATTATATTTGTAAATAACATTGAAAGTGGCCTAAGCAGTAAAGTTTTGAAATTTGCAGATGATTTGAAGGTCTTTAGGGCAATAACAGGTCAGGATGAGCATATCTCGCTGCAAAAAGACTTAGACGAACTTGTGAAGTGGTCCGAAGAATGGCAAATGAAATTTAACTTTGATAAGTGCAAAATCATGCATGTAGGTAAGCAGCATATGAAGGCTCCATACTTGATGGGTGGCCAAGTGCTATCAGTGACTCAACAGGAGAAGGATTTAGGTGTTATTCTAAACACAAAATTGGGGGCATCAGAACAGACCAAGGAAGCCAGGAAGAAGGCACTGAGAATGCTCGGGGCAATAAATAGGAATGTATCATACAGAAGTGAGGAAGTGATCAGGAAGCTTTACTGTGCATACGTCAGGCCACATTTGGAATACTGCATCCAAGCTTGGTCTCCTAGCTATGAAAAAGATTGTTGGCTTTTAGAGAGAGTACAAAAGAGGGCTACAAAAATGGTTAATGGCATAAGCAACCTGGCATATGAGGAAAGATTGAAGAAATTGAATATGTTTTCACTTAGATATAGAAGGCTGAGAGGAGATCTCATCGAGGTCTTTAAATTTGTCAATGGTCTGGAGAGGGGATACCTTGGGGAAATGTTTGAATTTAACAGAAATGATGCAATTAGAGGTCATAAATTCAAAATTAAAATTAACCACAGCAGAACAAGGTTAAGGCAAACTTTCTTCACCAACAGGGTAGTGGAACACTGGAACCAGCTGCCAGAAAACATCGTCAGTAGCAGAACATTGAACATCTTTAAAAACAGCATAGACAATCATTATAAGAATAGAGGGCTTGCTTTTCAGTATTACAGGGAGGGCTGATTGGCAGATTTGGTGGGCAACTGGTTCAGTGTACAGAGTGCAACCAAGAAGGGCCCTTGTGGCTCAGAGTTGCACTGATCTTTTATGTCTTTATGTCTTTATGTCCTGCAATCCGGGGTGTCCATTTTTGGAAAGCATTCGGGGGCCGAAGTGTACTGGACCCCCAAACAAAAACTTATCGGATTTCGCCCACTATATTTTTAGACCTCAATAAATCTCTTTTTTATTTGACGATGTGTATGTTTGTGTTTATTCAGCATCCTCGCCAACGTGGAAAAAATCGTCCAGTAACAGATGAAGTCACGTAAGCAAAAGAGCAGTGCACCGTACATGTCAAAATAAAAACTGTGAGTCGTAGAATGCCACTAGTGTCATACAGCGTACTCGGGTTCATCGTCATCGTCAACGTTACCGTCACCCTTCCCTCACTACAAACACCAACAAACACACAACGGCTTAAATAAAATCATCGGAGCACAGCCGGCCTGAGCTGTGATGAGGGTGGGTGAAGGTGTTTCCTTGGTGCCAAACATTAGGGAGGGACGAAGCCAATGTTTTGGTGGGTCGAGTTCAGGGTCGGGAAGTCCACTACCTAAACCTAATCTGTTTCTTTACATTACAAAATATGCTTGTTAACATCGACTAATTTTTATATGTAGCATGGTGTTGTTCTTTTTCTTCTTTTAGCTTTCTTATCAGCATGAAAAGAGCATAGGTTATTGGGGGGCCAAAAACAACATTGGTGGGGCCATGGCCCCCACAAAAGGATACAAATCGACACCCCTGTCTGCAATAGTTTTCCCAGAAATGCCATGTCTGGATTAAGGTAAATTGTATCACAATATTTAGGAGCAGAGACCAGGACTATAACGTGAAGTGCTCAGAATTTCGGTGTCGTCGTTGAATTTTACTTCCAGGACAAAATTCATGAGAATATTAACAAAATCAATGCTAAGTCATTCATAAGCTTCCAACATTTATTTATTTTGTTTGTTTATTGGTTGGTTCACGACACACTTTATGCACATTCACGGCTAATGGCGCCGCCCACACTGTTTAAGCTTCCAACAACCTCCAGCATCTTAGTCCTGGAAATTTGCATACTGCACCCTTCCACTGAAATGTTTTGGAGGTCTGCCCACACTGATTCAAGCGTTGGTACACCCATTATGCCAAAGTTCCTGGGGGGCGGCGAGCGCAGGCCTCCAGAAATAAATCTTCCCAATATATATTTTTCAGTGGCACCCATGACTGCCAAGCACCCCCCCCCATTCTTCTCGGAGAATATATTGTAATCATCCAGAAGCGTAGAAACATCGCTTGACACTGCATCAAATGTTTCCTTCCGTTTGCTCCCTCTTAAAAGCACTGGGTGCGCCTCCGCCAGAAGGCTCCATGTCAATGCACCAATTTAGGGACTTCATCCTTGCGAAAATCCGTCGGTAAGTCCGCCCATGTTCATCATGACCACTACAGTCGATGCGCCCATAGCCCCCTTGACTTCTGCAAAATGTGCCCCCATCTCTACTTTTATAAATGAACTTGCTCCCATGTTTGGATAACCAACATCCAGGGCAAGGATGTTTTTTTACCTATACCTTCCGTCTGCACTGCTGGAAGCAGGGTCGGTCGGGATCAAATGCTTTGGGTATGGTTGTTCTCCTTTTACTTCATTTTCTTCGGTCATATATATGCCTAAGTGATCATTAAGCTTAGTGGCATGCACTAGATAACATAAGCGTTTGAAACGGTGTCGATTTGTGGAAAAACTAAGTGGTCGAATTGGCGTTAATTTCGAAGTGCTCTCAAATTTCGGTTTGGGGGTCAAAATGGAACCTGGGACCGGGGGCACCAGATTCCATTTTATCAAATATATTGTGTCAAATATAGAGTTGTCAAAATTAAGCGTCAACTTTTTCTGGACCTGAACAGACTGCAATTCATTTTATGTTGCAGAATAAACTGACGTGCTGCAGCTGCTTGGCTGTAAATATATTGTGCATGACAATCACTTTGGCTTGAGCAGTGACACAGGGTAGAAAACAACATCAACACCCATCAGGATATGTGAGCGAATGGCATCACAATCAACTGAATGACTATGGGACCAACGGGCAGTGGTATCACGTTGCCTACATCAACAAAGGAAGGCACACTGTCGACATTTGGCACTGTGCTTCATAGAAGACTACACTTGATCGGCCTGCAGACCTCGTTACCCGTAAACCGTCCCGAGCAGTCAAAGTGGGCCACGCTCCAACATTGGCGGCTCGCCAGCTGGCCGACGACGCAGCCCGGCGAGGCGAGACCGGACCGGTCCAGTTGTGGTCGGACGGTGCCCAGACTTGTCCGAAAGCGGTCCAACCGGTCAGCTCCGGTCTGCCAGCAGGGGTCAAGACGCCGGCGTGATGGGTGCGGTCCCCGGCTGGCTGTCAGGGCGTCGATGGCGGTGGTGGTGTCGTCGACATCCGCAGCCCGGGAGCGGTCGTTGGGCGTGATCTGGCCGCGGCTTCACTGCTGGCGGCCGTGACATCGTCATCTACAGGGTCTCCAGCGTGTCCACTACGAGGGTGACGGCGCGGCAGATCCGGCTGGTGTAGGAGTCGCCCTCCGTGTCGCAGAAGGCGGTGGCGAGGCTTCGCGCCTGCCGAGCGCGTCCCATCAGCGGCGAGGCGGCGAATCGGCACGGGAACGCCTGCCTGCAGCTCTGCACGCCCAGGTCGCGGGTGGACACGTAGCCGTACCGCTTCAGCGCCGGCACGCCGGTCCGCATCAGCTCGTACGCGGCGCCGCCCAGGCTGTAGCCGGTGATGACGCTCTGCAGCTCGCAGGCGAGCCGCTGCCGGCACGGCTCGGTGTCCAGCTCGATGGTGTTGAGCACCAACTCGACCGGGTCGGAGCGGTGCACGGTGCGTGCCACCTCGCTGGGGGTGACGCTGGCGCGCAGCGAGCTGGCCTTCTCCGATCCGCGCTGGTACAGCTCGGACAGCAGCAGTGACAGCTGGCGGGCGCCTTCAGTGATGCTGAGCAGCTGCGACTCGCGCTGCAGAAGATCGGCCGAGTCGAACGCACTGTCGCTGTCGTAGTTGGTCGGAGAGGCGACGGCGCCGCTCAGGCAGAGCGCACACAACAGCACGGCGGCGTTCATGGCGGTCGGGGCCGTGGTGGTGGCTGTGGTGGCACGTGCAGACGGCGACTGATGGCCCTGTGGCGTGCGCCGTTACCTTATGTAGCGCGCGGCGGCGGCGCGGAGAAATGAAGACACCGGTTGCCGGACCGGATCCGGGCTGGTTGGCCCACAGCCGGACGCACCGGATGCGGGTCACCGGCTGGTGAAAGGAACACACTGGTCCGCGCGGCCGGCCGGTTAGTGCCGATAACTTCCGGTTGGTCTCGGCAGCACCGCCACGCAAAGTGTGTCGCGCCGCGTCGTAGAACGCACAGATCCTGGATTTCGTCAGAATGGGGAGAGCGAACGGTCAGTGGAAGGACTTCCGGCCGGAGGACGCCCTTGGCGGTCGAGACTTGTCTCCGTTTTACAGTGGGTCCGTTCCGACGACCTCATCCGGAATAGGTTGAATTTCGGCCAGAATAGCTCTTCCAGGTCGAGGCGCCGGAACGACCGGTATAATTTTGTCCTTTAATCAGCTGTTGACGGTGATATGGTTCTAGTGTTATTTGGCGCATATGAGCAGATCGGTGGCATTCTGGGTCACATGTTACGGTCTTGTGCGTAGCAGTGCCGATATTTTTTTTATTGATTCGTATACTTGCTGTCGTGAAAACCCGATGAATCCCAATGTGCAATATCCCAATGTGGAGGATGAATGAAACACGCTGCAGGCTGCGTTTTTTTATTCTGACTCCGACCGGGAAGCTGACGAACAGTGGATGACGATGGCTTGTGCGGCTTCTGGAGATCTAAAAACATTTATTTCAGGCGCGGAGATCCAGGCATTTTCGAATGCTGGGTAGGCAGGTACTCGTCTGGAGTGGAATCATTTCTTCAGAATGGCGCTGTTGCGGTAGTCCCTCGACGCTCTCGTTCAGTACAATATTCATTCAGCGAGGAAAGGGGACCGTACTGGAGTATACTGAATGAGCGTCTTTTACTCTGAGGGAGCACCGTGGGACGAAAGACCATTTAGCGAGAGACATTCGAGTAGTATGGTGTACTTGACGGGTTACCCGTTTGAGCAGGGGTGTTGCCTTATACATTTTTGGGTGGCCAAGTGCTAACTAATGTTGGTTTTCCCTCCCCAATAATTTTAACTGCTAGCATTCGGCTCAATGGAGTGTGACCACCAATCCATTTTTACTTGGCCACTGCCTTCAAATGCCCCTCCAAATAATTTGCATAAATATTCAAAACCCGTGTGTCGGAGGGAAACCACCTTCCCAGGTGAGGGGCACACGGAGCTCCTCCATCAACCAATGATACATACATGCAAAGAAAAAGCATGGATGCCTACCAGTAAGCATCCTCCCTCAAAGGCATGCAAATTGGCATGCATGTCTGAACCTACAATTTACCCATCAAATTTCAAACGCCCGCTTCCAATTTCCACTTGGACATTGGATGCTCCCGAAGTGCATCGGAGACAAAGTCGTGTAGTTAGTGATGTAAAACATGGATGACTGCTCATATCCATCACATATCCCATATCTCTTGGATTTCTTCAAAAAAAATAGTTATGAAGTAAAGAAAGTACGACTTATGCAACTTAATGACTGTGCTCATGGACTAAGTCAAGTTAAAAAACTTTCATTCTGAACACAACGGTTGCGGCACGTTGTCGTATTCCGAGTTTGCGCTGCCTGAACCGCCGACCGGCCGGATTCGATTTTCCTCATCCGGGGGAGGTTGGATGAGGGTAGACCTATTCCGGATGAGGCGCTGGAACGGACGGTAGAAGATGTGGACCCTCAACCTATTCCGGTTGAGGTCGCCGGAACAAACCCAATGTTTCGAATTGTGCCAACAGTAGTCGGTACGCTAATTTTTGTCATGTTTCGGCATAAGTCAGAGAGCTATGACCGCTCAGTCGCCTATACTTCTTTCAAGTAGCACCTATATCTATTCAGGCAGGGATCCATATATCCCTTCCTCTTAGCAATGCACACTTGATTCCTGAATTAATCCTAATGTATGAATTAATGGAGTCACAAGGCAGCTCAAGAAATCTCACAAGGCAGCTGAAAGCCTCCACGAGGACAGATTTTCACATTTTTCCATTGGGAGCTCCACTGCGCTTGCAATTATCCCTCAACACAAGCACTCCGATTTGGAGACCGCCCTAGTTACGTTTCTGCATGTACGCATCTTACTCTGGTGACCTCTTGTCTGACCTCACGTATGTCACAGACCGTTTGTGACCTCTCGTCTGTAACCGTCTGTAGCCATGTATGACCGTGTGTGACCGTCTGTGACCGTGTACAGCCGGATTGGCAGTACTCTGGGGGAGTCTGTTGGTGCCGTCTTTCATAGCTACATCTTTTTCAGAATGTTACCACGTCATCGATGTCGCGAAAACAAGTTTCTCATGTCTAACGGAGAACGACACTGCGCTAAGTTCCACGACTCCGGGACTCGGGATCCTGAGTTAGCAATTTGATCCATTGTTGTTATTCACTGTCATGTTTCGTCGGAAGCACTGGTAGTCCTGGGTGCCCTAGGATTCCTAGGACCCTCTTGAAGTCTCCGCTTCGCCCGGTACGAGGTAGGGACTCCCTGTGGTATCTACTGCTGCATGAATCCTGAGCAGACGGTGTATAGCAAGTATTGCAGCTGTTAGTGCAACACAAATTATTTAGAAAGCAATACTAATTTCCCTAGCTTTATATTTCGTGTGTCCTGTCATCCTTGTTTTAATGTACATCATATGCAGGATTGCGGTTTCGAAAAATGTGATGATGGTGAATTGACGTTTCGGGGCACGTTGACAACAAGGTCATTTTATGTCCAAACATTGATTAGACGGAATTTAGTATGTTGTGTCCTTCAAATCAGATAGTGGTACAAGCAGAGTATGGGCTATCAAAAATGATATGTAACATCAAAAATTGCTTGTTTTTGATGTTATAAGGAATTCAAAGATGCTACTGGACGTCACGACCTCCGCGTCGTCACCAGCAGCATACGCAAGGAGTTGGTGCTCGCTCCTCCAGAATACTGGCGGCGTAGAGGTTTCAACGCTGAACATGTCATTATGACATCGTGTACGGTAAGCAGGGCAGAACATCGCGGACACAAGGGCCGGTCAACTCCAGATAGTAAGAAGCTGTGTGTGGCTAGGGTGTGTCCGATTTTTAGACGGCAGAGCGCAACTGCTTCCCATCGTTCGACCCGATGCGATGACCACCACATCCCTAGTGTCGGCTGCAGGACCCTTAGTTTATTACGTTTTGAGCTTCAGGCTCGTTGCCATTCTGATCGCATACATGATGATATAGATGGGTCTACCCATCTATATCATCATTTGGGGGGAGTAATAGCGAAATGACGCGGCCACTATTGATAGCGGCCTTCGCAGCCATATCTGCAGTTTCATTCCCAGCTAGTCGCATGTGACTTGGGATTCAGCAGAATGCAGCGGTCTTGCCCATTCGTGTAGAAATTCTACAACTCGTTGAATTTTGCGAATAAGTCGGTTATCCTGGTTGAAGAATTGCATTGCTAAAGGGCTATTCAGTAAGTCGGTGAAAACAACGTGCTTGGAGATCTGACCATTTTGTATAAGACGAACAGCTTTCGAAATGGCGTACAATTGAGCGGTAAAATCGATGCATGTTTTGGTAGGCAGGAAGAGCCAGCACCGGATCGACTGACGTAGGAGCGCCCTACACCAGACTCAGACTTGGAACCATCCGTGTCCGTCCGTGTAAGTCCGGCAGAAGTCACGGTATTCATGTATTTTCTCAAGGGATATCACTAGGAATCATGTTGTGCTTACATCGCGTCTTTTTTAATGTGGTGAAGTAATATCGATTTGTAGTTGGGCAACTTGTCATGGAGGGGTAGACGAAATAGGCGCGCGGAAATAAGTGACCGGACTTAAATTTAGCGTTCTCCTTAAATTGGGGAAACTCCTTTAATACGATCCTTTCCTAGTTCATTACTTATATTTTCAGAGTAAGTTTCTGTATATCTGAAGTTATTTAAAAGCGAAACTCGCCATTACTGTGCTTAAAAGATAGAATTATGCATAATTTTTTGACAAAAATGACATGTGCGGCATCAGAATACGCAAGCTCAAGTTTTCGATGAATTTGACCATTCGAAGTCGAGGGAGAAAACCACAGAGTTCAGGAGGAAGGAATTAGAACCGCCTTTCAACCAGGTATCATTCGTCACCTCTAATCATATTCATGGTTCATGGCTGAATATCGCATGTGGCACATGAAACCATGGTCACATCCGTAATATTGAAGTCGGCCATTACTTGCGCCGTCATTTGTACTAGATTGGATAGCCTCCAATAGAAGTTTTTCGAGTGTTGTTTTGATTTTACACCATTGGTTACCCATTTATCCTGACATCAAATCTGGCTGCATAAACCGTGTGCGAGGCCATAAAGGCTGCACAAAATATTAACGGGTTCTTCTAGATTTCTCTTCATACTTGAAAGCAACCAACGTACCAGAAGCTCGTCAGATTGATATTATTATATCTAGCTTTAGATATTAAGTAAATGGACCCATTCAGTAACGTATGCATAGTTTGGAGACTATGACAAGTTAAGGCTTAATTAAAGTCCATCTTCGGCACCACTGTAAGTTGGTTGAACCCGGGTTGTCACCACGAATGGATACATAGCCCAGGATTTGGGATAAAGGAACGCGACACATGAAGTTTTTTCTCACTATGAGGAACCAAAACCACACTATGCTCCTCACATTCGAACTCTTACTATGGCGCATAGCTTTCTCGATTAGTTTTGCACTTATCCCTTCTCAATCCCAAGATATGAAGCCACCAGTTCCGCTGAACTAAGTGTGCATGAACCCCACCCCGCCAGGGAAAACAACACAAACCTGCCATTTGGGCGTGCATGTGCTTCCTCTCATTCCCGCTCGATCTGTACCTGGAATGGACCATCATCGTGGGCACGAAGTAACATGAGTTGCCGCTTCAGTTCGGCAGGAGTCGGGCTCCCAGGTGATTCCCACTTCTTCGTGAGTCCTCCCTCCATGGCGTGTGCCGCCGAGCCAGACTGCCCGCTCCCGACAAGGTGTTCCGCGTTTCCCCACGATGTGTCCGGAAAATAATAACCGGTATTCACCATCGGGTGGCAGCTCCGGCTTTCTCTCTGACATGCCATCGTTGAATGGTGAGTGCAGGCAGATAAAAGTAGGCAGTTGCGACGTGTACGGGAGGCCACCCCCACGCAATCGACGGTCTGTCTGTGCCATCGGATGCCTGCACGTGTGGTGACCGGAATAAGGCATCGGCAACGCCCAATCGTTCACACAATGCTGAATGAGACGGCTCTTTGGCACGTTAGGCGAACCCGTATTACTGCCTACAGCTAAATTCGCTGTTCCTCCGAAAAAATGGTAGAAATGATAGACGCATGTTGCAGGCGAAAGGATGAAATTATTCGTTTCAGCTGTTCCATGGCATTGTTATTAATCACTTGGTGTGGGAGCAGCCTGTGCCTGAGGTGGATATAGAGAAAGTCGGGACGCTCCCAAGGTATACGGTAATGCCGAAATTTGCCATTGGGAGGAAAAGTATAGAGAATACCGACCGTTTGTCAACGGGAATATAAATTTCAGCCTAAACATAAAATGCATGACACGACTTCTGTTCGTTTCGACTGGTTTTCTCGTGACGGAGCGATGGCTTTGTAGCTGTGTATATTAAAGTATATGCTTCCTTCTATGTAATGGCGTACCTATGGTTTGCGTCGGCTGGAGGGCAAACGGATCTGAAGAAGGCAACGGATCCTAGCCGATTAAAAGTCACTAAGTTTTGGTCCGTTTTTGAAAATCTTGCATCATTTTATCGGTAATTTTGTGTCGGGATCAAAGGCGATATGGGGGCTTTGAACACAATTTCAATGGCCGCAAGCGCTTTCCGGGTCGGGGTTTATTTTTCGTGGCCAGATGTGACGTGGGGACACGGCGCGACCTCTGGGCCCAGCGTGATTTTCAGGGACCCCGGCTCACCATTTGGGGCCAGCATGATTTTTCAAAGCCCGAGCGACTTCTTGAAGCGCCCATCATGATTTTCAGAGACCATGTCCGACTTTTGTAGGCCCAGCGTGGTTTTCAGACGCTCTGGCGCCACTTACGGGGATCCAGCGCGACTTTTTGGGGCACCCAGTGAACAATTTGGGGTCACGGGCCCGACCATTTGAGGGTCCAGCATGATTTCCATGGGCTCCGGTGCGACTGCTTGGTACCCCCAGCATGATTATCAGGAGCCTCAGACTGGCGTTTTGGAGGCCTAGCCTGATTGCCTGGAGTCACGACGCTATGTTTTTAGGACCCCAGCGTGATTCTCATAAATCAGGCACGGCTTCTCGGGGCTCCAAATGTGATTTGTCAAGAGACTCCGTGTGACTCCCGAGCACCGAATGTGTTTTTTTTTTTTGGGGGGGGCTCCGGCACGATTTTTCCAATCTCGGCGCGATTCTTGGCGGCCGTGCAACCTCTCGGAGGATGGGAGAGAATCGTACCCTTATCCCTTTTCTGTGTACCACGGCTTTGACATGTCCTGATGAATTGCCCTATTAACCCGTCCCGTCTCGGGGGGGGGGGTCTTCAACCGCCCCCCTCAGGTTTTTCGCGGATAGCGGACGAAGGGCGCGCGGCAGAGCGTCCAAATTTGGCACACCCTTTCCCACATCAATTTGACATGCCGATTCAAAATTTTTAGGTCAATTCATCTAGGGTCAACTAGTTAGTGAAGGTCAAGTGAGGTCACCTCCAAAAAGTTAAATCAATCGTCACGCTTTAACGGACAGATATTTTAATGAAACTTTTAGCGTTTGCTTATCTTTACGGATGCAACAAAACGTACCAGTTGAATTTTTTTTTGACTACATATAAATTCTGCGTATTTGTCATATTGCAGTTCAAACACAGGATTCTGGCTAAAGCATTTTTATTAGGGCAAGTTGACTTCCAACGTTTCTCGGTCTGCTCTACCCATTGGAAAACGAAAATTGAAGAAAACTTGAAAACTCAAAATGTTGAAATATTGAAGAACATTTAATTTTTTAATTGGGGGGGGGAATCAGCCCTGGTCGATTTCGTTGTCCTTTTCTCATTCCAAATATATTTTGTTTTTATATATCCCGCAAAATGAACTCCCCAGAGTAAGTCTCGAAAAGTCGTGAAAATCTAGCCCCCATGGTGACGTCGCCTTTGGAGGAATTTTTTTCGGGGTGGACACGGACCCTACTCGTTGAGCGCTTTCCGATGACACCTCTCGCTTTCGTGCGATGCTTAGTTTGGATTTTAGAGGGTGTCTTCAACCGCCCCCCCCCCCCCCTCCCCCAAGACGGGGTGTGAGGATTTGGCCGGAAAGAACCCGCCCGGAAAGGGCGGGTTAAAACCAACATGTTCTTACATATACTCGTAGGTGCCTAAAATAATTGGAGGGACCATGACATGAAGGGCCGAAACGGGCCAACGGATTGGGGGCATGCCACATTTGGTTTCTGTTAAAAGCTGAAATTATTGGGGGCACAGCTAGCATTGGGGGAGGGAAATTGTCATCACTAAACTAACATTTAAACAGCCATCGTGTAGTCATACTGGAATCCAGATTAAAGGCGTGAACATGAATGTAACGAAATCACACCGGACTGAGACACAGAGCGAACACCACAATTATTTATTGGAGGCTCCATGCACACAGATAATCACCCAATTATTATGTCATATTTACCGTACATTCGGCAATAAATAAATTATGACTGGCAACGCCACACAATTTCAACAAGCGCAATGGTGAACACACCCATTTTATCAGCAAAATATTCGCGATATCAATGCTCCCACGCATGTGTAGCAAAATATCCGCGACGATCACACGCTCTTGCCTTAGACAGCACGCAGGTGAAGAAACCCCGGGGGTGCTGGCAGGCAGCGCATGCGCGGAGTCTGGCCGGATGCACACGAGTCGGCTGGCAGCGTTCAGCAGGGATCGTACGACGCCCGTGGAGTGGGGCACACGCCGTATGCATCGACCCACCGCCTGGTCTGGGGCTTTCAAACCAACGATGTGGCCATATCGCACTCACGCTCACGTACTTCCACCTGGCGGCTGGGCAACAAAAACACGAGTCCACGGACCGCTATTTTTAAGCGGAACGATTGACCACGCCACCAGAACCCGTGAGAGCACAAATGGGTAAGCAGTCCCCGCCCGACAGACATCGCCAGAGCCTCAAGTTCCCGGAGCCAACATGCAGGGGACCGTCACTTGGTAGCCTTTCCAATCATTCGTAACAATAGTTGGGTGACTATGAAAGTTGGTGAGGACATCCAAAACCTCCCCGAACTTCGCTATTTCTCCGGAGCATCACACAGTGGACCGGCTTACACAAGAGACCACAATATACGGCTCCCAAAGATATCACAGGACGATCGGTCGCTTCGACTAGCGAGTTGCACACTTTCGAACTTTGCGCCACATGAGGCCGAAGTCCGCAACGTTTAGATATAAGGCGTAAACGCTGGAAACTGCGATACCCACGTCGATAGCGCAGAAACAGTTGCAAGTATGAAAATAAAACTAGAAGACGCGCTTGAAATTTTAAATTTGGGAATAATTATACCATCATGTTCGAATTCATCACAATCAAAGGACTAAAATTATCCAAGCAACACAAGATACGAACATTGTACTAACGAAGCATGATGAGAAGGTACATGATTACAACTAAAATACCGTCCAACAGAGCTCCAACAAGATCTGCCACATAACAATTTTGACAACATTGTAGTGCTGACGCGCTTACACGAGAATCGATTTACTAAAAACAATGTCAATCGTGAAATGTACGTCATGCAACACGACAATGGGCTTAACACAAAAGAAGACTCCGTTTCGCCGTTACAACGTCGCACGTCGTGCTCGTGGTCGGTTGCGTGGTGCTGCACAATCCACCGAGGTATGCAGATTCGCTCGCCGCCCATCCCGCCCGGTACCGCAGTGCCGTTGTACTCGGCGACATCAACACGCGCTCACGCACACACACAGCGGTGACATCACAGACGGCCGGGACACGGCGACACTACTTGCCGAGTCGTATCCGACTGCGTGTCACTGGCTTCTTGGCGGGTCGATCCGACTGCGTGTCCAAGCTGCGCCGCTTCCGCGCCGACAGCGGCGGCGGCAGTGCCGGCGCGTCGCCGTTGTGAGAGCGCAGCGCCGAGCGGCGCGTGCGTGGCGGCGTCGTCAGCGACGAGCGCAGTTGCCGCACCTGCTGGCTCCACTCGTCCGTTTTCCGGCGCACCTTCTGCAGCAGGTCGGCTGGCAGGCTGCGCGTCTCGGTGGCTGCCAGCGGCGCGGTGGCGCGGCCGGCGGCGGCAGCAGCAGTGGCGGCCGGCGGCGCCGAGCGGCGACGCGCCGGCCGGCCCGGCGCCGCCTGGTTCTCCGTGTCGCTGTCCGTGTCGCCGCCGGCAGACGACGGCGTCTGGCGCACCTGGCTCGAGCTCGACACCTCGTTGATTTGCACGTCTCTGAGCTGCTGGGCGGCGGCGGCGGACAGTGCCGTCAACAGCGGTGCCGACGACGACGGCGGCGGTGGCGGCGGCGCCTTGACCGCGGCTGGGTGTGGACACGAGCGGCGGTTCACTAGCGCCGGCTTGAGCGTAGTCACCACTGGGTTGAACACCTTGTAGTCTCTGAGCGGGGAGGCGCCAGGCACGCGCGTCTCGTGGCCCGTGCGGAACAGTGCCGGCCGGAATTTGGCCGCCACCTTGTGTCTCTCGAGTAGTGTTGTGGGTTGCTCGGGCGGCCGCTTCGGCGCCGACGTTGGCTCACTCTCGGACGTCTGCCGGAGCCGCTTCTTTAACACCTGCAAGAGCTGTCAGTATCAGACCAGTTGGAAAGGCGTGCCACCTTCGTGAAATGGAAAACAGGCGGGCACGGCTGTCGACAAAGCTGGGACCTAGCACGAAGCTGGAAACATGGCAACCCAAACACAGTACTGGGTTAAACGCGCACGGTTGACAAAAAGACGGGCACAACTAGCTTCGGTTGTACAGTGGATAAAACGATTTCGACCAATTAAAACTCACTTGAACTGGCCGAAACTGACCAAATCATTTGCGGAAAAATGTCATTCATATAACGGCTGCAACAGTCAGTTAGATACTTGGGCTTTAGGGCGCTTCGACCAGAATTGATCATTCGCGCCCAGCAGCAAAGGTCGGAACAACGGACATTTAAACAAAACATCAAAAATTGTTCTACACCATGCTAAAAAAAATCCATACGGATAAGTGGATGTTTTACATATTCTTTTACGATATCGGTAAATGCTAGACGCTAAAACTAAATTTAACTCCTAAGTTTTTACTCTTTTCAACTTCAGGTGCTGCTTTCCAGATGGTCGTTTTCCTTCCGGACTTACCCAATGCCGAAATTTCACAATATGGGTGGTGCTAAAGTAAATCGACGTGAAGTTCGAACAATAATTGCTCCATTTGAGCTATAACCACACACAAATCAGTAGGTCATAAGTCGTATAATTTGGGTCTGGAATGCTTAACTAGTGACACTCTTAACTCCAAAATAAATAGGTATCCAGCATAAGTTTAAAAAAATCAAAGCACGAGAAGCACTGAAGCCCATAAACTGTGGGACATGAATGCACATCATGGAACTAATGTTCCAGAGCACTGCGACCGATCGTCAATTTTTTTTCTTGTAGGCATCCATAATACAAAGGTAAGCTCAGTGGTAATTTTATTGGTTACTCGGGTTTTGGGTGCATCGACCAGATTTGATCACTTAGCGCCCATAACTAATATGTTAGTAATATAACCGGGCCTCGAAAACTCGCCAATGCTCGACCCTTATGTATCATACCGCAAGAAAAAAAACACTACGATTGGCTTATATAATACACAATGATAGACTTAGATCGGCATGTAATTTTATACCACTTACCAAGACAAAGTAGATAGCACCTCAACATACAGGATGTTTGCTACTTTAATACACTATGCGGTTAAACTAAGTTAAACCACCAGCCGGTTGAAAACATGGACATACACGAATAAAACCACACAATGGCATATATTTCACAAATCAATGAACAAGTAAGACTTGCCAACATAAGCACTACATGCGCACAGTGCTCCGTTTTATGATAAAAACTTGGTGGACACACTAAGTACATTTAAGACAACTTGATGTTCGTTATCAGGTTACTGAAAATCTTGCTTGCGCTGCTGGACAAAAACAAAATCTGAGTGAGGGAAGACTGAGTGCGTCCAATTTTGGATGGACAGTATTCATTGGAAGTTTGTGGTTACTTCGTGGTAAAGAAAATTACCGAAATACAATCTGCAAATGACAAGAAGATTAGGATGGTATGATTCAATGTCATGAATATCAATATGGTGTAAAATAATTGACCATGTGGCCTGGAAATTCACAGTTAATGGAATTGTGCTACTTCATCCTTGTCTTAGGCTTTTACCATTTTGCTACATGTATGCGCATTCATTATACACACGACTGCTAAAAATGTAAAATACATGTGACTGAAGTGAAAGGCATTTTGATTTTTTAATCCGTAAGTGGCGATCCTTTATTTTCTTCCAATCTTTCACTATTCCCAAACAACTTATTTCTTCATCCACACAGTTAACGGTGAAGTAACTTTAGGACACTGGTAAGGATGCACGCTATGGCACTTTCAAGTAACAAAACAAAGACTATTGGACAAATTTTGGGTCTTCATGTCTTGGAGCATACAAAAAGCGTGAGTTCCTGAATGTAGTGAAGATTTTACCCTAGCCGAGCATGTCTCACAGAACAAATGGAAGCAACGGTTGGTACATATTCTTGAGAAAAAAAATCTTAGAATTAGTTACTGGTGAAACACCGTGATGCAGACAGACAATACCAGATGCAGTCGATCCACCCGAACTACTAAGATTTCGTGAGGAACACGTAGGAACATGTAAATGTGCCACCATGAATGGCCAGAGGGAAGGTGCAAACATGGTGGAATGAGGGATTTGCCATCATACATCCATGATCGACATCAATGCCGCAGTCAACATTTATCTACACCCATCCTTATTTTTACACCGACAAAATGTCGCGGGTCTACTGCTTACCTCTCAGTCACCGTGATGTCATCTCCACAGCTGAGTTTTGACACTGCGATTAGCGTGCTTACCCCACCCGTCCCGTTCCAACACCCATGTGACGCTAAACGCTTTGTGCCGACACCGTTCCATCCTCATTCCACAACCGTGACCAGCTGAGCAATACTTTTTGATATTTTGTGGTTCTCGTACTTTGACTTCTTCATGCATAAACAAAGACATAAACATTGACATAGCCACATAAACATAGACGTGATACATACGATAGAGGTTCAATCTTCGGCACCCCGGCAGTGGTTCTTTTTGCGCGCTTACTCTCGGGCTCTCCGCCGAGGGGCATTGCGCACGCAGCGAAGCTATTCTGAGTTATCGGGCCCGGTGAATTGCGTGACTGATCCACAGAGGATTGCGGGACTGATCGCGGGGAAACAACAGGTCAGTTCGTACCAGTTGTTACGTCGGATTGGAAAGTTAACATTGAGGTTAGTGTCGTACGGGAATTGACTGATTGATTATCTAGGTATAAAGACCATTACGCAGTTGGACATTTAACGCCCACAAGCTAATTGTTAAGACCGTTGGTATACTACATCGCTTGTACTGCACGTATCCTTCACAGTGTATATTTTGATGTTAACGACACGGATATAGCAAAATGTCACGGCAGATAGGAAGGCGAACAGCTCTCTAGATTCAACGATCCGTGATTGGTCACCTAAAACTGCTATGAGGGAGTGAGCCTGGTGACTCGAAATGCCATCGACGCTCCAGGCAAAGCCTCAGGCATGAAGTTAGGACGTGACGAACTGTCAATACTCCACCAAATCTAGGACAGTGGCTTCTTCTCACCATTGAGGAAGTACCCATGGGTGAAGCCATGCCATGGGAAGTACGCTCAACAATTTATTGGAAAAAAGTTCGTCCCAGCTCGCCTGCCAAAAAAGCATACCACTGGGTAGTAGTCTGACAGGGATTGGGAATGCTCTACGCAAGGGAGCATGATGCGTTCGCCCATCAGCACTGTCAGCTTGTTCATTGCCTGCGATGACTACCTGGCTAAGAATCCAACAGAAGTGGACGATTATTTCTGCCTGATTCAATATAGTAGCGACGGAAGGTGTCACATAATAAAGGGCATGTGGGATTAAAAGTGCCAGAAGGCTGCTCAACGAGTCAGATAAAATGTATTGTGACTATTCATCCCCGAATTCTATGAAAGCCAGTACTGTATAAACTTCCACCAGGTCACAAGTGTAAACACGGATGCGAGCTTCGGTAGCGTGAAGGATTTACAATATCAATATAAAAGTGTTTGCATATTGGTGATTTAATATTAAAAACCAACAGCATGCAACAGCTCCATTTGATACATTGTTCAATCCAGTTACTTCAGACAACTGACCTGCACTTTTGGCGGGCCGGGCGGATCCAGCATGACCGTGACGACGCTGGTGTTGTCTGCTCGTAAACACTTCATCTTCCACTTGCTCAGTGCCAGATCCACCAGACGTTTCGACGGGTTTATCCACTGGCGTTCCTGACACAAAATAACTCAGTCAAAAATGCGGAATTCGCTCTAACACCAGAAATGAACAATGACTCACCAATCCAGTCGATCCACTTCTAAATTCCAATAGCCGACAGCTTTAACACTGACTTAATGTAACGTGGATCTCGGAGCAGTCGTAAGCCAACATCATATACATTAAGTGGGTGGTACATTGTGGGTCGCATATGCAAATTCAGCCTTTTTAAGTCATCCAGATATGGTAGTTAGGGGAAAGATTTATACACGACAATATGGTTATGGTTGGACAGACCCTAGTTGAGTCCTATTGATAGACAGCAAGGGATCATGCTATCTAACCCAAGACAGCAACAAAGCTAAATACAGCAACCAGCCTATGCCAGAGCCTTCAGCAGACAACCTTCGCGTCAATCGAAACGCCAGTGTCAAACATCACATACCAAGGTTGTGGAAAATATTACACAACTGAACACAACTGAACAATGGCAATCCCAAAATGGAATGGCAAAGTTACATTGAATTACTTCTCCGCATGCTCTGGAGATAAATGGCGCAACGTTAGCCCTCCGCACCCCACAATTACACAAAAAGATGCACAGAAATTCGTCTGATCAAGGAAACTTTAAAACACCACGCTGAACAACCGTCACCCAAATCACAGCTGCTCTCATCTTCCAAGAGGCCGACACCGTTGAGGTCGCCCATCACGAGCAGACGGCACAACCGAGCCGCTACCGGATCAGCTCCGGCAGCGCTTACCTCGCCCGTGTTGGTGTGGTTGATGAGGCACTCCTCGTTGAAGAGCTCAGCGTGCGACACGTTGGTGACGGACGTCTGCGGCGACACCATGTTCCAGAAGCCGTCGGTGCCCAGCACCAGACACCGATGTGCCGCCACGTCCACGGCCAGCACGGCCAGGTCCGGCTCCGGCGACACCACGTACTCGTTGTTGGACGAGTTGAAACTCCACAGGTCGCCTGCCCGCCACAGAACGTCGTCACCCGGCCAGCCAAAACAGGCACTGCGCGCATCAACTATTCCAACTTAAAATGTGCAGTTGCCAGGTGTAGACGACATGCAATGCGTTCTCCAAATCAATTGAATCGCGTGCATGAACACCGCCTGCCACTAACAACGGGGTAGGCGTAGACGCGGAGATTACAGAGTAACCTGTTGCAGGTCAATGACAATGCCCTGAAATTATTGGTCAGAAACGAACATATCCAGTTATAAAATCGTAGAAGAAACTAGAGAATGATGATTATTGGGGTTTTAGGGTCCATCCATCCATGTGGATTATATTGCACACATAACAAAGAAACTAGAGAAGTTTGCTATCCAAAGTACAGCTAACTTTCAACAAAGCTTACTGATACACATTAGATGCGCGATACCCACATGGAAACGACCCGCACAAAATTGACCACAACGCCTTTCAGTGCATTAGCCAATGTCTCATCCCTGCCTCAGTGTTAAAGTAATGATTTTTATAGGTGCGAGATGTCAAAACGGATACAGTAGGATGCTAAAATTCGATACGGAAACGAACTTGTTGAAAACATCGTCTTTGGTTGGTTATTGGTTTTACGACACATCGACCGTTGAGTCATGGAGCGTCGCCAATCTCTCACGCCGATTGGTCGCGGGCGAAGAGTAGCAACAGGTGAGATTCGAACCCACAACCTTTCGATTGAGACGAGCGACTTACCCCTAGGCTACTCGTCCCCTTGAAAACATCCTCAGACATCAAGTACTTGGAAGCTTAACTTTGAGCCAATTGCGTATCTCTATGTGTACGATTTTCGTGTTTTGAAGACACCTAACATGAAGAAATATATTAACGAATGCTATTTATAGGAACTATTTGCATTAACAATATCATGTTATCAACACATGGTATCGCATAACGCCCCACATCACAGGTAATGCCTTTACCTTCAAGTGTGCTAGGAGAGTTTCGTGCATCATAATCCGTAATGGTGAGGATAAGCACGGGATCAAAACGTAGGGTACTGTTAGAAACAAGGCATGTGTACCATAAGCGCAAATCAAGAAGCATTATGCTTCTTTGGGAAGGGCGTCTATTCAGTGTTTATGTCCCCAATGGCACCTGCACCGAGCCGCATGGGTCTGCTCACCTAGCGAGCGCGCCACCGCCAGGAACGGTATCTCGTCGATTTCGGTGGAGCGACGTATCGGACCTTGGTGGCCAATGCGAGGTCGGTTCCAGACAACGCGCGGCACGCCTGACTTGTTGATCACTTTGCCGCCGCTTTGCGTGATGCGCTCACACTCGTCCACCGACTCTGGCTTGTGGTCGCGCGTCAGGGGCCGAGCGTACCAGTGCCGCGGGTCATCGCCTGTCACACGCGGGTCACAACGGTGTCATTGTCTGTCACATACTGATTACAACGGGTCCATCGCCTGTCACACACGGGTCACAACAGGGCCACCGCCTGTCACACACAGGTCACAAGAGGCACATCGCCTGTCACACACGGGTCACAAGGGGCCTATCGCCTGTCACAACGGGGTCATCGCCCGTCACACACGGGTCACAACGGTGTCATTGTCTGTCAAACACGGGTCACAACAGGGCCACCGCCTGTCACACACAGGTCACAAGAGGCCCATCGCCTGTCACACACGGGTCACAAGGGGCCTATCGCCTGTCACAACGGGGCCATCGCCTCCCACATACGGGCCACAACATGGGAATTACTTGTGAAGCACAGGAAGACTCATGCATAATTCACTGCATAATCTGTTGTATGAGCCTATAAATTGCAAGGACAGATTCAACACCAGTTGGGTTGGGAGGTCCTATTTTAGAATAGCACATCACGCACCACCAGTATAAAATAATTGACCATGTGGCCTGGAAATTCACAGTTAATGGAATTGTGCTATTTCATCCTTGCCTTAGGTTTTTACACTTTTGCCACATGTGTAGGCAGTCATTATACACATGACTGCTAAATAATGTAAAATGCATGTGACTGAAGTGAAAGGCATTCCACTTGTTTAATCCTTAAGTGATGATCTTTTATTTTCTTCCAATCCTTCACTATTTCCAAGGAACTTCTTTCTTCATCTGCACAGTTAATGGTGAAATAATTTTAGGACTCTGCGCACCACGCTACACCTATGCAATCTGTGTGCAATTAGACTATTTATACAGACTCACCATGCAAGACATGAATTCATGATGTATGCATTAGCATCGGGGTAGAGATATGATGATGAATTGGGGCTTAGGGTCGCGTCGACTGCCATGGTCACTTAGAGATATGGATGAATGACAAACAATTTGCTGCATGCACTCATTTATAAAATATAACACACATTAGTGACATTGTGACAGGGTTAAAATATTGGTTTTCCGTTAGGTGTGAGATGTCGAAACGAGTACAGTAGGACGTCGAAATTTGCCTTGGAATTAGTGCCATTTAAAATACTTTTGATGTCTTCAGACTCAAATTTCAGCCAACGGTGTAGGTACTTATGCTGGCACTTTATAATTTGTTTTTATATTATTAATTTAAGAAGAGCTATAGTCGGGATAGGGAGAATAATAGCTGCTATAATGTGGTATTGCATTTTGCATTGCCCTATCACATTTTAGGTAATTCTTTCACCTGGAATTGCATTGTGAAATGTTCGCGTACCACCATTCTTTATCGAGAGAATGCGCATGAGACAATGCTACTTATAAATGGGATACTGTCAGAAAGGAGGCATGAAGACCTCATGAGCATGCATTAAGGAGCAGGATGTCGATACTTCTTGGAGAAGGATGTCGATTGATTGTTCAGAAAGTGGTATATTCCACCCTATTTCTTGAATAATATATCACTGCATTGTGATCACAGCAAAAAAAAAAATCCGGGATGCAAGTATCAACAAGTGCTTTTACATCCATTCATGTGAACATTGAGGGCTAAATTACAAACTTGAAAACAGGGGATTCTTAGAAGACTTCTACTCCTGCTTGAGTAACACATCTTTGCTATATAAAAGCCATGCATTGGTGTTTATGTATACCTATTTGACAGCTCACATTTTTCAGTTATTGTCCAGTAAGAAATAAATGCATATTAGTATATATATATTTTTTAACAGCATTGCAACAATCACGAGTAGTGTATATTGCTATTTCGATCATGACGCACCATCACCTCACCAACACTTCCCAGTCTGGACACAGATATGTTAATGAATTAACAACAAAGCTGAAGGAGATGTGAAGCCACTGATTTCGTGACATGCACGCATTTCCCAACACTAGCTTGTCAACTTGGATTGTTTTCTCCTGCATAGTAATAACTGAAAATCTACCATTTCAAACATTTCCATTTGAAAGCAGCCGTGGAACGAGCCGACACCAAAACAGTTAGGTCGTGACCTTCAGGAAAGTACCACGGGAATCAGCACACTTCAAATGGTATCCAGTTTCCCATGTCACGAATGGAGCATGCCGCAAATCTGGCAGCTGCACGAGCTCCTCGTCGGAGGTGAGCTACGCCGCCGCTGTTCGACAGATAGCAGAATGCCCACACAAGGCAGGGAGTCCACCTGACGCGATGCTGACCGTTAGCCACCAGCAATCGCACACCACTCACCGGGCTTCTGGAATCCCAGCACAATAGCAGAGTCACCCACATGACCAGTATAGATCTTGCCCCTGCGGATGAAGGCGATGCTGGCCGTGGAGCCAGACGTGCTGGGCAGCCCAGCAGATGTCTTTGGCCAATGCTCTGTGAACGCACAGGTGGACTATCAGCCAGGCATATTCACATAGTCACGTCGATTGCTGTGGTCGACCAATGCGCGAGCTTCGAGCGTCGAAGCTTCTCGATTTATGTATGGCTGCATATGCCCATTCATTTATCGATATTGGTCCATTACATCATAAAACTGAGGTATGCTTAATTCGCCCTCCTGTGGACTAACCTTTCACAGTACATGATAGTCTTCTACACCTCAGAGTGCGCGGGGTGGAGGGCAATTTGACCACCACCAATAAATCTTATTCTAAGTAGGATCGGAATGTAGCAAATGGCGAGGTGTACCTACGTTCTTAAAAATTTGGCCTTACATGAAATAGATTGATTATTTGGGCTTAAGGGCGCGCCGACTACAAGGTCATTTAGCGCCCATGACAGTTTACATGAAAGACTTTCTGCTTTCTTTTGACCGATATTCCATGTTAGGTCAAACAGGTCAATATCGGAGTGTAGTCAGCCACCTGTTTATGCCAGTTTCCGGATCATGATTGGAAAACGTGTGAGGCTTCATGCTTCAACATGGATGACATGCAAATTGCAGAAGTGGCCTTTTAAAATGTTTTACTCTGTGGTGAGTTGCCATAACTTTTTTGTCCACTGAATTTCAGTCTTTCAGAAATGGATGGATTAGGTTGTCAGGCTCAACAGTGCATCTTCATGATATTTTTTTCCAAAATGGTCTGGCAAAATATGTTACTGTGACCAAAGGTTTTTGATTGGAAGCATAATGTGTACTACCATGAAGGAATTTCATAGCTTTCCACAACTACAAATAGTTGTTTTTACTGGAACAAGACTGGACTAAACTGTCTGAACAGTGTTACGATGGAGGACGAAACCGGTATAGTACACACTCGTGTGTATACGAGAAACGTTTATTGGAGCGACCTGGCCGATCATACACCATATGCATGGCACCTAAGAATACACTTATCATACAAGACATGCAAAGGCAGATCTTAAAGACAGTCTGTTACTTAGGACACTCTGTTAGGTAGATGGCTCCTATCAAGGATGGCTTGAGCATACCACCTCAAATTTGTCAGCATGAAGTCCTTCAAGAGGAATATGTGCTCCTTTGGAAGCAAGTGCACCCATCTGGAAGCCTGGAGTGCATCCCACACCTACAAGTTCTTCAGCCAGAGGTACTCCTCAAAAAGGAAAAGGCATTCCTTCAGGAAGACCAAGTGCACCCCAAGAAGTCATTTTTTTTTCTCACCAAATGTTCCCTTCAGGTACTTCTGCAGTTTCACCACTCTGACAAAAAGGCACACTCCACACAAGTCACCCCATGACAATTCCTGGATCAACCCCTCATAGCTTGACCATTATAAGTGTTGAAACAATGTGAAAGTATGGATTGTGTTTTCCCAAACTTCGTGAAAATACAGATTTCTCCCACCATCTGTTTATCTCCCTTCATGGCTCCAGAGATGAGGATGGAGATTGATTGCCTGCCATGGCTTTAATATAATATTTTTCATCCTTACTTTCTACATGCATAAATATTAGCATGCAATGACTTATGGTAGTATGCATTAATGCAGTGATCAAGCAAAAGATGAGCCCACAGCCCTGACCATCAATGACTGCTGAATGCATGATCAGACCAAAAGGGCCCAGCACCAGCATTCAAACCCCCAACCACTGGAGAGCAAGATGGGTGCTCTAGTCAACTGCACCAACCAACCCACAATGGACAATCAGATGACACAGTGTCAATGCAGAGGCGCAGAGAGCTACTGTCTAGACTGAATGTGCAGTGACCATACACAAGTCAAAGCAGTAAAGACAGTGTTCAGACTTCATAAGTCACATCTGGCTTAAGCTTGTAAAGGGAGGATATTATAAGCCTGGACAAACATACTCAACATCTCAACCAATACCAAATCCTAAATTATAGAGGAACTATCAACCAACATACTACAAACATACATATACCTATGTATCCCTATTCATTTCATCCAGAGTAACACATACACACATGGATAAAGTGCCCATTAATCATTTTTAACTCCAGCCATGCCTGCTTAAAGGGATCTGCACAATGTGCACCTACTAGTAAAAATATCACTACAACACCCACTAATTAGAACTCAAAAACAAGATTTTCTAACCTGAAAAAATGTTCTACCTTTAAAAAAACATTCAATGAAGGAATACCCACATATCAGCATGCAGACCATTATTTCCATCAACCACCCTTTGACTGAAATTTACCTTACCAGTGTTAAAATAATGGGTCCTCATTAGGTGCAAGATGTCAAAACATGTGCAGCGGAGTGCTCAAGTTTATGATGAATGCATGTTACAAATTATCTGGAAGAAGTTGGTATGCACCTGACTCTCAACCTGGAAAGTAAGCTTCCCACTCTGCATGTAATGTTGTATAACAAACCACATCATAGGTAGCCCATGCATATGGAATTGTGCTCTGAAATGCTTTCATATGACAAGCCATAATTGAGCATATGCAATGTACTGTTAGAAATGACACCAACATGGCAATTTCATAAATGAACACCAAGAAGTGTCATGTCAATTCTTCCTAGCAGTGTTGGAAAAACTGGCATGTGTTGGTGTCACACATACCAATACATTTTGTACTCCAGGATTGTGATTAGACTAAATTAAATATTTTGTACTTCAGAAGTGAAAGGAAGAACAACATTGTTTGATCAAGTGCTACGACTCAAAGTCCATAAATGAAAACAAATAGCAGTTGCAGCAGTACCAAATTGCCAACCCATCAATGACCACAATAGAACTAGACAACATTCAGATATGTTGGTGTTGGTGTTGTTTGTCGGTTTTTAGCGCCATTTATGCGCTAAAAAACGTCTCCGCACCGCACAAATGGCGGCGCGTGACCTCGTGTGAGAAGGTGCACGTGAGAAAATGCTATGTGTCAATATAGTCAATCATCAATTCAATATTTATTCAATATTTATTAAATGTTGATTCAATATTCATCAATATTTATTCTTATATATGATATATTTAGATTAATAAATATCTATTCAATATTTACTTTTAGCTACTTGTGCTGGAGTGTTCGCTAAGAAGTACCAGAAATCCATAGTTAGCAAATATGGGGTTACTTGGTATTGCTGGAGTAAATACTTCAAGGATTGTTTGTAAGGTGCTTTGAATGTGCAATTGAAGGACATTTTGTTAAAGAGACAACCTTTTTGGACACAATGAGCCCATTCAATGCCAAAAAAAAACCACTTCAAATTTCATAAAAGCAGCCCCGGAGCAAGCAAGTTCTCCGAGGCGATTACACCAAGAAACCAGTGCCATTTGTGCACTTATGCATGACTGTCAAATAATTTGTTGTAAATGTGTGAAGGGATAAATCATGTGCCTTGAAATATAACTGCATTTGGGTTCATCAGTGTCAGCGAAGGGTCCGCAATACTTGTTCCAATTTTACTCTGAGCCATCTGATGTTTGCTGGCCCAGTGATCAGCTGTACTTCTGGTGCTGGTGCAAGCAAATCCAACCAGCTCTATTTAGCAGCAATAATAAAACTGACTATTAGCAGTTTTACAGCAGCAATTTTCTCCCCCATCTAGCAGAAGAAGAGAGTCAACTTGGAAAAAAAGGTTGTGAAGAAAAAATCAACTTGTGAAGAAAGGGTCAACTTGGATTCATCCAAGTTGACCCTTTCTTCAACTAAGCATTCCAGACATGAACAAAACAAGTACATCAAGCAACTTTTAATATTAATAAGAATTGGTTTCAATCAATTTTCTCAGCTTTTTCATGTAAAATAACTGTTTCTTGGTGGTGAGAATAAAATTATTTTAGATGGATGTTTTAGTATAACTTTCAATAAACCATTTTATATTCTGAAGCCTATATCCCAATAGTCATGTGGGGTTTGTTGTGAATATTTGGTGTGCATTGTGAGCCAGTCTTGGGTGTTAGGTATGCATTTGTGAACTTGGCTGACATCAGTTAAGTATACCTTTATCATTTTCTCTACCATTGTTCATGAAGTTGGCTTATAACCTCATCCTTCACTAATAATTTAACTACAGCCAATTTTGAGGTCTGAGACAGAGCGGCTTATTATGCATTGGTGACGAATGGTGTACACAAACTCAGAACGGTGCAAAGGTTGACCAGGCCATTAAATGCATTTTAAGTGCTGAAGAACTTGACCACTAATCTGTTGAAAGACAACAATGGAAGCAATAACTCCAATGAATAGCAGGTGAACTTGGCTCATTAGTTGTGGGACAAGTACTTCAGAGAAGTGTTTGTTGAAGGATGATCCTGGTTGTGTGGTCCACTCAAGATGAGTGAGTGTGATTCATCCTGAGCTCTGCCAGCATAAATGTTATTGGTGTATTCACATCACATCATGCCTATTCATCATAAACATTTGTTTGTGAACTTTGGAAATACATCACACACCTACACTCAGGCAATACCTATCCAATTTGAATATATCATGGGTATATTTTTGGGAGTACTTTGGCTACTGAGGACATTTCCCACTGGATGCATTCCTTGGCACAATTGCACCTATTCATGACTAGCTTGCCAGCATATTGCTGACTTAGCAGATAGCTATATGTACATATGTTTGTATGGTACATAAAGCATGAAATGCTAACATTTATTTTTAATTCCACTAAAGGAATACTACATGGTTATGGACAACTCATTTTATAGTGGAGCAAAATTTTGTACTTGGCTTAGTTTGCCAAGATGGTTACGCATACAAAAATGCTAACATTAGTTTTCAGCCCAACTAAAACAAGGTTAATTGTCAGCAAGTGCATAGCTATTTTGGGGGGAATCCAGATAAAAAATTTGTACTCCAGTAAAAATTTTGTTCTCCACTACCAAGGGAAAAATATGGAAATCCCACACTGATTTGCTTTGTTAGCATTTACTGTTCTGAGAACTGTAGTGAACCAATTGTGTAAGTTATTTTATATATGACATCATAACCATTAGCAACTATGAACACATGTGTAACAGTGTCATATTGCAAACATAAAACCTTGACCGATCATTTGCTTTGTGCACAGCTATCACATCTGACTGATATGTGCATTAGTGGTGTTGGGTTTGCATTATGTAGGGAAATGGCTGTGTAGGTAGGTAGGTAGGTATGCATTCTGAGCTGAGTGTGAAGTGGAATTATTTGGGTTTTTCATACGGCTAGCCTTGTACTGAATCCAATAGTGAAAGAAAAGCACATTGCTCCTGTGAGCCACAGGATGAAGCTGAGCTGATTATCACAAGTCTCTGCCTTGCAGTGCCATCTATTATTCACTTCTTTGTTCCTATGCATTGGTTTGACCAACAATGATGATGTATATCACTTATGCATATCAGAAGTACTGACTAGGTACATATGGTTTTCAGTTGGTAAAGTAATGTCCATGAAGCTGGGAAGATTTACTGTGGAAGATGTCTGCTTGCACCCCAACTACCAACCCAGAAAGTAAGTTTCCCACTCTGCTCTGAAGGATGTCTGTTGGTTGGTTATTTGGGCTTAGGGGCGCATTGACTGCTTCGGTCTTCGCCCATTGAAGGATGTCTGTTAAAACTTTCAAATATTTCCATTATACTGGTGGCAAGAATGCAGGTTTTCAGAGGCTTGGGCCTCTGGAGCCAGAAAACATTATATTCAGTGTATATGTGCCCTGTTTTGCATATGCTGCTGGCATGTTTTGGTCTGCAATTCTGGTGGTTGAGATTGAGAGAAGTGTGGGAAGCTGTGGTCATGCTGCTGAATGCTATGAAGGTTAGTTTGAGTTGTAACTGTATGTGGAATAACCAGCATTTTTGTGGGTGTTGTTCCATTTGTTTTTATTAACATCTTTGTTCGCACATTTGTGTCAGAGTGCATGTGAAGCCTATCCTATCTAGTATGAACCTGGAGTGAAAAATTTGTTTTCAGAGATAAAATATCTGAAGTGCCTTAATTCCACCCTACTAGACTGGGAACAAATGTATTCTGTAAGATCTCCTGGTGCACACAAGCCATAATCTCCCATACTAGATAGCCTTCAAAAGTAGCTAAACAATGACAAAAAAGATGATGCAACACATTATTTCTCAATGTCATAACAAGCTGTTTACCAGGATGAACATATTCGAAAATAGCAGCAAAGCAGGATGCAAGTGAATGAGGTCGGCAATAGGGCAAAGGGTAGCGACAGGCTCGTACAAGTTCACAGCTCAACATGGAGAATGCAGATTGCGCCATTTTTGTCTATGAATACGTACCTAGCTCTTTCCACATTGCCTGGTGTGTCGCAATGAATCCCTCACGAATGGCCTTCAACACTAGCTCGTCATCATCGGACCAGAAGTTTTTCTGGCTGACAACAAAGTCCATGAGGTTATCCTTGGCGAATTGAGCAGCTTCCCTTCCACCATGACCGTCGAAGATTCCGAAGAATGCATACTCCAAATCCTTTTCATCTTCTGTCTGCTGGTAGGCAACTGAGAACACGTCCTCCATGTAACGCCGATCTCCCTGGTTACAATGCCCAGTGACACGCAAATTTACACCAATATTTGGCGCCATAGCAACAAGTAGCGGCACGCGACCACACAGTTATCCACATCCACTTCCACGCTCAAACGCGCAACGGTTTTGCGACGGAAAGCATCGCAACAAAATAAGGGACTGCGATTGGCTGTTTCCAGCTTTCGTCATTCGACCTTCGATGCACTGCACACTTTCACAAATATGCAGAAATTCCAAATGGTAACATCATTTTGAAACTCCTCAACGAAATTAAGCCAAAATCTTGCCACAGCCTTACTCTTGGAAAAATACGATGTGCATTAGCACAAAACATAGCGATATAAATTATCAGAAATCGCACAGCACTAATCAAGAAGTAACATGCCAACGGGTCGTCCTAATCTACGGGCCGTTTGCCAGAACTCAAACTTAGAAACGAACCGCTAGAGTGCACTAGTGCATCCAAAAGTTGATACGAAGAACGGTAACCGGACAAATGTGCGTAAAGCAAATGTAGGTAGGTACGCCAGGCGTACGTGCGCAAATGTCGGCTAAGATCTCTCCGTCCTCCGTCGGCTAAGATCTCTCTTTCGGCTCAGGGACCTATTTAGTGGATCAGAACCTCCCCTGTCAGGCCAGAAGCCCTATTTCGGCAGGGTGAGTCTCTCAATCGGGTCAGGTGCTCCTTGTACTGTTTGGGACTCTGGGGTCCTTCACATCGGTTCAGTCGGTTCAGGGCCCTTTGTTACGGCCCGTGATTCTCTCCAGCGGCTGGGCCCCTCTCCGTCGGCTAGGAGTTCTTTAGTGGCTCAGAGCTGTTCCCGTCATCCGGAGGCCATCTTCCCAAGGCCATGACCCCATCAGTCGGCCCGCGCTTTTCCTTTTCATTCGGGGTCCTCTCTGTTGGCTAGGATCCTTCCGTCAGCTCAGAAGCCTACTCCGTCGGCTCTGGGGCCCTCTCTATACACACAGTGACCCTTTTTTACTGACCGAATACCCCATCAGTCCGGAGATACTTCGAACAACCCGGAATTCCATTCGCTGGCCTAGAAGTCCTTCAGTTTGCCGAGTCCTGCCCCTCATTTGTCCGTGGGCACTCTCCGTTGGCATGGGGCCTTCTTCATGGACACAAAGCCCTCTCGGTCAGCCCGGGGCTCCTTTTGTCGACCCAAAGGCCCTTCATGCTCTCCGGTGCTACCTCGGACTGTTGGGAGGCCTCTGAGGCACTCGATTACGTGTTTTGCTAAGGCGTTTGTTGAAACATTGTGCTCAGCGGCAGTGAATTTGTAAATTACACCCTTTGTGGCAAACGTAGTTATTAAAACAAAAGTGGTTGCGTCTCAATAACCTGTAAGTTCCTTTTATATCGGAGCGCATTTGATTTTCGTTTAAACCCTATCAGAGTACGGATTTCAAGATGATGTACGAGTGACAGTTCCTCCAGTGTTTAACGTCACCAGCTTAGCACTGTTGGACCGCCCCCTCCCCCACACACCACCCACTGTCTTGCAAAGCATCGCTCAGCCTAATCGAACATAATTGTCTGATTCCATCCCCATCTTGCAATTCATGAAAGGAAACTTTTGACACTAGCTACCGTGCCAGAATTTATTAATACAGTATGGCAATATGAATGCTAACATAAAAACATCGATCTGAACTTACAATCTGTGTATTGTATATGTGAACATATAAAAATGGAAAACAACACCACTTGGAGCTGATGCGTCGACATAGCCTTTTTGCAACGAAACCCAGACAGTGCCCGAGCTATCTAGTCGCTAGCGATATCGTCACAAGTCAATAGTATGCTGTCAATCATTCTCAGAGTTCTTACCGAGTCAATGCATGCGACATACTACGGCATTGTCCAGTTACTGAACCGCAGGCTCTCTTACAATGCTCAGCAATTTCTCGATCTTCTCCAGTTCGATTTCGAAACACCGCTTAGCATCCGCTTTCCTTGCTTCCTTGGGAATTTTCCGGAGATTCGGGGACAGCTTGAGAGAGGTGACGTTTCCACGCTCGTCACCCACAAGTATGACCGGATGCACCAGACTGAACGACACCTTAGTCATGCGCGTTTTCTTCATGTCGATAACAGCCTGACAGCAGATGGGCCGGTATTTGTCCACGTTCAGGTCGAACACATGTACACGTCCGTCAATGGTGGACGCTGCGAACACAGTCGACGAATACGGTGCCCATGCCACGTCACCGACAGGCGCGGCCAGGTCGAAAACAAACAGCGGGGTCCGCACACCTTGCTCCCAAATCTTGACGGTCCAGTCGGCGCTGGCTGAAGCGAATATGTTCATGTGGAAGAAGTTCCAGTCGATGTTATATATGCTCTGCATGTGCGCGGCGAACGAAGATAGGTAGCCAGACGAGTACGTTGTGGAGCAATCGTAAATGTTTCCCTCCTCAGTGCCTACCAGGAACACAGACGTGTCCTTGCGATGGAACGCGAAGGTGGTGCCACAGCCTCGCACCGGAATGATGGTGCCGTCCGGACCTTCATTCTTTATTTCTGGCATACCGAGTGTGGTGATCTCGGTATAGCGTAGCTCAGATTGCACTAGCTGCCAATTAATGACCCTGCCGTCCGCGGAGACTGAGAAGAAGTTGTGGTTTCCGTCCATGTTGTCCGATCCCCAGTGCACCTTGGTCACACTGTCGGAGTGGCGGCCTTTCACTGTTTTGCTCAAACATATCGGCTCCCTACCCTGGGTTTGCATGCTTAAGACGCTGACAGTGCCATTGTACATACCGATGCAGATGAGGTATGGATATGTTTTGTGAATATCTACACACATAACCCCAGAGCTAGTTGACATATGGTATTCAGGATACGTAGGGTTTTTGAGTGTGTACATGCAGACCTGCCCATACGTCTGACCTAAAAAATTATAGGAACCAAACGTGGCAGCGAATAGGTCTGTATACGTTTGGCTCCAGCAGATGTCGGTGACGGCAAGTTTTTTTGCCGGATCAAAACTGAACCGCCACAGAGGAAGTACAGTTCCTTCTTTGTCCTTAAACTCGTCAGAAGCGTCTTCATAATACTTGAAATCTTGTCCTATTTCATCATAGGTGTTCTGGTTTATTATACGCTCCACCTTTCGTACTTGCCTGGCAACCCTGATTATTTCCTGTTCATCCTTGCGCTCTAAGCCCGCATGAGCAGGCGTTGGCTTGGAGACTTTTGACTGCATCTTACCTTGGGCTTGCTGTTTTTCTGCTTGCTGTTGCTCGAAATTCGCTTGATATGTATCGTATATATTTCCAAGATTGACGTTGGCAGATATAGTAGCTCTTGGAGGTGGTTGAGTTTCAATACTAGTGTCCTTCTGCGTTTGATTCATTGTTTGCGATGCACGCTCACAAAAATTGAAAGCATTTGTAAGCTTTTTCTTTGGCGCCGTCGGCGCTTCTGCTGGTTTCTCCGTTCCATCATCTTCTTCACCTATTGCAGATGCTCCTGGGTCCTCGCCTGTACCCGGTCTACTGATCTCAGTGTCATCAGGCTCTGGTTTGTCTTCTGCTTCACCTTCAGCATCTTGAGGTTGCTCTTTGGATTCATCCATTTCTACCGTTTTATCAGCCTCTTCAGCCATTGGGGCATTTTCAGAATTTGTCTGAGCTTGGCTTTGGGCTTCGGGACTGTCTATGTCGAGTAAGTAACCTTTTTGAGAAAACAAAATCAACGTGCCCTCGTCGCATGGCTTCGGAACAAACTTAAGAATGCGATTGCTAAATTGCACTTGATTTGCCGGTGCTTGTGGATTCACAGCTGTCAGGACACGAGTTATTTCTTCCTTAAGCTCCTCGGGTGTAAGTTGAACCTGATTTGGAGGTTTAATGGTCGTTCTCGATTTACCATACAAATCAGTAGTCTGAGACTGCTGGCCTGGGAAGCCCAGCGACATGCGCCGACTTTTTTCGAGATGCGGCTCAAACACGGCTCTAGACATTTTCGCAGCCATTTTCCCACTAAACCAAGCCGGAGAAGTTCGCGAAGAACACCTTCACGACGCTGAAGCGCTTATTGACTGAAATGCTTTAATTTTATGAAGTGATCAGCCATACTCTATTCAAAGAATTCCAATTCCCCACCCACAAGCAACCCGGGGAGCTCCCACACACGAAAACCCGCACACGAACAAACACATTAAACGACAGACCTGCTTAAACAGCTGACCGCGTACCTTGTTGCCATGGTTATGTGGTGACCGTTCGACATTTGTTGCTCGCCTGAAAGCTTCAATCAAGACGCCTTTACTAGAAGGTAGATCGAACTTTTCCTTCAAGCCCGCATGACGTCATCTGAAGTTTTTATATATATATAAAATTAATATGGTAGTAATGTGATTGCCGATATTTTTTTTTCAAATTATGCGCAATGGTTACTTTTATTCTGAGCAAGTAAATTTATATTCGGCTAACCAGGTGAGTTATTATCCTGTTCTGTTCTTTCTAGTGAACATTTGTCCTGGCCCTTTTTTGTTACGCATGGGCGATGTTGGACTTATTCATTGTAATTCTGGATATGGAGAGGAGTATTTTGTGGTCATCTAGTGTGGAGGGTACAGTGTAAAATAATTGACGATGTGACCTGGAAATTCACAGTTAATGGAATTGTGCTATTTCATCCTTGTCTTAGGTTTTTACGAGTTTGCCACATGATGTATGGGCAGTCATCATGCACACGACTGCGAAATACTGTAAAATGCATCTGACTGAAGTGAAAGTCATTACACTTTTTTAATCCTTAAGTGGAGATCCTTTATTTTCTTCCAATCTTTCACTATTCCTAAGCAACTTCTTTCTTCATCCACACAGTTAATGGTGAAGTAATTTTAGAACACTGGGAGGGTACCTATCTATTTTTCAAATATTATGCATCATATCTCAGTTCGCACCCCTTCCTGTGAATTTTGAGTATATTTACTTCATCACAGCAGCTCACTGTCAAATCGTTACCAACTTAAGAAATCCACCCTCAGACGAGGAAAATAAATTATTTTCTGGAGAGGATAATGTTGTGGATTCCAAAAATCCAAGAGCAGCTTATTTTTCCAAGCATGTGCCTACCTACAATGAAATACAGCAATTGTGGAAAACATAGCTTTTTCAAGACAAGTTAGACCCGAGCCAAGCACAGCACGGCATTCTTGCTTGATGAACTGTGAATGGATTATTAATGATGTATGCATGTTTGAAAAGTCGGTGTACAATACCACTGTGATTAAAGAAATACCTTCCTGAAATATTTCATGAGTTGCAATCGGATCACCAAGAGTATGAATTCAACTCAACATCTACATATAATGTTGGGATGTAACACATCTCTGTTTCAGGTGTCATGCCTTACTGTGCAGTACATCTACATATAAGTGGAACTGGAGCAAACAAATTAAATAAATAATATATATGATTACACCATTTGGTCAGGACACGGCTTGAGAAAAATGTGTTTGCACACGAAAAAAAACAGCCAAAGGCACCCCTCAATATACTTTTGCGGTGGCGCCGCTCCAGACACGTGTCCCCACCTCCGGATGGCAATTCCCGAATCCGTCCCTGCCTCCTGTGGCAGCCATGGGTTTCCCGTGGTGGCTATGGGACCTCTTATAACGACAGTGGGCCCCCTGTTGCGGTCTACGGGTGTGGTTATATCATTTCAGGCGGCTTTCTTCGGTTATCTTTCAGACACCCCTGCCACTGAGTGGAAGAAACTATGGCGCACTTAGCCCCCGCCCCCTAACTGCCCTTTCTTCCGCTTTCGAACTAGGATGACAACTTGGCGGCATAAAATAGACGGTATAGGGAGCCTACCAGTATCGGGAAAAATCCCCTTATTTTGGAGGTGCTTGATGGTCAGTCTGCTGGAAACGGCACATTGTTAAGCAAGACGATTGATATTGGGCCATTTGGGATACATTTAGTTGAAGCCGAAGAATTGGTCTTCCAATTGGTGTGCATCAAAGTACTCTACATTACCATAAAACGCGCAAGATAGTGTAGAGCAAATTGGTAAAATTGCATGTAATCCAATGGTGAAGGGAAGCCTTCAAGCCCGCTACCAAACCAACTCTGTGGGGTCCGGTGTTCTATAGCCTTGGGTCCGGGTGCGTTATTTTTTTCTTCCAAATACGCGGAAGCTACAGGGCGCATTTGATTGGTTGATGGGCCTGAGACGTGACGTCATTATTTCTGGTACACAGAGTTCATCATCTGTTAGCTCCATTCGTCGTGTCGTCGGAAATTTGAATGGTTTTGAAGTGGCATGGTTAGGTTTGGTTTGGTTATGATACATAAGTGAAATGTTCTGTAGCGATTAGTTTTTTTTTTCTCAAAGGATAAAATACCCGAGGCCTGCTAACCGACGGCTTACAAGTGCTGGCGAAGCAGATATGAACAAAAACTACACCTTTCATTGCGATCCAAACGAAACGAACAAAAGACATCGTGATTGTGATACACTCTAACCGAAGCGTATTCCAACGCAATAAAATATACTGATGTTAACTTAAAGGCGATAATATATCAGAATGCCCTTGCAAAGCTGCAATCAGCAACCAACGAACCACTTCATCGAAACATTTTTTTAAGTTCACGTCCCAGCTGACAAAAATATCGTGGAACAAAAACATTTGTGGAATAAAAACGTAAATGGAAATGCACATGAAGGATATTTTATGACTATTGCATTCTTTGAGTGATAAATAACCAGGTTGCTTTATGTTCAGGAAATGCAAGCAAGCATTTTCAGGAAATTAATCGAAGCAAGCATTTTCAGGAAATGAAAGCAAGCAAGTATTTTCAGAAAATGGAAGCATTTTCACAAAATGTTTCAGAGATGTTCAATGGCGCTTGCGGAGTGACCTCGAAACGAAATATGCTCCACTCCAATCCGCTGCCGTGATCGAGCATCCCCTCAGTATTTTCAGAGATGTTTTATGGTGCTTGCGGCGTGGCCTTGAACCCAAATAACCTCCACCCCAATCCGTGCCGCAACCAGCCCTCCAGCGGCCTATGCTGAATGGGTGGACTCGATAGGCCTTGGTTATACGGCCTTGGGCCTTGGGATCGGTGCATACACGGCGCAAATGAGGCTTATGAGATACGACCGACAGTTCCCATTAATTTTGCTTGGCGATTTGACGACTCGTTTCAAATCATGCAATATACAATAGCACATTTCTGTTTTTAGGACATTCCAACGTCCTTATCTTATCACTTGTCCATGATATCATGGGCGTCGGTCCACGTCAGTTATTTTCGTTCGTTCGCGTAAGCAAGCGTGCAGCCATGCCACTCTTACAGATGTGGGCTTATAAAACTAATTGTGAGGGCGCAACACCTGACAACGGCCTCTGGGTCAAAATAGCCTCCGCCCACCAACCAAACGTCATCAGCAACGGGATACCCTTACCGCCTAGTCAGGGCATGTGTCAAATATTGCGCAGGATTTTCATTTACGAATGTAGGTTATGTGGATGGCGGCTGCGGATCGTCATATACATTACAATTGTGTAATAGATAATATAGATTCATGCTTTCTGTCTGCAAAGTTAGTGCTGGCTTTATTTTGGCGCTATCACTATCGTCGTCGTTAGTGTGTTTTCTTTATAATTTGTGCTGAGGGGTTTTGAAATGAATCATGGTTTGTAATTATGGATGTGATAAAAATTATTCGGTAATGCAATATGGTGTTCTTTTCTTTCATGGTTTTCTTAAAACCTAGAAGGTTCTTCAACAGATGCTCAGTGCACACTTTCTGGCAAGGCGGTGTGTAGGAACTATATCTCTACAGTTGGCATACTCTACATTGTGTATTGACTGGATGGTGGGAAAATTCCAATAATTTAGGCATTCACCTGTACTGGTGGTGAGGGTTCAAATCTCAGTAGTCGGTTTTACAGCTGCAATTTACTCTCTTGTGTATTTTCTTTTGATCCTTCCATCATTCCTTCCTTCAACTAAATATTCCAGACATGCTATAATTATATTTCATGGTCACTTATAATTTATGCACATCATTATGCTGGGTCTTGTTCCTCTATGTTGTTCCTGATATCATGTGGCCTTTGAGCAAATTTCCACTGTAAAACTGGCTAGTGTGGCTTTGTTCTTTACCTGATCAGAGAATCATTGATGGTCTGGGCTGCTGGTTAGTGCTGAACTTTGTTATTTTACACTATCCTGTAAGTTGTTTGACATATGGGCGCTAAATGGCCTTGTAGTCAGTGTGCCCTTAAGCCCAAATAATCAATCAATCACGTTGTTTGACATGCTACAGTTAATTAGTTATTAGGGTTTTAAGGTGCATCAACTGCAGTGTTTGACATGCTACAAATTTGTGTATGGAAGTAAGGAGGGAAATACCAATTGAAGCCCAGTTATGCAATTAATGTCCATCTTGTCATCCAGAGCAAGCCAAAATTGGTTCTGGCCAATTGGGATTGGGTCCAAGAATTGTCATGGGGCATTTGTCTGGAGGGGGCCATTTCTTTGGAGGTCTGCTACTACAAAAGCACCTGTAAGGCACCTCTGGTGGGAAAATTTTATGGGTTCTGGTGCAGTCAGCCCACCTGGAGGGGCACCTTTTACATACATATGATATGGTGTGTGCAGTCTATACACTAAGCTGGTAGAGACCATACACTAAATTTGGTATGGTCCTTACAGACAGCCTTCTAACAAATCTTGAGCACTTTGTCACTAAGCAGTTAATTATCAAACAGAGTAATTAAGTTCATGCTTCAGGATAATTTTTGAATACCTGGTAGTTTTATGCAATATTGATGTACATGATAATGATATGACTGCTCATTTCCTTTCCAATTTCTTACTTCTCAATTGGGAAGCAAAAAACGCCATGTATAGGGCTTTGAGTTAAGTGATATTGCAAACAAAATGCAATATAAATATGTAGCTGAACAGAACATAGCATAAGCTGACCTAGCCCAGCGTAAATGAAAAAAGAAGATTATCTGAACATATTTTAGACATTTTCTCTTTATTTTCCAAATGAAATATACTTAACAAAGCTTAGCCAAATGTAGCCTAATTGGTATTATTGTGCTTTAAGGCATACAAGTAATTTTTAGACACATTTTATCTTGAAGCAAACAGAGGGGTCCAGTTCAATTGTTTGGAGGGATTTCTGAAATTTTTAGCATTGTTTGAATAAATTTTATTTTAAAAGAATGTTGATGTATTTTCAGGTAGCAGGAGCATTTTATTCCTGAAAATTATAGGGGAGGGGAGCAGAACACATTAATGCAACGGGTTGGTCCAAATTGATTGGGGTGGGGCACACTCCATAGGGCAAAAGCTAAAATTTGAATTTTATTGGGGGGCAACATTGAGAAGGCACTTGCCCCTCAACAGTGCATGAAGCAACATCCCTGGAACACAAACTTCTTCTGGAAATGCTTACCTTCCAGATAATAAGCAGAATAATACAATAAATGGGCTTAGAGCCAATATTGTTTAAACAGGTACCATAACCTAACCTAATCTGACATCACTTCCATTTGGTGCAATATCTCTGCTCATTTAAAGGCTTTAAACTTTTTTAACATAAATTTCCCAACTTAAGAAAAAATAACATCATAACTGAATGAAACTTAACCCCTTTGTTACTTCATGGGTGTAAAATATTTGGAGAACTTACCTTGTGAATACCTTGGAATGCAATAAAAACCATAGTAATGTACAATTAAAAAATGAACCTAATTTAACTTAACCTATCCCAACCTAACCTAACCTCTCCTGACATTGGACCTGATTCTTGGACCAGACATTGGAACTTGACCCACTGATGTTGGATCACCTGAGGTTTGCTGATGTTTGATCATCTGCTATCAGTGTCACAAAAGGATTCTATATCATCTACAATGCCAATGCTAAGTTGCATGCTTTTATACAGGGACTAGATGCAAACCAATGTCCAGTGACAGTGTTTACAATTGTAAATGTATCTCAGTGTATTACAAGCTGTTTGGCCTCCAAAGGGTCTGAACTGAGTTAGCATAACATTTACTAGTCTACATTGACCACCTGACTTGATCTGACCTGAACTTACCTGGCATGGCCTAACCTGGCTTAACTTAACCTATCCTGATATTACTAACCTGACCTTACAGTACCTGACCAGATCAAATCTAATTTGATCTGACCTGTCCTGCCTTTTCCAAGATTCATTTACTTACTTGCAATGACACAGCTGTATTATTTATTTATTTCACAATACATGCCCTCAACATGCAGTGGCTGTTATGAACAGTCTGGGATGAATGTATTTATAGTGTATGCAGCATAAGATATATTCACCTATGAAATCCTTGCTACAGTAGCATGGCTGGCATGGCAACATGAATGCTTCTGCAGTTTTCAACCTATCAAGTTGTTTGAACCAAACCCAGTGAACAATCAAAGGAATGAGCTGGCTGAGAAGACAGAGTACAATGTTAGGGAGTTATTCCAGGCAGCCTCGATTGTAGGGAAAAAGTCACCATGGCAAAGATCTAAACATATTGTGAGCATGAAGACAGTTGGGGCTATGCATGCCTACCACTCTTCAATCTAACACTTTTCATTGCTTTGAACAGTTCTCCAGCGTCAGACCTAATCGTGAAGAACGAGGAGAAGGCTGCCTGTTACGAGGGCACAGGGCATGCACTATGCTTGACCTACATTGCTATGAATTGCACATGGTCGGATAGCCCTGGTAACTGCCTAATTGTTATTAGTCTTTAGCGTTATTAGTCTTTGTAATGAGTCTTTTCCGCATATCATCATGCATTTTTGACCCTGGGTCATCTCAGGTCATGATACCAGGTCAGGCAAAGTGACCCAACATCCCTTGAAGGCCTAGGTGGCATCACTTCCACAATAATCGGGCGATTGTTTTCGGACTTATAACACATCATGATCTCATCAGGGACCATAATACATATCTCGAGTTTTTTTTGTAGCATTGACCAGAGGTCAGGTCGCGGCCATGGCTTCTCCCATTATAGGGCTATGGTAAAATATATAAATGTTTCCTGGTTACGGATTTGTTCTCAGAAACCTCACAACGTTATGATAGTAGCGCTCAATGTTTTTTTGTAGCATTGACCAGAGGTCAGGTCGCGGCCATGGCTTCTCCCATTATAGGGCTATGGTAAAATATATAAATGTTTCCTGGTTACGGATTTGTTCTCAGAATGACCTCACAACTGTTATGGCGTATAGTTGGAAGCTATGCTCAATGTTACCGCCGACATGTTTGCTCAGTGACCTCACCAAGGTCATCTGAGGTCACCTGAGCTCATTAGAGCATTTCTGTGCATTATATCGCACTACATTGCGCTAGAAGGCTGAAATTACCGTCATTGTGCTTGTATCGCCAAGACGTGTCCATTGGTACATTATATGACCTCCATAGGCTACCTCATGACCTTAACCTGAGGCCATAGTTTCAGAGGAAAAAGCATTCCTGCTTGGGCACGTAGTTGGCCTCGATTGTCCTCTGTAAATATCATGCACTTTGGGTTCGTTTATGAATATGCGAGTCAATCATTTACTCTATGACCTCTGCAAGGTCATCTTATGTCATCGCACATAGCTGCAAATTATTTCTCACAGCATTGGACTGAAGTATGGGCGCTAAATGACCTAGTAGTTGGCGCGCCCTTAAACCCAAATAATCAAATCAGTCAATCATTGGACTGGAGCGATCAAACCAACGCCGATCGGTTTGGCTCCTCAATGCGCATAAAAATAGATGTCGAATGATCCTAGGTCACTTAGTACCCTCGATCTAAGGTCACATTCCTAATATTTGACCTGGCCAGGTCAGGTCAAGTAACATGTGGTTAATTGTCCAACACTTTTACATAGCTACCTGATTTTGTCTTCCATTGAAATTGTTAGGCGTGAATGCAATGACTGACTACATAATAAATTAAATGCATATGGGCTAATTTTGCTACAGAGTTAGTTGGGTCCGATGTCAAGAGATCGGACAGATTCCCAGCGCGTTGCCAGCGTGGGAAGCGCGCGTACTTTGTTGGCGGGCGCCACACGATAATCAGCTCCAAGCGATAGCTTTACGGCTTTGCTTGCGGTGCGTTTAAATCGGTGCCAAGTAGCGCCTCCGCCGCCGCGATTGGTGTGAGGTAGATGTGATCCGAGCGTGTGAACAAATGGGTTCTGAGCGTGTAATCTGCAGTTCAATAACACACAGTGACGAGCTATCAGCGAAACATCGAGTGTTGTTATATATGAGCATTGAACGCAGATATATCGTGTCTTGTGATGCCATGCGTCGTTTCCGTACCGATCCGCTACAATAAAGACCAGGTATTGAATATCGTGCCTTTCTATTATGTCTCTTGCGAATCGTCTCGGAATATTCGGAAATGTATCGGTGCTGGACGAGGCGTATATATCACACACACTTGTGCGCCCATTTCAATAACGCAACCGTGTATTATCCCGCAGTAAATTATATGGGGAACATCAATGTGGTATAAAACCAAATGTTGTGCAAAATTATAACACCAGTGAAATATTCTTCTTGAGACGTTTTGAATGTTATGCCACATGACCTACCTAGTCCAGAAATCGGTCTTAACCTCGGTCAACCGAGGTCAAGGTCAAATATTGACCTACTACTAAATGTCATCGTAGGCGTCTTTCGCCATATAAAGCAAAATTAGCTTCCTATCGCCATGCTGTCAATGTGAATTTTACCTATGATGACCCAGTGACCTACATATGGACCTGAGCGAAAAAAATGAGTGAAATGCTTTCGATTGAACTTGTCACAAGCTATCCAACGCCGTTTTCCGTTTTTCGCTAGCTAGCACAGTTCTGGACATCTTAGGGGGCAGACATCTGCTCCCCAGATCGGCGAAGTTGGCGCGGACCACCGGACATGCGCATGTTAAGCACCACATTAAACATATGTAAATAAATATGTTAGTGTTACCAGTATGCATTTTTTTAATTTCAGGTGTTATCATCTCTGCAGACTTCCTTGGACATGTTGCCTGGCAATGCCATGCCAGTATGGCCCTTCGCAGTCATCAAAGCGCAGCCAAAGCTATGGTGGTTGCGGAAGTCCATAGTAATGTCATCTGTTGGAGTGCTCTCCAAGCTGTTCCTTGGTGGGTATTTATGCCAGTGGTATTGCTTATTGCGTATCCTTCAGGAAAGGCATATGTATAGGAAATTGAAGCTTTGTGTCTGCGACTCCACTTTTCATGATTTCAAACATTTTCCCCATGATATAAAATAGTGCTCTATCCATCACAAATGTAGTTCTGTCCCTGATGTCAGGGTTTGGACCAAGTTGACCCAGCAGTTTCAGGTACCCTGAAGTTCATCTCTGGGGTCAATGTTAAGTGGTTAGCCATGGTCAAAGAGCCATACAGCCTAAATAGAGCTGGCAATTCAACCAAGGGAGCCCATTGTGACTACAAGTAGACTATTGTGACTAAGTAGACAAGACTACAAGTACTGTCTTGGTTGAAAATGTATAATGCTTATTGGGTACCTTGAACATTTGTAGAATGATGTTATTGTGAATTAGTGATTTCAATGAAGTTTTGAAAATGAGCACTTTCTAAGCAGCCACATCTGAAAACGTAAAAAAATGTCTGCCTCCTTTGGAAAACTACAGGTCCATTGCTATAAATGAGCTGTCAATAACCTCATGTTTCTTTTTGCAAGTAGCATGCAATGCATGTCCACAATGCAGCATTTTCAGTACCTTTCGAGTTGCTGGTGTGATTTGATTTTGTTCCAGGTGTAGGATTCTGATGTTCAAATTATGGGATGGAAGTTGTTAGCATTTGTAGGAATGGGGAATTACATTCAATTATTTCCAATATTGCATCCAAATCCACTACTTTGTCATTGCAGGCAAACTATTTTTCATAGGATATGTGAGCAATGCATCTATTGCTAGTATCTTAGGTTCACTGTGATCCGTGGAAACTAATTTTCATATGGATATGCTTGTTAGGCCATGACAGTGGTCATGATTTAAGGAAGCCAAATCCTGCATTCATGCTTTGTTGTACCACACTTCCCTCTTTCTATTTAACTACACCAAATTCTCATGTTAGAGGCATATTTTGGTCATGAAGAACTTCAGTTTCTGGTTTTAAAAAATTTCATTAACAACTCCGGATATGTGTGATAGTGTAATGTGTGATAGAATTGGCTCGCTGAGGGTTCTTCAGGTGTAGGAGGCTCGCTGAGGGTTCTTCAGGTGTAGGAGGCTCGCTGAGAGCTCTGTTCTGGTGATGGGGTCTAATGAATGTTGGATCCACTTTGGCTGTGCAGGGCACTTCTTCTTTCAAGTACTTACCTCTACTGTTGGGGACCCCTTCCTCTGCTGGTGGCTGTCTTTGGATGACAGAGGCCCTCTTCAATTAGTGGGGGTCACACGACAAGGGAGGGACAATGTGGGAAGCCACACACCCTCTCATTGCACAGGATGGGCAGGTGGCCTATTTTCCTATACTAACATTCCGAGAGAACCGAAGTGCTCTCTCGGTGATGTACTTCCTTTGATTGCCTATGCGTGAGAGGGATTATAAAGGACTTTACATATAAAATATGCATACCTGCGACCTGGGGCACACGCAAGCATAGAAGGAGGCGCTTATGACATCAAGAGTGGCTCCTTTAACCCTTTGAGACGTTCCTAGCACAGAGAAACCTCCGTCAGTTTCAGAGTGACTGTTCGTTTTCAGATTACATGAGTAAAACTGTGGTACACAATCGAGAAACCCTGGTGAATGCTGTGGCGCATCGACAACGTGGCCAGGGACTAATCACTGTCTGCAATCACCATTCTTGCGTTGACGATCCCGTTCTCAGCGGTGAGTATGTCCTCTGAGGAGAGGACAGACGTCCTTCTTTTTGTATTTTAGTGTGGGGGAAATGCTGTGTGAATGAACACATTGCACGCAGAACACAGCTGACATATGCGTCCAGACAAGCAACTTGAGCAACGGAGTGAGATGATGCATATACGTGATAAAAACTCGATGGTATTTATATTCAACATAACGTTCCATTGATTTCGAAGGTAACGATATGAGTGTGGTGTTAGAGTGAGTGTGGTATTAATTTGAGTGTGCACGTGTAATTTTAGTCTTTTAATTACTAGCATCGCCGCTTCAACCAATCATGTTCATCTTTTGTCATCCAAGCACTTCAGTTTTATGAAGCTAATTACGATTCGGTTCGTTGGGCTCACTGAATCTGGTCCCGTTTAATCGGATGGGCCAACTCACTAGACCGAGGCTCGTTTAATGGAGTGGGGCTGGAGTCGCCAGCATGCAGTTTCCAGGTATATGAGACGTTAGGGGGGGGGGGGGTGGATGGAGAACGAAAAGGAGTGAAGGGAGCTAAGGAAAACTTTGGAGCTATTGTATATATCAGCAGCCAAATTTCCATATGTCTAAATACTATACCCATTGATTTCGTATATCCAGCACGGAATTTGTGAAATTAATGAAAAGGCGTTGTTCGATGGGTGCTGGCGAAACATGGCTGGATCGCGTGTACTCGGTGAGTGACTCCGTAATGGAGTGCACTTACCATGTCTGCAGGGATTCTCGAATGGAGTCAGCTGTTGAACCCCGACATCATGCGATGGTCTCCTGCCGCTCATGACATCTGCTTCACCAAGCCTCTACACAGCTGGTTCTTTTCGTCGGGAAAATGCGTTCCGGTCGTCAGAGGCGATGGTGTCTTCCAAGTATGTCGCGATCGATTGCATCCATTTGTGTTAGTTGATGGGGGTGGGGCTTGTGCGTGCACCAATTACAATTCGTCATAATGCAACTGCCGTCATAATTTATGCACCGGATTAGTGGTGGAAATTAGGTGGTTGTCCGGCTATGTTAGCCTGTTCCCTGGTCGGCTTCAGAGCGCGATGACGTTCCTGCTGGACCGGCTGCGGATGGGCGACTGGGTGCACATCTTTCCCGAGGGGCGCATCGTCGAGCGCCACGAACGCATCCGGCTCAAGTGGGGCGTCGGCCGGCTGGTGTACGAGTCGGCGCGCTGTCCGACCGTGCTGCCGTTCTACCACGTGGGCATGGACCGAGCGCTGCCCAACGGGCGGCCGTACGTGCCGCGGCCCGGCCAGCCCGTGACGGTGGTGGTGGGCCGGCCGCTCGACTTGGCGCCGCAGGTGGCTGCGCTGCGGCGCGGCCGCGCCACCGGCCGCCAGGCGCGACAGGCCGTCACGCAGCGCATCCAGGACGAGCTGGACTGGCTGCGGCAGCAGGCGGAGCGGCTGCACGGCGCGCGTGGCGACACCTGACCCGGTGCTGGCATGGGTGGCGTGCAGGCGTTCACTGAGCGGTGGTTGTGAGGCTGACGTTTTTTGTGTCGAGGTTATGTTCTGGCTCGTGTGGGCTTGTGACTCGGGACTGGATGGGATGTCGAGGTTTTACGGATACCGAAATCAGGAGGCTCCTTATTGGGTCTCCCTTTTTCATCTAACCATGTCTAGAGAGAGCGTCTGAGTTATGGTCGCGATATGACCAGAGCAGTTGAAGCGTCCGAAAGCCCAAGTAACTGACTAACTAGAAAGAGCATCATTGCACATAGTAATATATGATATTTTGTCAACTGCTTCGTTGAAATCCTCCTTGAACATAAATACTCCTCCTTTGTTTGTCTGGGTGCTACATAATCAGTAGCAGTTGATGCGCCCCTAGCCCCAAGTAATCAATCACCAATATCTGTCTGAGCAAATAAACGCGGAACCACTGCTCTAGCTAAACTTTGTTGCCTATATATATATATATATATATATATATATATATATATATATATATATATATATATACACATATATACACACATACACACACATATATATATATATATATATATATATATATATATATATATATATGTGTGTGTGTGTGTGTGCGCATAGTGTGTGCACCTCTATGTGTATCTCTACATGCACTTGTATGTATGTTCATGCATTCTTGTGCAGTGGTGATCATATGTAGTGGTCTTACATTTTACAGCAATAGTGCTTGGCTAATGTCTTGCATCTTACAATGCATAATAGTCTGCCCCATGGAGGACATGTACTGGAATTGTTGTGCACACCTTCCTAGGTTCCATTGTACCAAAGATGATCTGAAACCGAAACAGTCTTGATATTCATTCGGGTGTCCTTTGATGCGTGCCTTGCAGGCTGCCAGCGGCTGAATAATTCAAGGTAGGGATGCACTCGAACTTCCCCGGAGAGACTTCTTTTTCCAGAGGGGCATCCCATCTCCATTGCGACACATCCCCGACGTCCCACTGAATCAGACCCTGTGCATGCGTACCAATTTGCGGTAAATGCGTGCCCGTGTTGGACAGGCAGACATAAGAGTCGCGGTATAATCATGCAGGAATGGTTGAAGATTATGATGCATTGATCGCACAAAACGTGTCTTTCTCGCGGATTAGGGATGACGTAGGTGCGTTACTTAGTCGCCTGTACACGGTAGCGTTGACTGAAGCCACTGACGATTATATAAATTTGGGTTGGTGGTACTCATCCAGAGTTTCTCTGGTTCAAGGCTGACTTGATGATTGGGCTAAGTTCGTGGACGCTGGGGGGGGGGGAAGATTGCACTTCAACCTCGTCAAGGGACCCAATTTCTCTCGGATGGGCCTCTTGCTGATAATTCTGTAGATGATGCGTAAGTTTTGACGATGGTGCTGTTCGACCATCCAAATGGGCCTCTCCCCGATCGGAGGGTGAACATTTTTTCCCAGTGCCCCCACTCTTCGAAGTCCGCCAATACTTCGAAACGACTGCAATGAAGGGGGAGGTCTCAGAAGATAGCCCTCAACGAAGCAAGTTCGAAGAAAGATATGGTGATATTCTAGGTCAGCAGACAGTAGAGATTTATCGAAGTAAAGGGCAGGTTTCAGTGTGTAACTACCAATCCAAAAATTGGCCCCAAGGAACAACTGCTTCCCGGCGTCGACCTCTGCTGTCTGCTACTGCTCCGCGTGCAGGTCCAGTACCCAATCCATCTACACGTAAGTTCTGTATTCAACTTCGCAGCATAAATGGGCGTCCCGGCAGCACCAGATTTAGAATGTGCAACAGCAGTTGTGCTAGCGGCGTTCTATCTACTCATTTTGCCTTTTCATGCAGCACCCATATGCAATAATGTTTAGCAACGCCAGATGCATACTGGTGGAGGTGGCTCCTCAATCTACCCGCAAGGTCCCATGCGAATTGACCAACTGGTTACTCCACGGGAATTAAAACACGGAAATTGTCTGCCCAATGAAATACTTTTGTATTAAGACATCAACATACTTTTCTAAATTTGCTTCAATCGTAGGGCATCTGTATCTGGTGGGGATGCAGGATTTGGTCGGTGGGTCGAGAGGGTGGTGGGGGGTGGCGGCATCCATAATTGTCTTGTCCCTCGGGCTTTAGTACCTGCCTTTTTTGTTTGGGGATGGGTGCGTTCCGAAGTGGGTTGTATTGCAGGTGGCATCGTACTATAGCTGTTGTTAATGTTCATGGGCTTCGTGGTGTTAAGACGATTCGTAGCGCATGTTTTTTTTACTTTATCCGAAACGCTTCCGGATGATTAACCTGGTTAACGTAATACCAGTGGCGAAGCGAGGAATTAGCCGAAGGGTTGCCATCCTAAGATTCGGCACTCTTTGAACTGGCCCTCTACTGGTCGGGTCCTCGCCGTCAACACGAACCCTTCAAACGACCCGGGGTCCTCTCGGCTTACAGGCCCATCGTGTTAGCCCAGACCGTGGCCCTAGGCGTCTGTTCATGAAGGATCGGAGAGCCTTCACTAGCCCCCTCACCTCCTCTCCAAGAAGCAGGAGGAGGCCTATACGTCGGTGCAGGTCACTGGTAGAGGTGACTCCGGATGCAGGAGGACCACAAAACTGGTATTTCTACCTACCTGATTCGGTCTACAAGTTGATACCATATTGTAAGAACCTACGGATGACGTCATGCGTGCTTCAAGGGACCTTTGACCAACCTTCTGATAAGTATATATTTGTGGATTATTGCCTTGCAATTTTACCTGAGAAGTTAGCAGAAGTCAGAAGCGCTTGTAGGGTGTTTGCCGCCGGTGTCCCTGTTTTGGGTAATAATACTAAGTGTGGCGCTAATGGTACTAATATGTATATGCATTTATGTGGATGATGTGAGCCTGGGTACTAATACTAGGTGAGAGATGCGAGCCAGAGTGTGAGTGGCATGCAGGTTGCTACAGGTCACAGTGGGTAATATTCAAGTGAAGTATTACCACTGTGTAGGTGAATTTCTGCTACATTTATCTGTGTTTACTTTTCAGTTGGTGAGCGAACGATTTGTTAACAGTGGGGAATGAAGTGCGGTAGTATATGTGTCCATGGTTCTTGGGCTTCTAAGTGAATGTTCCACTGCAGCAACCCTAGGGACAATGACAACATTTTTGGCGACCGGAATGAAAGTGTTCTAGTGCAGTGTGATAGCACAAGCGACACCATACCATTGTGTTATGCACACTGCGAAATAACTGCTGTTTGCCTGAGGAAGTTGCCTGCTGTGAGCTACCAACTTTGGTGATACTGAGTTAGTGGTCCTCTATTGATAATGGTGATAGCATTGGGCATGCCCAAAAACCCAACAGCTGACCTGAAGAACAAAATGTGTGCCCTTTTAGCCTGATACAATTTTTAAACTGAACAATGGAGGGGGATGGTTAGTTATTAGGGCTTAAGGGCACATCAACTACATTGGTCATGTAGCGCCCAAATGGAGGGGGATATTTGAGTAGTGCAGGATATTTGAGTGACATCTCTCGCACTGGCAATAAATGTAGAGCACATAATTAATTTTATATTGATTCTCACCATGCGACCATGACACATAATATTGAACTAAGAAATGGAGTATATATGTGGTGGTGGAGTCAGACTTTTGTTCAGCATAGTGCTGGAGTATAGAACCTCTTGTGTTTTGCCTTTGCCTGCCAACCAGTCCTGGACAACTACGCCAAGTGTAAAGACATGTAGGTTTTCCTCAACAGCAAAGTTGTCTGAATTTTCGTCAGCACCTCCATTACTTGCAAATAATTATGCAAGAAGTAACAGCAGAATCAAAACATGCATCTCCACTTACACAGTGCAATTACAGACTGCCAAACTCAAAGCAGATGCCTATCTGTGTTTTGCCATGCATTTGTGGAACTAGTTGTGGGCATGTTTTGCCAGACATCCACGTCTGAACATCCTTTAATTTACTGTCCGTTCAAACAATCACTAATGATTCCAACCATCTAGGTATAAGTCATTTTGAAATTAGTAGGACGGGAGCTGTTGCAAGTCATTTCTGTCCAGCTTGTCCAGCTTAGTAAATTACCAGCTTATGCCAATGTCCTTGATCCAGATCATTGTGTTCAAAGTTTCTAATGGTTATGATGTCATAAAAAATATCTTGCATCAATTGGTTCAGATACAGATTTCAGAACAGAAAACACTAAGGCAGCCAATTATGATTTGGGCCTCCAGGACTTTTGAGGACATCTCTTAGAACTGTTTAAAAAATTAACTGTATTGGTGGCATGAATGAATGTTTTTGGAGACATGGCTCCAGAGTCTGTAACTGGAGAACATTGTATTCATTGCACAGTCACACCATCTTGCAAGAGCTGTTCTGTGGCATGTCATCATCTGTGTTTCTGGTGATGGAGAGAAGTGTCTAAATCTGTGGTCTGGCTGCTGGCTGCTACAGAAGTTGGTTGGTTTGAGTGGTAACTCAAAGTGGAATAACCAGTATTTTTGTGGGTGTTGTTATGTGTTTGTTTTATTGACATCTTTGTTACATTATGTTGAAGTGCATGTGAAGCCCATCCTATCCAGTGTGAATCTGAAGTGCAAAAATGTTCCAGATATAAAATATATGAGGAATTCCCTTAATTCCCACCCTGTATGATATACATTTAGGTATGCAGCTACAGCATCACATAAATAATTTCAAGTGGATGTGCTAAAAAAGTCCTAGGTGGTGGCCAAACATTTAATTAATCTTGTATCCAAAAAGTCCAACCTTGACTGGGTGGCAAAGGCCTCTGTGAAGTTTCAATGCATCCCCAGCCCTGCTCAACACCATTTCCCCTATGTTATGTGATATGGATATGGACATAGAGAAATGAACAATATAAAATTTAAAAGGCAAGCTTCATAAAACAAATGGTGTATGAGCCATTTTGATGCTATCTATTTCAAGGACCCAACAACTTAACAACTGTCAAACTCATCGACATTGGTGTCAAAGTATGGATCTAGAAGTGTGGCTGGGTAAATACTAATTGTTTAAAAAAAAAATAATGATCTATATATGTCAATGTGTTCAATGTAACTTACACATTTTATACTGTCTTTAATTACACACTGTCTTTAGTTTATTAGCTATATGTATTTCTAGTGCTATGACCATTGTAGACAATACACTGTTTAAACTGAACTAACTAGCAATGTTTATGTGTACAGCTTATGAGTCCACCATGGAGGTGACTGGCTCCTAGAGACTTGCTGCATTCCTGCCATGAAGTGTCAATGCTCATATCAGTGGCTGATACATGCTTTTTGATTGGATGAAACACTCATCACCAGAGTGAAATGGCACTGGGAAAAATCCAGGGATATGCATGGGCCCATTCTCCAAGGATGCTAAGCATTCCTGGAGGGTTAACTCTCCATTTTGTGGGGGAGGGGTGGTCCATGTTTTTTTTGGAGAAGTGCCTCCCAGTCAAAACTTCAATAGATGTTCCACTTGTGACTATTTGGTGGCGAACCTCACTGAGAATGTTGGCAAAAGTATGAATGGAGCTGACAACTTGATGGGGAGGGGTAGGTGGTTGCAGCCCAGTCTCCTTGGGTTCTTTAATGATGTATTCAATGCAGTCTAGTCTCCATGATGGGTTCAGTCTTTCTATCAGTGGACTGCATCAGTATTTCAATCTCCTTGATCAATCAGATAAATGTGTCCCTGGTGTTGTCCAATCATATATAAGTTAAGTGTACTTGGCTTGGTTAACCACTTAAGTGGTTTAAACTTTGAAAAAATGTTGCTGGTAGATTTTAAAAAAAGTGATATACCTGTGCTGTTCCACAATCCTGTCGATTCTGATCACAGCAGCACAAGTACAGGAAATTAGTATGGGAAAAGTTTTCGGCTAGGTTTTCCTGCACTCGAAATTGCTATTCTTTCAGCATTACAAGCTTGTAGGGAAGTTAGTGCACCACCTGCAAATGTGCGTGCTCGAGCCTGCTAAGTGTTTGACAGCAGTCCAGGTTTCTCCCTCTATCAGGATTATGGGACTGCAGGTGGTTCAGCAGAACGTGGAGTGAATGTGTGGGAGTCAAGCTACCAGTGCATATTTTACTGTAATAAAATATTACTGGTATGGCCTGGCAAGTGACCTATGAAGGCTCTTTATCAATGCTCCACTTGTATAATTGACATGTCTGTTTATAATATAACCTCTACAGGTCACAGTGGGTAATCTTCAGGTGAAGTATTACCACTGTGTAGGCGAATTTCTGCTACATTGATCTGTGTTTACTTTTCAATTGGTGAGCGAACGAAAACAAAAACTCAATAACAAGTTTTTCTCCTCTGCTATCATATTGGGGTTATGCCGATTCATTCTGTAAATGGAGCCTGGACGTTTTCACCAAAATGAAGTGTCTTACATTTGTCATTATTAAGTGTCACTTGTCAGTCTTCTGTCCATCTAATAAGGCAGTGTTAAATTATTCGCAAAATATGGTGGAGTTTACCACTTTCTGAACACTCAATCGACATCCTGCTCCAAGAAGTATAGACATCCTGCTTCTTGATGCATGCTTATGAAGTGTCACCTTTCTAAGATTGCCTCATTTGTTAAGTAGCATGATCATGCTCTTGATAAGGGCTGGTGGCACATGAATATTCAGCAATGCAATTTCAGGTACATGGATTATTCATAATGCGAACATCATCAGGGTATATATTATTTTTTATCTCACTATCCCAAATATATCTCTTCCTAACATTTGAATATCAAAACAAATGATGAGGGTACAAACATTGGCTCACATTTAAGTCTGAAAAAAACATCAAAGGCACTTGGAATGATACTAATTTCATGATAAATTTCGACATCCTACTGCGTTCGTTACGACATCTCACACCTAACGAAAAACCAATATTTTCACACTGTAATAAGGTGATCAATATCAGCCTGTAATGTTTTCCCCACTAATGGTCCTCCCCCGATCTGGCTTCCGAAAAGCATGGAGCTGTGGCGTCTCCCCAGAAGGCTCCACTACTATACTTTCCCTTGAAAGTGTCTTGATCGGTGGTGCCACTCGGAAGAATGTTGCCATGTCAGAATTACGCCTCCCCCAACTCTGTTGGCGAAATCTTAGATCCGTCAGTGGTTGCTGGCGTCAGTTGTCTTGGGTGTCGACCGATTTCTGATGTGCGTGAAGGCATGCCAGGCGAGGACCTTTTCTATTCGTCCAACTCACTTACCAGTGACCAACCTCTTACAATAGTGGAATCAGGATGGAACCGGTTTACTTTCTAGATTTTATCCATTTAAGAGAAGATCGCAAAGAAGATCCATATGACGTATGTTCTTTCATGGGAGGTTTCTTGTTTATTATTGTGACCTTGCAAGATAACGGGAGGATTGACGAGATCTCGCTTACAATTACAGCTATCCATGGGGCTGGAAAGCAGTTGGTGTTATTCTAATTGTCAGGCCCTAGTCCTCTTCATTGCAACGGCATGGATGACGTCACCACAGAGGAGACAGCCACTGGCCGTCGCCCAGGGCATTGTCTGGGGTCGTATTCGGACTCGTCTATACTGGCTTCTTGAGTGAGGAAGTGATGTCAGTAGGAGTGAAAACCAGCGCATGCGACCGAGGTGTGGTATGTTCATGGCAGTTCAAGTCCAGGGTGAAGCGCGGATGATCTTTCACTCTAGTGGCTGGATGAGATCAAAATAGCTCTTTGGTTTCCACTGTACAGAGCCATATGAGTTATCATGGGTGCCAATCTAATTATGCAAACGGTCTTCAGTGCCCCTGAGTGATTGGAGGCTAGAAGCACGTCGGTACTAACCGCGTCGCAATAACTGCTTTGACTACTTGGTTGTAGGCGCCACACGAATTTGTGATTTAGTCGCAGATAAGTTTCTATTGCCAATTTGCGCATACTCAGCTACTGACAAATATTAAGGAGATATACGCAGTTCGAAGTTCCTCAATTGTATGTAATGCCCACCGGCGTAGTGTTCAACTGGACATATATTGGGCGATCTATTTCAGCCCATCATAGTTAGCATAACTCATGTTAACTAACCGAGTCCATGCCAACTAATATTGTAAATCAAGCGAGCTTTCACTCATTTGCCCTCCGCCTTCAACTGTATCGAATGACGCTCTATTACAGGAGTCGGCACATCTCATCACAATGACACTCACATCAGAGCAGAAGATCCTCCTGTACGTGCCGAACTTGATCGGGTACGTGCGCGTGGTGTGCCTGGCCGGCGCGTGGTGGGTGCGCGTGTCGGCACCTGAGCTGCTGGTGCTGCTGTACGCGCTGCAGGCGGTGCTGGACAGCCTGGACGGCTGGGCGGCGCGCCGTCTGCACCAGTGCTCTACGTTCGGCGCCTGGCTGGACGTGGCCGTGGACAACGCGGGCCGCGCCATGCTCTGGTCTCTGGTGAGCGACGTCGGCTGGCTGGTGGCCAGCCTTGAGTGGCTCTGCTTTGTCTGCAACAGCGGCGCCGGCAGCCAGTGGAAGTCGGCCGTCGTGGCCGATGGGCCGCTGCTCTGCCGCAAGGTCATGGCGCACGACTTCAGGACGCGCTGGGGCGTCGTGGCCATCACAGGGCTGCACGTGCTGCCCATTTACCTGTTCGTCGTGCAGCGCGGCGTGTGGAGCGACCTGCTGGCCTTGGTGCCGTCGCCGTTCATGTGGCTCGGCCTGGCGGTGCTGGTCGTCGGCCGCATGCTGTGCGCGCTGGTGGAGCTCTGGTGCATCGTGGCGCACGTGAGGTCCATGCTGCGGTGCGATTCCAACGGATAATAATGGCCTCTGCGTTCCGCCGGTGCTGCATAGCGTTTGGACCGGCTTGACGGCACGCGCGCGCCTGCACGTGTCGTCTGTTGGTGGGGCACTAGAGTGTAGCCATGATCAGCGGCGTGTAGCGAGATGTAGTGGATGACCCACTTAACTCACTGCGTGGTGATAGCTTTATAGTGAATATTGTTGTTTGTTGGGTTTTTGGCAACACACTATGTGCACGATCACGGGTGATGTACAGCCCACATTGTTTCGCCGGTGGACCGAGGGATTTGGAGGCGTTCAGAATGGCGCGAGTGTTCAGAACTCTGAATCTTTGTATCCAGAGTTCAACACTCTGAGTCTCTCTCTCCTCTCTCTCTCAATCTCTCTCTCTCTCTCTATCTATCTATGTATCTATCTATCTATCCATCTATCTATTTATCTATCTATCTATCTATCTATCTATCTCTCTCTATTTATCTATCTATCTTTCTATCTATCTATCTCTTTATCTATCTCTCTATCTCTCTATCTATCTATTTGTCTCTCTCTCTCTGTCTATCTGTCTGTCTGTCACTCAGCCTCAGCTTGGATGGGGAAGCCCCGTCATTGTCATAATACTGAGATCGGTTTCATAATGTGATTGGCGTATGCCGACTCGGACACTAATACTTGTCACGATGCGTCTTCATGTACTCCCGAAACATTTCATTTACTCATTTCTACGGGTTATTAATACGTTCCACGATGCAACATAATGTGCTCTCGGAACATTTAGCGACCGATTGTTACGGGGCCCCAATATGTTCCACGATACATCATGACATACCCGGAACATTAAATTTACTTATTTTTTGCGACATCAAGCCACGTTACGCTTTACACTCGGTCATATCTGTTAGATAGTGTTATTGTAAAGCGGCAATGTACCGGCGTTTCATGTGTTGAGTCTGATAAATATTATATCATCAACCCGTTGCTGATCGCTTACGCACATTAGCTGCATAATTTTACATTCGTATTACCATGAGGAGTCCTGCCGATCCGGTCGGGTATACTATAACGATGATATATCGTATATCGTATAACGATGACGGTATACTATAACGACAGTAAGGGCAACTGAGCATTTGATGCGCCTGACGGCGGCAAATTAGCGCCATCCTGACATAGTTGTCTCAAAGCTTAATAATTGTAATTAATAATAATCAAAAGCTTAATAATTGTATAAAAGAAGGGGCTTTACAGATACTCAGGCTATTCCTTCCACTCACCTTGAGTCTGCCCTCGTTGTTACTGTACAGTTACCGTATATTACAGCATGATTATTTAAATGCCTTCCTCTGTGATATTTTCAACTGGCGTTTATGCATTATTTTACCTTGTATAACTATCTGTACTTGCCCTTTATGCTTTTTGGTGCGCATATTTGCATGACAATATAAAGGTGTCCATGGTTCTTGGGCTTATAAGTGAACGTTCCGCTGCAGCAACCCTAGGGACAATGACAACATTTTTGGCGACCGGAATGAAAGTATTCTAGTGCGGTGCGATAGCACGAGCGACACCATACAATCGTGTTATGCACGCTGCGAAATAACCGCCGTTTGCCTGAGGAAGTTGCCTGCTGTGAGCTATCAACTTTGGTGACACTGCGTTAGTGGTCCTCTATTGATAATGGCGATAGTATCGGGCGCGCCCAAAAACACAACGGCTGACCTGAAGAACAAAACGTGTGCCCTTTTAGCCTGATACAATTTTTTAACTGGACCATTGTCCAGTTTTTATCCAGTCCAGTAAGGGGATATTTGAGTAGTGCAGGATATTTGAGTGACATCTCTTGCGCTGGCAATAAATGTAGAGTACAGAATGCATTTTATATTGATTCTCACCATGCGGCCACGACACGTAATATTGAACTAAAAAATGGAGTATATACGTGGTGGCGGAGTTGGACTTGTGTTCGGTAGTGCTGGCGTATAGAACCTTTCGTGTTTTGCCTTTGTCCGCCCGGAAGCGACCAGTCCTGGACAACTACGCGAGGTGTAAAAATGTGTAGGTTTTCCTCAACAGCGAAGTTGTCGGAGTTTTCCTCAGCACCTCCACTTACTCGCACATCCTTATGCAAGAAGAAACGGCGGAATAGAAACATGCATCTCCACTTACGCAGTGCAATTACAGACTGCCTAACTCCAAGCGGATGCTTATCTGTATTTTGCCATGCATTTGGGGAACTAGTTCCCGGCACGTTTTGCCAGACATCCGTGTCTGAGCATCCTTGCATTTACCGTCCGTTCAAACAATCACTAACGATTCCAACCATCGAAGTATAAGTCATTTCGAAATTAGTAGGACGGGGGCTGTTGCAAGTCATTTATGTCTGCGAACACTTAATGTTAACATTGTCTCCAAATTGGTAGGCATCCACTCTACCTGCTGTATGAATTGTTGCATGCATGACTTCAGTCTAATTCCGAACGCTACCTCTCTAAAGACGTAATGAACGTAGTAAATTACCAGCTCGTGCCAATGTCCTTGATCCGTCGGGCCAAGGTCCACATAAAAATTGGCCTGTGGAAAATTAATGGTCTGTAGAAAGTAGTGATTTCTTTGAAGCGCACATAAATCATGGCATGTGTGAAGCCGAACACCTTGCACGGTCTATATTTTTTTAGAAATCGAACCTGACCTGACGTGAGATCATGTATGCTTTGGCCGATTTTCGCCAAGTTGCCTCATTGTATGCGAATTTCAGCTTAATTCTGAACACCATGTATCTTGTGGTACGCCACTTCTCGCATAATACTATAAGCCGAATAATTGGACCCATTTTGGAAGCTCATAGCTCACCATTACAACTACTATTTTCTTGAAGTGAGGATAAAAAGAACAAATATGTGCATCCTCGCGGTAAAATGGTCGCTAAACTTGAAGTTGGGCGCTAAAGGGGTATATTTTGGGTGAGGTGTCCTAAAAGCCAAATAACGAACAAATTTCGAATTAAACATAGGAATTACCCTAGAATGATGAGGTCAAAAGATCACCTCAGATTATATCTCAGGTGAATGACACTTCGTGACTTGACGAATACCTCAAATCCGCTTTGAATTGGAAGGTGCTGTCCAAATGCAGAAAACTGAATACCCGTCATTGATCAGTTCACATGTTGGTATGCCTATACCAGTCATCGACATCAGTTCACACACTGGTATATTTGTCGAGCTGAATACGGTTTTTGTGTTTCGTCCATAGGAATGCTTGTTTACTACATGATGGTTGAGAAGGCCTCCACCCGTAATCGAAACTGATTTCGCCGACCGGCCAGACTAGGGTCAAGCCGTTAGAATATTCCTAGCCAGGCGTTCTCCATTGGAACTTGAAAAAGGCGATGCTTCTGTGGTGGTGTAACGAAAACTTTTGAACTGCTACTGTTCACCTCTTTTGACTTCACATCAGCTCAGAAATTGTATTTGGGAATTAGGTTGGACAACTACAACAAAACATTTGTTTTGCAGCATTTCTGGTCACCAGCAGTTTAATGCCCGAAGCTAAAATCACCTTTTTTCTCAGGTATTCATGCTGAAACGACAAAAATAAGGAACGGTTGCATTCACATGTCGGGATTACTAGCAAGATTTCGTAGCGGTCCGCTAACCAGATGGGGTAAGTGGAATAGTGTGCGCCTTCCAAACGCCGATGGCGTTATATCGGACTTTCCACCTCATCTGCCGCCGTACTCGGCCCATGCCCTGTTTACGCACATTTTGTTCTGTTTTTCACTAGGCAGTCCATAATTTCACTCGTGTTAAAAGATCACCTCAGATTATATCTCAGGTGAATGACACTTCGTGACTTGACGAATACCTCAAATCCGCTTTGAATTGGAAGGTGCTGTCCAAATGCAGAAAACTGAATACCCGTCATTGATCAGTTCACATGCTGGTACGCCTATACCAGTCATTGACATCGACAAAGGCACAACCATAATTTTAAAACGCACATGTCTCATACCAGTATCATGCATAGTGATAACTGCGGAGCTGTATATATCAGAACATGGATGACACGTAGATTACGGATGTTTACTACACTTTTATCTGATCTGATTTGATGAAGCTCTATGGAATCCACAGCGCAACGAAGGATCAAACCAAACAATACAACCGGATCGCCGTATTCTTGCTCTCTGGATTAACACATTCGCCTGCACTTGAGTGAGCACCGTGGAACCTAGTCATGAACTACGCTTGCTTCAGGGGCCTATTGGCGGCAGCTCGGGCGCGATTACGTCGACGTGTTTCGCGACACCGCGAAAGAGTCCAGGAAACGTCCTGTCAAGGCATCCATCTACCTGCTGGGTGAGAACACACGACAATTAAACACAAGTCTAGGCGTATCGGAGGCGATTGATAAAAGAAAGGGCAACAGGCGGGCTTGATGGGGTTCCCATGGTCCGGGCACCGAGTTGGACGCCGTGTCGTTGCCGAACAGGAACTTGTGGGAACGATCACAAAGCAAGTAAATGATTAAACGAAGTTATGTAGCGTGATATCGCACGCCCGTCAAGCTCAGTATGGATTTCGCATTGCATCCGGTTACCGACCAGCTGTTTAGCGCAGTCTGCACGGATTTGTTGGTACTCTTTAATTCATCCAGGGCAGACGCGTCTCAGCAATACTGTCCAGCTTGCATGACTTAGTCAGTTAGTTAGTTATTGGAGCTTAAGGGCGCATCGACTGCGTCGGTCATGCAGCGCCCATCCATGGCTTAGTCATGAAAGCTGATGAATTCATGACATGTTAGGTCGCTTAGGTGTTCGTTTATATTTCAAGAGGGGTGGATGAAGAACGTGAGCAAACCACGATCATCATGACTAACGTACGTGGAACCGCATTCGTCTGTGTCGCTCTATGGACGCCGGCTTTCGTGTGTCCAGCGCCCCTGGCGGCGCGCGATACTATAGGTGACGCCCTGTGCCGTACAGCATGATAGACGCCACCGCAAAACGCTTTCTCTCGGCAAAGAATGCTGGCATGTGGGATGTGTCGCTGGACTTCGGGGCACAAAGATGACCGTCTTATAGTTTGTTTTTGAGTATGCTCGTGGGAAGTCAGGTTTGAAAGCAATTCAGGCTTACAAGCTAGAAATATCGGCACGAGCACAACTGGTGGGCAGTGGGCACTGCCACCCCCGGTCCGACGTTTGCGATGACGCGTCCGGCTGTCCGGCAGGCACGTCCGCCCTGGTGTACGCCTGGAACACGAGCCCGTCGGAGCGCCAGTTCTCTGACCAGCTGACGTCGGCCGACGAGCGGCTGCGTCTGCTGGCGCCGGACCAGCGCAGTCCGACGGCCGACCAGCACGTGCGACACCTGCGCCAGCTGCAGGCCGACGGCCGGCTGCGCGTTCTGAACCTGGGCGCGCTCAGCCTGCTGTGGGAGCTGGCGTACCCGGACGGCACCGCTCTGCACGCCGCCCAGTGTGCACACGTACTGCCGACCTACCTGAGCTTCCACGAGCGCGTGCTGGACGCCGGCGCGTTCGGACGCTGGTGGTGGCTGCGGTGGAACATGAAGGACTATGACGTCAATCAGGAGCTGTTTGGGGAGGCCGGCGAACGAGGGCGCAACCAGGTGTTCGGGAGTGTGGTAACGTGACTGAAGACGCGCGCTTTTGTGGTTCTGATTGATTGTTATCTTGTTGATCTCGGAGGGATTGAAGCGTGAATGCGAACTAGCCTGTGTGTGGTGCAATACTCCCATCTCATGTTGATGCCAATATATACCAGACTGGTAAGTAGAGACGACTCAGCTGTGTATTCACGCCACTCACGAGCTGCGGTGCTGTACATTTGCAATCAACACTGCCCAAGGCGACAATCTATGCACGTTGCGAGGCTTACTGGTCAGATGTGCGACTTATTCACGGTTGATATGGTGAAAAAATAGCATCACGGCTTTCCGCATCGCATCACTGTTCTACCGCGCGGTTCGCATGCAGATGGCTTCCCACTGGCCGGCTCGTTGAAACCACGGTAGCCCGTAATTGCCGTATGCCAGTTCACCATGGGTGGGGTAAAATGGGCACTGACAACAGGTCTCAGGCCCAAGGTGGGACTAGCGACAACGGTGTCGCTAGCGAGTATTCAGCGACAGCATGGGGAAGTGGTGGAAGCCAGCATAACCACACTGTTCAACTGCTTGGCGTGACGGCTGTGCTGTGGTAGTGATATTACGCTCGTGACGTCAGTGCCACGACATATACTTCAAGAACATCGAATGCCAATCGTAGACACACCAAGGGGACGATTCACGGACAATGATACGCATTTCAATACACATTAACCCGCATGCTCATCACTTCACAGTTGCGATAGGGGCATTGCGCTGTTAGTTATTGTGGTCTGTTTGCGCGTTACCAGTGCACGTACGAGTGCTACGTGTGAGGCTCTGTGAGCAAGACCTGGGCGGGTGAGCTGCCACCGTACGTGTTCTGCCTCCGCCCGGCGGCGTGACCGGACATTGCTTGAACAGGCACATGCACACACCACACCCGCGGCACTAACGGTGTGGTGAACCACCGCACGACCTGCAGGGACAGCGATCACCACGACTCTCACGTACGGCGCGCAACCCACACCACAGGGGCGACAGGCAGCGGCACATCGGTACCGTCAGGTGAGCTCTCGTTCGATCAACGTGAAAGCACGGTTATTCCTCAGCACACCACGCCGCCATGCTGCAGGGTCTGAGCAGGGGTCTGCCGCACAGCCCTGCTACGAGGATACTAGCGGCCCCTCGGGGGACGGGCGACAGACCCCGCCACGAGAATACTGCAGCGGCGACCCAGAGGCGGACGGCGAGATCAATAGCTACGGAAGACCGAAGACTACACACAACGAACTACAGGAAACATACCACTCAGCGCGATAATGTATCACATAGCATGACTAAACAGTTATGAGCAGAGCAGTGCCAAACGAGCCCGCCCGCACTCATGGTGATATGAAAGCTGCCGGCCATACCGCATTATGCAGGCTATCCACCAGCACGTGAATAGTTCGAGTGAAAAACTTCCCTGGCTTCTCGTCCCTGGGGAAAAATGCCCAGAATGAGAGCCAATGGGTTTATGAGCAGAGTACATGCCCAGAGGGTCTCATAATTGCATGGAAATACGGGGTTGGAAATTGGGGTTTTGGGCGCATCAACTGTATCGGTCATACAGTGCTCACGAAACCTGCTAGACGGGGATTCGCTAGGAGACAACTATTCGTTAAAATAACCTGGTTCACGAACTCAAAGTTTATAAAACTAGTCCATCTACTCGCTCGACTATGTATAAAATGAAAGGCAGACATTAGTATCAAGCCACTGTGAACTTTAAACATCGTGAATCACACTCCTTCGTGATTTCGGTGTCCCTCCTCTCAGACCCATCGCACAGTACAAAAATATATCGTGCGATCAGAGGGACCTGGTCGTTACATGACGCCCCCGTCTCTAACAACGAATCTGGTCACAGCATGACTCCCTCGTGTCTGGCAGGTCGAAACTGGTCACAGCATAACGTCCCGTCTCTGGCAGGTCGGAACTGATCACAGCATGACGCCCTCGTCTGACATGACGCTCTCATCTCTGATATGATGCCCTCATCTCTGGCATGACGCATCTGGTCACAGCATGACGCCCTCATCTCCGGTAGGTCGGATCTGGTCACAGCACGACGCCCTCGTCTCTGGCAGGTCAGATCTGGTTTCAGTATGACGTCCACGTCTCTGGTGGGCCGGGTCTAGCCACAGCATGACGTCCCGACTCTGGCAGGTCAGATCTAGTCGCAACATGACACCCTCGTCTCTGGCAGGACGGAGCTGGTCACAATATGACGCCTTCGTCTCTGGTAGGCCATATCTGGTCTCAGCATGACGCCCTCATCTCTAGCCGGACGGATCCAGTTCCCGAATGGTGCGTTCGGCTCCGACATGACGGATCCTCACCTGGCGTGCCGATTTGACTCGAAATGACAGACCAACACGGGCCGCTCGACCGGATCGGACTACGGTACATCCAGCTGCACTGGATGTACCGTAGTCCGATCCGGTCTCCACCAGTTCGGTCCGCACACCGTCGGCACGTCTGGAGTGCAGCTAGCGCAGCTGGAGCCCGCCGACGGCGCCGGTCAGGTCAAACTTGCGGTCCGAACTGCGGCCGGGGGGCGCCGCCGCGCCGGGCGGGTGCCGGTCAGGACTGTCGACGGGCGCCGACGGACTGTAGTCGCCGGCCGAGCCGAGCGATGCGTCCCGCCAGCCGTACGACCTGAGAACGGCGCCGGTCAGACACGACTTCAGCCACTCACAGACCAGGGTCATAGCCAGGACTGCATTTTTACCTTGCAATTCTGTACGTGGGGAGGAAAATGTTTGGTTAGTCAAATGCGGATATTTTATTGAAAGTGACGTCAGAACCCCAGTCTGCACTTCCCATTCAACCCTAAGCATTTATCACACATAAATATATTGCCAAAAACACTTCACTTTCAAGTAAGAAAGGCGAGAGAAAAACAATTAGGAGAAAATAATGTTCTCAATGCGAAAAAAAACACACAACCAGCCAATGCTTCCAATCATGGTCCAAGATCATAGAAGTCGCGTACAATGTCCATAGCATGACGTCACCACGCTGATCTGATCCACGGGACATCTTTAACAAGCCTGCGCAGCCGACCGTGCTACAGCACATGAACTAGCCTTAGACTGGCCTTCAAGGTTCATTCGAGGCGGACAGGTGCGGCCCAGGCAGCTCCACCGGCCGACTGGCATGCACGCGTTCAGAGCCGACAGCACGGCTCCGCCGCGACAGGCGACCGTGTCTACTCGACTCAGCTCTGTCTGACGCACCGGGCGGCGCCACAGGTGTGGCAATGGAGGGGCGGACCGCCGCAGGAGGCCGAGCTGCGGCGGCGGTCGGGCGTGTCGGAGGCGTACGGCGGCGGCGGCTCCGACGGCGGCGATGCCTTCCACGCCGAGCTCGGCTCCGCCTGCACCAGCTCGCGCACGCGGTCGACGCGCTGCCGACACCGTTCGGCGCCTGTCCGGCCACAGGGAGCGGTGAGAGAGGTGTCGCCTTCGCTGAAGACAGCCAAATCGCCGACGAGCTCACACGATGACGAGCCTGGCGGGTCTGGCACAATCGCGTGAGCGGTATGGCTTGAGAACGTTTCTGCTCCGTGTACGTGGTTTGCATTTGGCCAGTGTTGGCTTTTCCTCCGCCAGCTCCTTTACATGATACAACGACACCTGCCGAGTGCCTGCCGTGGCCCAATATCAATAGTCGCCAATAGGAACAAGGATAATGGGTTCACTGACACGGTTTGAATCTTATTCACGTACCGGAGGGTTCGCCCCGGGAGTGCTTCACGTGGCGTGACAACTGCACACACCTAGAGCTGTGACAGTTGGTGACTATTCCGAACCATCTTTCTGGTACATGCTGTCAGATGCACTAAGTGATTGTCTTAGAAAGGGAAGCAGCAGTGAGGTATCTAGGCACGTATTTTCTGCAATTTTATAGTTTCTGTCGAGGTCGGATCGAGTATTCATATATCGGTCACATATTATACCAGATACTGACGTGAGTTTTTTGGCTTTCGAATTCGTTCGCAGGTATTTTGTGGTCAATATGATTCTTCAGATCCGTGGAATGTGCAGAGAGTTAAGGAGCTATGCAAGTTGCAAACATTAAAATTAAGGCACACATACTGTAACCAGTATATCACACTTAATCTGTAATTGCTAGGAAATTCGTATTGTGTATGGCAGTTCGAGGGAGACGTTTCGGGGGCAACATAGAGACCTGTGCTGCTGGCGACACAGTTCGAATCTGGACATATCTGACTCATGTTACAGTCCAGGGAAACATTTTCAGGGGGAAAAACTTACGATTCATTTTGAGTCATCCCTTCACTATCAGTACTCATGAGACAATTCAGTCAGTATTCATCGCTAACAACGCACCTCATCGTCGAATAAAGTGGAATTATTCCCCGAACTGCGTAGCAGTCAGCCACGGAATCGCCCATTTCCAAACCACAGTAATGTCATTATGCATCTCACCATCAGCTGTAACCGCCACACAACAGGAGCTGAGTGACATGCTACTTCAGGCCCCTCCACCAGTCCTCATTATGAGAGATCTTTACACAAGCCACCCCGACATAGTTTGTTTGATCTTGTTTGATCACTTCATATCATGGACTTCTTTGAGCTAATATAATAACTAATGCTATTGACCAACTATTGTTTTCAACAAATTACACCACAAATATCTTGGAATCATTTCAACATTTCTCATCAAATTGTTGAATCCATATGCCAAATTGCTGGATGGAATGTGAAAATGGGCCTCATAAGATGCATGATTACTATGATTGGGTTTTGAACTGCTATTTGTTAATGGATCAACAGACCGGGTGGAAGCCCAGTATATATTCTAAAGATAGGAAAAAAGCCTGTCAGTACTGACCGGACTTTCTGACTGGGCTTTTCCTCCTTACATTCCCGCTTCTTGTTCCGACCGCACCTGTGTACCTGACGTCAAGGTCAGGTCGTACACGTATCTGACGTGTTTCGATCGTACATGTGTATCTGACGTCGTGTTTAACCGCAACTGCGCATCTGAGGTCGTGTCGTCCGTACCTGAACATCTGACGTGCTCCGGCCGCGCCCAAGCAGCTGAGATCGTGTTGCGACCGTACCCGTGTATCTGGCGTTGTGTAGCTGTGCGGCGTCCAGGTCGGGCAACTCCGACACGATGTCCCTGTGAGCTTCGAACACGAGCTGCGTCTTGTGCGCCAGCTGCAGGTAGGCATCCGAGAGCGTCAGCAGTCCCTGCTTAAGTCGCGTCACCTTCACCACCTCGTTTTCTCTGGTTCTCTCGGTAACTGTCAACAGAAGGGCGCTACATCAAAATAGGCCGTAGTTGGTGTTTGGCAATGCGCCTACAGCAGCAACACAAGCATCAGAAGCGAGTAGATTGCACAGAGCAGCCAACTACTGATCACAGTTGGCTACATGCTCACCATTACTCAGACAGCCGGAGGACTAGGCAGGATAGATCTGACTATGGGACGACTGGCGGAGACAGCCGAACGTTCCATAAGGCATCTGAACAGTGCACGGGACGGTGGGCCCTCACCCGGCCACCGGCGTCGGGTCGGTAACAGCCGGAGTGCAGCCCGGCTCCAGCGGCGGCCTACCTTCCTGCTGGGCGGCGGTCCTGTTCCGCTCGGACACGGTCAGCTTCAGCTCGGCCTGCTGCATGTCGGCGGCGGTCGACTTCTTCAGGTCGCGTCGGTGTTTGGCCTCCTTGGTCTGGCAGGTGGCCAGGTGCGAGCGGCTGTTGTCCAGCTGCTCCTCGCCTTCCAGGATCATCTCGAACTGGTACCGTAACGCCTTCAGCTGGGCTGGCGACGTCAGGTCACGGTCAGGGTCACGCGCAGCTGCATACCTGAGGTCACCAAAAACGCTACCCTCTACGGAAAAATATACTCTCAGCTTTCCCCAGTGAAGGGTTGAATATTCCTGTATGCCAAAGAAATATTGCAATAATATTTGCTCTTTGACACAAGACGTAGGAATGTTATTTCTTAGACCCGGGATTCGTTCAAATATAAATACATTGCAGATTTGTTACTCTTATTAGTGCTTTGTGTATTTTCCGTTCTTACTCCTATTACTCCTAAACCGCAAACCAAAATTAAGCAGGTACACCGACATCGAGAAGAGCTATTGCTGTCCAAAAATGGAGTTACCCTCTATGAACTTCATAGTCCCAAGAGTATGCCCCCAAATCCAGATTCCACCCTATCAATGAAACCATGTCTCGTTCAGCGCGTGCTTTACATGTCATATGATGACTCGGTTTTAGGAAAATAGTTTATGCAACTCCATAAACAATTCAGCACCCCAGAATGTAAAAAAAAACTGGTTAAGACTAAAGATTCCAGCACTAGTCCAGGGCGAATTTAAAATGCTATTCCTTCCTAAGGCTCAACAAAATTTGGCTCTTGGGTGAAGCACACTTCTATTCCTACGGTCGTGAAATCTTGAGAACGAACTATTTGGGGGAATACGCAAATCCCATGAAGTACATACAACTCCTGTGCCTGCTTTAAAGGCGACTAGTTGGTGTGGAATACAGCCGAGGGTCATTGACCTTTTGCAGATGACTGCAAGGACCAGGACCTCAATCACCAAAATCAGCACACTACTCAACCGTGCTAAAGCAATCCTGGAACGGTCTCAGTATTCAGCTTGAGGAGACTCCATCGCCGATGGTTCCAGCAGGCGGCCCCACACAGTCGGCCTGCGAGACATCTTGTGCATGGCTTGGAAAACACACCGAGGAACGTCTGATGACCTAAATGACAGGCCAATTGCTCAGGGCATTCCCCGGACCTTCCATATCTAAATTTCTGCTTACGTTCAGCTGATCAGCGGCAACGCATGCGCTCCAATTGCTTAAAAAGCCCCGTAACGAGGATACATGTACTTCACTCGAACAAGGGGCCACATAGGGGACGTACTATAATGTGGTTGTCGATAATGTTTTGGCATACTGTGGACATTGACGAATGCATGTGGCATAACACAAAATATATTTTAGCATGACATATTTTATGGTTAATTAGGGCATCTTAGCATTGGTTCTGAGAAAGTTGTTAGAAATTTAAATGTGGTGCCTTTCTGTGTGGCAGCCCGATATATACGCGAATGTCTAAATCTGCAATGAGCACTTGCTCATATTGCAAATCGTTATTGCAAATCCCATATGCCTCGTATAATGCCCACGAGAGTGGGCATGATACACGAACTCCGTGTATCAGTTTCCTTCCGCGAGGGCAGCACAAGGACTGAGGAAGTGTGACGATACCGATAGATATTGCCTGTTCAGTATTGCCTGTTCAAAAGAAGAGAACATATCTGCAGGGGCGGGGGTGGCCGAGTGGTTAAGGTGTTGGGCTCTGGGTACCAAAGGTCCTGGGTTCGACACCAGCGTCGCTCGGAACATTTCCCAATCCCGCGGCCCACCGGCGAAAGAGTGTGGGCGGCGCCATTAGCCGTGAATGTGCAGAAAGTGCGTCGTGAATCACCCAATAAACAGAACATATCTGCAATGAAAATAGAACAGAAATCCTAGACAAAGAAAACACGCTCTGATAATTTATATTCATAACAGCATGTACCATGCTGATGAAAACCACGCTGACTTCGACCACTAGAAACCGCAGTACTGCCGCTCCCATCCCATCCCACTTTGGCTGCAGGCGGAAATGTCGGCATAGGATGGGTCGACAACGATGGGGTGCCGGTGCAAGATAAATTCATTTAAATGGGTATGGTCGCCTTGTCAATGTAGCAGTTGCCCTGGCATGACATAGTACTACAATAGCACAGCTGAGTACGATCACATTACCAATGCAGCAGTTTTCCTGGCATGACATGGTAGTACAATGTCGCAGGTGAGTACGATTACAATGTCAATGTAGCACAGGGTTAAAATAATGGTTTTTCATTAGGTGTGAGATGTCGAAATGAGCATAGCAGGATGTCGAAATTTGACATTTAATTAGTGTAATTTAAAATGTTTTTGATGTCTTCCAGTCTAAAATTTGAGTTGATGGTGTAAGTGATTATGACTGGACCTTTATCATTTGTTTTAAGATTCATAATTTAAAAAAGATGTATTCGGGATAAGGAGAATAATAACTATGATGAACTGGTGTTGTATCCCATATCACATAGGTCATCCCTTTACCCGAAATTGCATTGCAAAATGTTCGTGCAACACCATCCCATATTGAGGGCATGTACATGCTCTTTATAAACAAGATACTGTTACAAAGGAGACATAAATACTTCATATCAATGAATATCAATGAGCAGGATGCTGATACTTCTTGGAGAAGGATGTCGATTGAGTGCTTAGAAAGTGGAATAATTTATCACTGAGCAACTTTGATGAGCCTGCATATTGTATTCAATGCAGGGCTTCATTGCTTGCTGAATAAGGACTTAAGAAGTGCTGGATGATATCGGGTTTCAGGATACTGGGTAGACTATCTGAAACAGAAGAGGCTCTGTGATACGGTTTCAGGAGATTTCATGATCAGAGGTCATTGGTGCACCCCAACTATGGCATAGTTTAATTGTTGAAGGGCATCAGGATGTCTTCAGTTGAGTTCATGTTGGCTTCATAATCAGGAGCTAGTAAGGAAGGATGTCATAAAAGCCATAGACAGGGAGGTCGATTGAACTTTCATTAGGTGGTATTTTCCACCCATTTTCTTGAAAAATTTCACACTGATGTAGCAGCTGTCATGCCATGACATGGTACTTACTGCAATAGCGCAGCTGAGTACGATTTAGCAACGTAGCAGTTGTACTGTCATAACATAGTAGTAGGAGTACTATGAGGCACTCAAGTCTGAGGTAGGCTTATGCTGCAAAAATACGAATACGAAAATTATGAAAAGATTAAATTTGAAACAGCTAAATCAGTGTGTCAGACAGACAGCATCCAGCTCCTACATGAGATGAGCATTACCATCGGCGTTAAAGGCTGGACTTAGCAATAACCATTATATCTGAAGTTGCACCTTTAGGCATGTGTGTGATCAGGGCTTTAGGGTGCATCGACTATGGTAGATCATTCAGGTCACCTTCCGGGTTGGACACTCAAACAAACCCAATCCACTACCTGGGTTTAAAATACCTAAATATCACGACTTAGACACTATAAAAGGGTCACATGTCAATAACATGATTCATATCCGTATTAACAACGGGAGCAAGATAAAAAAGAAGAAATGTTTGCTGACTCAGTCATGCCTACTTATCAAGTGGATCTATTGAATACCTATTAAATGCATCTATTGAATTGAATTGAATCTATCTATTGAAAGCATATTTATTTAGACTTTGCACACATGTCAAGTGTTGCATAACTACACAGAAATTTTTTGGTGTCTGCTGCATTGCATTGATGAATAGGAATGACATCTTAACATGTGCATTGTTTGAAGTTTAACCATTCCTCAATAATCATGGTGCCACAACAGGCATCACAATATACTGACTACATAAATACCATTTTAGTTAACGCTGGTGCCGCAGATTTGTACATTATTTGATGCAAATTGCGAGGCAACTTGCAATGCCAAATATGCAACAGCATGTACATTGTCGCTGCCACTGAAGTTCGCGGTGCAGTCGCAATATCTGACGCTCCATATTCGACCAGAAAGCATACACATAGACAAAGCTTTCATTTGAATGGCCCTCATCGCTTGAGCACTCCAAGCAATCAACAGAACTTAGATACTTTTGTGAGAATATAACAAGCTAATCAACATCCACGTCGTGATGCAAATGAGGTACCACGATATCAGCAACATTCCAACGAAAAGCAAAAGCGCAACGTGACTGGATGCAGATCATTCTGGGTCACACAAAATCCGCAGAGGCCTTTTCCTAATCACCGCATGTCAGCGATGTCAGTAGGCTTGTCAAGGATAACTGTAAACATATTAACAGATTGAGGGGTGAGCGACCAGAGCCACCACCACATCATTGCAACAACGCCACAGAGCCAGTGGTCCAACGGTGGACGTGCGCCGCCGTCTCACCGTTGTGACACCAGGGACGCCACCGTCTCACCGTTGACACTCCACGGACGCCACCGTCTTACCGTTGAACTCAGTCTGCACGGCGCCGTAGACCTCAGTGAGTTCGGCCAGCAGCTGCGCCGTCTGCTGGACGGCGCGGTTCTCGTCGCGCTGCGCCCAGCGCAGCAGGTCCTGCGAGGCGCGCTCCTGCGCAGACACCAGGCCGCGCTGGGCGGCGCGCACCGTGCGCAGCTCCGAGATGAGCATCTCCAGCTCGGCGTGGCGGCTGCTGATGGTGCGCAGACGCACCCCGCTCCTGCGGCATCGGCCGGCACTTACAGCGTGACTTGGGCACAGACCGGATACGGTAATAAGCACGATAGCCATGCGGCTGGACAATAGACTGTGTGGATAATTTTCAAAATGGTGTTATAAAAAACGAATACTGTTTTTATTTTGCCTTCATATGTGCCTAACAATTTGGCATAAAATTAGATCGCTGGGCCACCGGCATGATTATCAACGCATGATTAGACGACAGACCCATCAGAGGATAGTACATTCGTGCTTACTAAACAGCCAGTTAGTTAGTTCATTAGTTATTAGCGTTTTAGGGCGCATCAACTGCATTGGTTAAACAGCGCCCTTGCTTTTAAGTTTGGCATCATAGCACAAATGTGAATCCAATTCAACTTACCTCCGTATAGCCTTGCTAGCTTTATCCATGTCAACAAGATTAGGATGGACTGTTGAGCGAACTAATCAACACATGACGGAAGGCGTTTAGGAACAGTTCTTGATATAAAATGCATCCACATACCCTGAAACAAGTGACAGACACTAGTCATGATGAACTCACACAGTATTATAAGGCAAAGGTTAAATTGATATAATTAATGACAAATCATACCCATGCAAACAGCCATGTGAACTTCCGCTGATTCATTGTCCTTTGTCGAAAATGTGTGAGTAAACCAGCAGCTTTTTAACACCCACAACCAGGTTGGAAAAACAGGTTGTTCCTGGATATCTGCTATCCAGCACATTATCATCTCCAGAAAACAGTCCCTTCATTTATTTCACTTTCAGGTAGAAGGGTACTGGTGATACCATTGATACTATGAAGTAACTGTCCTGTTACCGAAGTGCTAAAGGTTCACTGAACAATGTAAACTGAGATTATAATGTCACAGGTTTAAATAAAAATAGCCCCTCCTTATTTGATTACCAACAACTGTCCTCTCCACATCCAGGATTGCAAAGTGCACACTCAACTCAGCCTATAACCCCACTTCAATTTTATTATTTTTCTCCAAGGGAAAAATGCGCCTTCTTTCCTTTTCGCATGGAACACAAAGCACAAATAACTTGTTCATGTGCCTTTTGTAAAGAGATAATTGTTTCAGTTGACTATGTTGGTGATAACGATGTTGGCCTATTTCACAAACTGGGATGGCATGGCATTGATTGCTCTGATATCACTTAGCAAACAGGTGGCAAAATGTAAAAGGTGGGTAGTCTGTTCTACATACCGACATCTGAAAATCATATAACATCCTCAACAGGAAAATTTCGCTTTGATGCATGTCATGGTTGAAAAGTTGGCTTTAGTTGTGCGAAGTGAGTTCGGCACCCGTTAGACGGAATAATCTAGAGCACTTGTCAAGGTAGTAGAATGCAGAGAACCTAAAGCTAAACTAACTTGAAATGAACGAACCTGGGGCTGAATTAACCTAAAGCTAAATTTACCCGAAGCTAAATTTGCCAAAACAAAGTGAATAATCACTGCTACACTTCAGACTCACCACCAGATACCGCATGTCAATCTAAATATTGGAGCTCACAACTAAGTCACACTAGTGCATCACAAAAACATATACAATTGCTTTCTCTTTTAATTCCACTCTAGTGTCCTTAAATTCTGAAGTGTGTGGATATCCACACCTGCTGCAAATTTTATTGACATCACTTTTCATTCTTTTGAACATCATTCATTGGCATGCCTGCTGTTTTACTCCACATTGTGAGATTGGGACACTTAAAAACACCTGGTTTATGGCAGAAGCACTTTCATAATTGTTACGGGAAACCATGTGTGGGTAATTAGAGCTGTAACGCATGTTGTAAGGTCTTGCCGCTTTTTTCGAGATGAGGTACGATTTGGAGGACCTGGTGTAATTCCGGCCTCCCATTGTGCTCTTGGGGTCCTGTGCATATTTGTGGCTTCTCATTGCACATTTGTGGGAACCCAGCACGATTTTGGGAGCTCCGGTATAATTTTTCGTGGTCCCGGCACGACTTTTTGGGCCCAGGCGCGTGGTTCCGGGGGGACCCGAAGCCAGTTTTCTAGGCTGGACGCAATTTTTGATCACTTCATTTAAATTTTAAAGCCAGAACCTCGGCCTGATTTTTAGGCCACCCGCTCCATATTTGTATGTCCCGCTGCGATTTTTGGAGCTCCGGTGCGTTTTTTTTTTGTCGGGGCCGTACACGATTTTTGAAGGCATCTGGTATCATGTTTGAACCCCGGAGAGATGTTCCTGGCTCGGAAATTATTTTTCGTAAATTCTCCTTATTTTGCTTTATTTTCGGATTTATTTTTGTCGAGTCCCGATGCGATTTTTGGAGGCAGACTGTGTTTGCAGATGCGAATAGTTGATGCCCGGACACGGATTTGTTTGGATTACCGACAGGAATTTTTGGTCGCGAGAACGATGTTGTGGTTATTGGGTTTTACGACGCGTCGACCGTTGAGTCATGCATAGTCGCCAATCTCTCACGCCGATTGGTCGCGGACGAAGAGTAGCGACAGGTGAGATTCGAACCCACAATCTTTTGATTGTGAGATGGCCCTAGACTACTCGTCCCCTCCCAAGCACGGTATTTTGGGGGCCCGGCACGAGTTTGCGGTGCGCGTTGCACTTACCTGGACCCCAGCGCGGTTTTGGCGGGCCCCGGCGTAAATTTTCGGGGGCCCCGTACGATTTTGGTGTGCCCGCTGGATGCATTTAGAGGCACCTACGCGAACTCTGGGTGGCCAGACGCGAAGTTGTGGCCCAAGCGCGATTGTTTGGCATCCCGTCGCGATTATTAAAGGCCCGCCCTTCAGAAGGGGGTGGGGGATTTTTCTTTTTGGTACGTTACTGCGGCTGCTCAGTTTTTTTCTAGCTGATGGCACACTCTGGAGTAGAAAGGCTCTTCGAAGAATTAATTTTCTTTGTGGATCTGTTCTGAATTTTCCGGTGCTTGGGTCGATTTGATGGAGTGCCCTTGTTGGGTCGAGTTCTATTTTTTGTAAGCCCCCTGCACAATATGTTTGGGCCCAGGTACGATTCTTTGGGCTCCCGATACGTTTTTTGGCTCTTCTGGCTCCTAGTGCGAGTGACATTCCGGGTTAAAATTTATTTTTGGGAAGCCAGCTGCGACTTGTGGGGTTCCGGCGCTACTTTTTTGCTCCCAGTGATATTTGCAGTGGCAGCAGCGTTAATTTTTTGGCTCTAAGTGCGATTTTCTGGTACCGTGGTCACTTGTTGAGATCCCTAGCGCGAGTTTTGGTGACTATGACACTTCTTGGGGGCCCAACACGTTTTTGTGGATTTTGGAGCGAGTGTTGGGGCACCAGAGTAATTTCCACGTTCGGACTGATTTTTTATGTTACCCAGGCTTCATTTTTGGGGCCCCCAAGTGACCTGTCGTGTCCCCAGCTTAATTTTCTGGAGCCCAGATACGACCTGTTGACGTCCCAGCGTAATTTTCAAGGGTACCAATCCGATTCTGAGGACCCAGCGCGATTTTCAGGGGCCCCGGTGAGACTTCTCGGGCCCACAGCGTGATTGCTAGGGGCCCCAATCAGACATTTTGAGACTTCAGCGTGACTGTCAAGGGCCCCCGGCCGACTATTTGCGGGTCTTGGCGGTATTCCAAGGACCCCGGTCGCACTTTTTGGAGCCTCGGCGCCATTTTTATGGACCCGGAACGATTTTGTGGGGCTCTAATGTGATTTTCAGGGGCATTGGTGCGATCTTGGGGGCCCCCAGTGCCATGTCCAGGGGTCCTGCACGCTTCTTGGCCCCCAGTGTGATTTATATGGGACCATGGCGATTTTTGAAGCCCCAATGTGATTTCCAGGGGCTTTGGTGCGATTTTTGGGGCCCGCAATGTTATTTTTAAGGGCCGTCCTATTTTTGGGCACCAAGCGTCATTTTCCGGGGCCCCGTGCGACTATTTGGGCGATTTTTAATTTTTAATTTTTAAAATCCCCAATGCGATTTTTAGGGCCCCAATGTTATTTGCAGGGATCTTTGCACAATGTTTGGGGCCCACTGTATGACTTCTTTGCGCACCAGTGTCATTTCCAGGGGCCACTGCATGGCTTGTTGTGCCCCAATGCTATTTTTGCTGGGGCCCTGTGAGACTTCTTTGAGTCTCCAATGTGATTTCCATCGGCCTTTGTGTGATTTTAGGCACCCAGCATCATTTTCAGGGGGCCGTTGTTCGAATTTTGGGGACACCCAATATGATTTTCAGGGCCGCAGTGCGTTTTTTGGGTCCTAGATTGACTTTTAGAGCACCTGGCGCAATTTGTCCGAACCCCAGCGCGATTCGTGTGGGCCCACAACCTCTCGGGGTGGGGGATGGGTGGGAGGCAAAGCCCCTTATCCACCCACCCCACTTCATTATCCCACTGATTCATATTGGCTTGGCTTGGTCCAGTACCAGTTGGTATTGGACCGTGGCAAATTGGTCATTGACAGATCAATTATTCGTGTAATAGGGTGGAATGTATCACTTTCTGAATACTGAATCAACATCCCTTTCAAATATGTATAGACAACATGCTTCTTGATGAGTCTATGTTGCCTTCACATTAAATTTATAACAGTACCATGCTGATAAGTATAATATTTATGCTCAACAGTGCATATCATGATACATTTACATCTCTAACATAATTGAGAACACCTTTTAATACAATTCCAGGTAACAGGGCTACTTATGATATATATTATATATTATACTTATGTGGTATGTCATACAATATCAGTTGGTAACCATAAGCATTTTACATCATTATTGTTACAATAGTTATCCCTAGATCAGGTATCTGGCAACAAGCAAAAAAGATACATGTATGAACGGTGTTGGTTCAAAATTACACTGGAAGAACGTGTTCAGCGACTTAGCTTCCACCACATATTTCGACATCCTACTGTACTCAATTCGACATCTCACACATAATAAAAAACCATCATTTTAACTGTCTAGCACATGCACACAATAAAAGAAAAAGTACCAACATGTATCAATTGCGATCACTGTTAGTTGAAGCATGTAGTCAAAAAAACTTTCTTTTAAGGCAAACTGATTTGAATCACATTTTGGGATTTCATCAATTCAAGAAATACTAGTTCTACCACACATACAGTATGCTGTGCTCCAAATCTGGAAAAACCACAAAGGGCCATGAAAAAGGTAGGGAGCAAAAACAAGAACTGGGCAGCATGCCTAGTAATCAATATCCCATGTAAAAAAACATAGCATTCCCATTCTAAAGAAGATAGGCTAGAATACTACAGCCAATGTTCTGTATCATGGAAATATACTGTGAAGTGTGGGGGGGGGTCTTTGACCATGCTTACCATATATCACCTCCATGGCAATTCCAATGAGATAAAATGCTTATACACCATCCCATGTAGACACCGACTTTAATTGACATATTTATAATATTTTAATTAATAGTGAAGGTGAAATACTGGCAGTGCACCCCACAACCTACCACAATCTACACAACCTTTTGTTACAGTGCACCCCACAACCTACATCTGTTACAGCTGGGTTGCACCTGTGCTTAATCAGTTTTTCCATGGCCTTCTTGCTCTTATACCTAGGTACCTCACACTCCCATTAAATATTCATAGCATTCTAAATGCTCTGCTCCTCAGAGTGGGAAACTCACTTCCCAGTTTTGGGGTCAGAGTGCAAACAGATTTCTTCCAGAGTACATTTTTATGGACATACCATTTTTTATGCATGGAGTCTATCTACCTATAACTGACAGGAAAATCATATGTACCTAGTCAGTACCTATGTAATATGCATAAATAATACACACTGTCATTTTTTTGTCACATCAACACATAGAATCAAAGAAGTGAATGATGGATGGCACCACAAGACAGAAAGTTGTGATGTGATGATCACCTCAACTCAGCTTTGTCTCTCATAACTCACTGGAGCAATGTGCTTTCCTTTCAATCTTGGTCTCAGTACAAGGCTAGCCAAATGAAAAACAAACACAAATTAGGAACACAGGTTTGGAGTTGGAGTGCAAACAGATTTCTTCTGGAGTACATTTCCATGGACATATTATTTTGTATGCATTTTGTATGCATGTAACCAATGGGAAAATCATATGTACCTAGTCAGTGCCTATATAATATGCATAAGTAATAAACATCATCATTTTTGGTCACATCAAAGCATAGAAGCAAAGTGAACAATGGATGGCACCACAAGACAGCGAGTTGTGATGATCGGCTCAGCTTAGTCTCTTGTACCAGCTGATATCACCACACAGTGACAGGCTGGCAAAACTCACTCACACACACACACACAGTCTCTCATAACTCACAGGAGCAATGTGCTTTTTCCTTTCACTGTTGGTACAAGGCTAGCCAAATGAAAAACAAACACAAATAATTCACACTTCACCCTCAGCTCATAACACACACCTACCTACATACTCAGCCAATTCCCTGTGAACGATATGGACCAGACACCACTACCTCAAACACGACAGTCGGAAGTGATGGCCATGCACAAACAAGGTCTTGTGTTTGCAGTAGGGCACTGTTAAACATTTATTCAAAGTTGCTAATGGTTATGTCATTTAAAAAATGCCTTGCATTGATTGGTTAAAAGGCAGTTTTCAGAACAGAAAATGCTGTTTGGGTGTTGGTATGTGTTCAGGTGTTGTCTGTGTGCTTGATGGCACGAAAAGTGGCTAGTTCATTTGGTAATTGTAAGTAGAATAACATGTTTGGTGGATGTCTTATTCATTCAATCTTGTATTAGTTTTTTGGTGGTATTTTTGTTCCTTCTGCATGTTTGTGTCAGAGTACATGTGGAGCCCATTCTATCTAGTATGAATCTGGAGTGCAAAAATGTTTTAAGAGATTAAATATCTTAAGAAGTACCTTAATTCCCACCCTGCTGTTCATTGTGTAGGCACCAGGTTTGGCACATAAAGACATAAAGACATAAAGACATAAAAGATTAGTGCAACTGTGAGCCACAAGGGCCCTAACAAGGGCCCTAAGCCACAAGGGCACATTGTTGTGTGCATTTCTGTTGGTTGTGGTTTGGTGCTGTGTGTGTTTGGAGGTCACATGTGTGCTTGATGGTATAAAAAGTGGCTAGTTTATTTGGTAATCATATGTGTAATTAACATATTTTGTGGGGGTTTTCTTCTATCTTGTATTTGCTGATGCTACTTGCAGACTATTGGGATATAGGTTTCAGAATACAAGATGTTTTAAGGAGAATTACACTAAAATGACCTGTCCAAAATCGTTTTATTCACAACATGAATAACAATGTTTTCCTGATGTAAAAGCTGAGAAAATTGATTGAAACCAATTCTTATTGATATTTCAAGCTCTTCAATTTACTCTTTTTAGTTCATGTCTGAAATGTTTAGTTGAAGGGAGGAATGACTTGGAAGGCTCAAAATCTAGTAGACAGGATGGCAAATTGCCGGTGTAAAACCGACTAATGCTGTTCATGATACTCATGATCATAAATAGAATCGTTCCTGGAACAGTCCTGTTCCACTCCAACCAAAACAATCCTCCATTCAGATTTACGTCCACTTCCGTGTCAAAACTGTGCAACCTCGCAGCCCCTAAGTTGTGCGTTGTCACATACATAGGAAATAGTAACCAGCTCATACAACTATTCAATGAGCATTTGTGTAGCTTCCACAATAAATAGGCTCCATACATGCTGCCATATGTAAAACCCATAGTGACGTCAAAACAGCATTCCATCCGTTGCTGCCCGTAATAGGTAGTCTCACACAAGATAACTAGAGACAACTCACATACTCACAAATATCTATGACACAGGCGGATTCAGTAATTTACATCTAGTGGGAAGGGGTGCTTATTCTTGAGGGACACCATTCTTTTCAGGAGGGGGCCACCTTTTCTACTTTCATGGGCACCATCCGGTCAAAAAACGTAAGTTACAAGTGCTCGCGGACGGCCGGTTTAATCGAGGGTTCTGAAGGAGCGCCTTTGCAGTCCCCCTCTAGTTTGAGGGGCCCTCCTGCCCTCAGCCAGACCTCCAGCGCTTCCATAACTTACCCATGATGTTCGAAACAGCTTATACGTGAGCTACAAGGGACTGCCCGGCTTCAAGTGTTCCCCCATGCCCAAGGGGTCGAACAATGCAGTGCCCGAGAAGGCGACGAGTCTCATGTCGCTCCGTCAAGATCAACCCAGTCACATTCTGCCTCATCACTTCTTATCACGTCCCTCACATCACTTGTCATGGTATGTTGTATGTAACCCATGATGCAACATTATTAAGTTAGTCTGGGGGGACAAGGCCCTTGTGGTAGTCAAAGCAGACACCGCCGAAGACTTCTTGTATCTAGTGTACGTCATGGTCCCAATGGTTAAGCTTCAACCTGATTGGTGGAGAGTGGGGGAAAGTCAATGATGTAGGAAACCAAATCATTGATTGAGCGGCCTAGTATCCTCATTTGCATTTACAGAGTGACACCCCTGTCCATACCACTCCATTCCCTTTGAGGTCAGTTGACTACAATCAGCCCCTACAGCCAGCCACACCTAGCCAGCTGTGACGTTCCTTGATATTTAATGATATTCCTTTTTATTTATTTGCGTCCTTAATCACCTACATCCACTCCAAACCAAGTTCGGTTTTTGTCATATGATCGTTGCCTGCCCGATGCTGTTACTTCTCGTTTCGAGGTCCGTGCTTGCCGTTTCGTTCGCCTTCGTTGTAATGTCGTCCACCTTTTATCACGATCTCAACTGCTCCTGTCACAATGTGTATGGTTACATCCAGCTTAGTGGCCCGGCCCTAGCGGCAACGGTCACCAACGCGCTGGCCACACCTGGTCGGCAGTCGATTCGCAGGGGCAGGTCCAGAAACATGCATAGGGAAGATAGGAGCGTTGATGACTGAAAAGCATTGGGGCAGGGGTGGGCGACGCAATACATGCAGGCAATAGGCGAACGCAAATTTATCTGTGCGGGCACTCCATAAGGTCCAATGTTAATATTTGAAATCATTGGTGGCTACGGGGGGGGGGGGCGGGCCAAAGCCAGCATTGAGGACAAGACCGAAAATTCGCTGAGCGTAGGTACTACACTCGAACATTTTGAACTGAACATATTCGATCCTTTTCCTCTCAAGGCGCACCGAACCTTTCCGGAGGGGCGCCTTTCACGATCAGAGAGGTGTCACTATTTCATGGGAAGGGGAGGCAGAACACATGCTCCCAGTGCAAGCTATCTCAGATAAACCAGACAACTGCAACCCATAGCTTGCTCTTTCCCAACACGTGTCGACTGACAAAGCCCCGATCAGAAATTTCTTCGGGGTAGGAGAGGGAAAGGTGCACGGCCCTCCTGGATTATCCAGGCTTCAGCAGGCTACCATATTTGAGGAGCCGTTTATAAAAAAAAACATTTATGAAAACATGGTACAATTTTAAGTCGTCAGGTGCACTTCACGTAAAAACTTTGTCTTCTTTGGGTATTTTGGAAAGCATCAAAATAATGGCAGGGACGGATCAAGCAATTCATGTGAGGAATGGTGCTCGTTCGAAGATGTGCCACTGATTGAGAAAATATCAAGGGGTTGCATTCGCAGTATCACTCGCCTATTATGCCCGGGGGACAAACTCGGCTAAAACAATTGAACGAAGAAATGGAGGAAGTGCTCTCAAGGACCCTGGAGGGGTGCCATTTTCCAACCAGAGGCGCCACATCTCAGTGGAAGCACATGGCCCCCGTGGCTGTGTCGTCCCCTTGAATCCGTCTCTCCGTAATGGGGATCATAAGGCGGCTCACATGGGAGATAAATTGAAGACTTGGGTAGAGAGCTCACATTCATCATCAACTGATGTTTACGGGGGTGTCGACAACGTCACTTTGTGTCCCGGAAATCAATATTAGAAAGTAACCTACCTTCCAAACATACGCATAAGACACGGCTGGTTGAGTTACGATCGCGACGAAACACCAGATATGTTCCAAGCCAAACTTGCTCTGGACGGGGACATTCAGACGCAAAACCATAAACATTCGGTCGAACTGGGGTACCCAGTCAGAAGCACCCTCACCAAATATACGCAACAACATCGGTCAACCATGCGCTATCGCCAGTCAGCTCTTTAAGCTCCAGCCAAACCAGTCCCGGCCCGGGGAGTCGTGGAAAGTTCAGACCAAGGACGGTACGACTAGGCTGACCACCGGCAAACTGAACACGGGCGGGCCGTCCCGCCGGGGGCGGACAGTGCTGGGTCAGACCACGACCCAGACCAGGCCGACCACCGGCAAACTGAACACGGGTCCGCCGGCCCGCCTGAGACGGACAGTGTTGGGTCAGACCACGACTCAGCCGATTTGGTCTGGGTCTTACCCAGCAGGGTTAGGCCCAAACCAGGCCGACCACCGACAAACTGGACACGGGTGGGCTGTCCCGCCGGAGACGGACAGTGGTGGATCAGACCATGGCCTAGACCAGGCTGACCACCGGTAAACTGGCCACGATATTTTCCGATTACGATATTTACGATATCAACCCCTTGATATTTTCTCAATCAGTGGCGCCAGTCCGGACAAGCACCATTCCTCACATGAATTGCTTGATCCGTCCCTGCCATTATTTTGATGCCTTCCAGAATACCCAAAGAAGTGTGCCGGCCCTCGGAAGACGGTGGGTCAGACCGTGAACAACACGGCCAGGCTGACCACCGGTAAACTGGCCACGGGTGTGCCGGCCGGTCGGTCGGAGACGGTCAGCGACACGCCGGTGTGGTCCCGGCGACTGGTGTTGGTCGGTGTGAGATCAATACATGCCGACTACGGCGGCGACAGCAGGTGGACAGACGGAACGTCGGCCCGACAGCCTGCAGGCGGCAAACAGACAACGCCTGACGAGCAGCGCTCACGCTCACCGGCAGATGCTGAGGCGTCGGGCGAAGGTCACCAACAGCACCGCTGCAGCGGGGCGGATTGGAGGGGGAGGGCAGGGCACGGCACAGGGCGAACGTACACCTCCCATCCCATTGATGGAAATGCGGCGCCCTTCTCCCACCGGAAAACACACCACTCCGGGATGTTTGAGCGCAATCCGCTTGAATTTTCCAGCCAAAGGCACGCCTCTAGGTACACTCAAATGCACGCCCTCGAAATTGTGTCAATCAGTGGCACCCTCCAGTTGAGCGCCTCTGTTGAAATTCCTGGATCCGCCGTTGTGTTGAAAGTTTCTGCGTTTGAACGGTTGGATGCAGGGGTCTTTCTGGTTGGGACCACTTACCACAACTAGTAGCAAGTGCTCCGTCACCGCCTCTTCTCCCGCCACGTTGAGTTATCAGACTGCTGTCTCGATTCTTTTCGCACAACACCAGTGGCGATATTGAGATGGCATACATGTTCGAGAAGGCATGTCTGAGCCCCGTCCCATTTCCGATATGAAGGAGACCGGGACTGGTGGGTTTGGGTCATAAGCGATATTCTCTCGAATTTGGTACTTCCAAGTGGCTACTTGGGCAACTTGGTCTTCGCATTAAATCTTGGGTTGGAATGAGGTAAATGCGAACTTGTGCAAAAGAGCAAACGAGTTAATGATGCACGGGGTTAGAACAAAGGGGACTACCGAGCTACTCCTTTCCCCGCAAATGTGAAGTTACCGTTTACAAGAGGAGTCACCGATGGAGAACTTCAACGAACCTTAGCAAATTGTATTGCGAAATACAATACAACACCACTACATAATCATGTGTTACTGCCGTATTACAGATAATATTGAAGTTGTGATATCTGATAAACGCGTCCACCGTACGAGGACATCACTGCTGAGCGACGACGTGTTTATATTTGAACTTCTCACGTATAGGCGCAGGGAAAATATAATCGCTGTCGAAGAATTGTCGACTGTTCTTAATCGTTGTCTGGGTCAGATGGCTACGCAGCAGTCTGGAGTATCGCCATGTAAACTATCCGCGTACTAAATATGCGCGGTAGGGCCGATTTATATCAGGGATGCACCTCGGCTCCACACAACTATGGACGGGGAAAATCAAATATAAACCGAACAAATTTGACCACACGAACAATAATGCAGTGAAAGAAAGCAAAAAAAAAGAAGCAAGCATCTGCATTCACGAACTACTGTAGAGGGAATAACATTCAGGGACGGGTCTAGGAATTTTCATGGGGAAGGGACTTTGTCTGGAGGGGCGTCACTGCGGAAGCACCTGGAAGGGCGCCTTTGGCTGAAAACAAAATCAGGGAGAGGGGCGCTTGGCCATACTCCAGCAGTCCTGGAGCGGTGCCTTTTCCCGGTCGGAGGGGCACCATCTTCCATGGAGGGGGGAGGCATGTATGTCCCCAGTGCCAACTGTATCTGCTTCTGACAGTACTGCACTTCGAAATCGGCGCGGGCACATCGTGACTGAAATAACACGCACATGCTCGATTGTGAGCCATGCTCAACTTTTTCCATAACGTGCAGACAAATACATCACATTGAGTGTCGCACAGAGCCACAGGATAACGGGAGCTGGAACACCTTTAGTGATCGAGAAAGAATAAGTGAAGTTGATGGGTGAAGTCCAACCTACCCGTGAAATCGGAAGCGCAACTGTCAATAATAAACTACGCAGAAAAAAGTGGTATCGGTGGTTCCGTTGCTGCCAGCGCGTGCGTCACTTCTTACACTCTGGTGGGCATTGCTACATTGCCATGTATATGGGCCCATGGTTCATAATGCATCCTAGCCCTCGCCCTGTTCAAAAAGTTCTTCCACTATCAGTGTATGGAGACATGCCAAAAAAGTCAACCAACTTAATACATGAATCACCTTCCTTTTCACCACCAGAGAACACTACAATCTATATCCCATGTGCAGAACCTTCAGAGGCTGCATCATAAAACCGCCGACTCCCCCGCAGTAATCATGGGTCGAAACAGGAGCGCATTTCCCTGTAGATTAGCTTCGATCACTATCTGCCTCCGTCTTCAAGCATTCGTAGCATCGATTTCAGCACCAGGCCCATGCTGCCTCGGACGTCAGGTCGCAGTGGTCGTGACGCGATCCAATACCATTTCCCAGGAACTGATGCCAACGTACCCTCGACCCCGACTTGGGTTTGCGCTACAACGCACATCGAACCGTCGCGAGCCGTAATTAGCAGTTTACTTACGGCGCCTGGCTCGTGCTTCAAGAAGTTCAGGAACCAGTATCGACGTCAATGACGGCGCTCCAGACGATGAATCAATAATGGTCGACTCATTGCCATCGCGAATCGTTTATTTGCCGTAACGTACAGCGCAGTGCTAACAACAAATGGACGGACTGGCGCGGAGGCACGTTCGCTGATGTTTTCGGCACCACCAGTGTTGGATCATGACTAGACTCCATTTAAGGGCAAGGTGATATCGTACAGTGAAGACACAAATTTGTGCAACTAACTCGCATGTGACCACTTTCGTATGAGTCAACTTTTCTTGTTGTAAATGACATCCACACGCACAAAAACAACCTCAGTCGTGGTAAATGCAGCTAAAACTGGGCGAAACCAGGGCAGGTGAATAATATTCAGCGCGTTTCAGTAACGAAATCGTAAACAAATAATCTCAAATAAATCATTTCAAGCCCGGACGAGCATCACAATTCGGATTACACCGGCACGTATGCTACCAATGAGCAAGGTAATGCAACGCCCTGACGTCAACCGATTGGGATGTATAATAAAACAAACGGAATATCCGCACAATTACCCGAGTGTTGGCACACCTCTCCGACACGCTTGGCCGTGGGAGACGCGCGCCACCTCATCCCCTGACTAGATCGACCGTCGACGCTCTTTAAAATGGCTCGCACGCATGTAATGCTGTTGGGCTCGTCTCGATTATCGATAGTCGAAACCACGCTGCTGCTCGACGTCGCCACTCTCCTGTGTCTCGCCAGCCTTGTCGCAACACTCGTTAAGTGTCGTTTCGCTGTTAAGTCACCTGTGCTGCAGGTGGCATTCGCCTAATCCGGCGAAGCTTCAGTCACCAGGTGCGGTGGCCCGGACTTACCTGGGCGTCCGGCCGGCTACTCGCAGGCGAGTTTGCCGTCGAAGCTGCTGAGCGCAATGGCGAAGGCCTGCAGCGCACACATGGGATAACGGAAGTCCATGGTGAAGACATCCTCGGCAACACGACCGAACTGCATGATGATGTACTCGAGATCGTTGTCGTGAACCACCTGGAAGTTCTTGACGCTGGCCTGCGTTACGCGGCCGTGAAAGTTGAGCACATACGACTGGGTTTCTTCGTTCCAGACGGGCGCCTTGTTGTGCAGCTCGAGCAGGTTGTCCAAGCGCTTTGCGCGCCATCGCTCCAGCAGACTGTCGTGGTCGGAGGCCGGCTCCACGGCGATTCGCTTGTGGTCGGTCGTCATGGCCGGGATTACTACTGTCATCTTGCGCGGACCCTTGAAGCCGAGCACATTCGTCTCGTAGACGACAGCCGTCAGCTCCTGGCGTTGTCGTCTGTCCTCAGAATCGCCGGTGCGTGCCTTGCTGGGCGGCACGCCGTTATCGTAGACTGTGAACATGGTGCCGAGGAGGTTGGAGCGCAGCTTGCCGACGAATGCCTCGCCACCCCGCGAAAGGTCGGTCGGATCGGTACTGATCAGGTAGTTGCTTGTGGCGCTCTTCTTGCGCTTGCGACCAGCGAGCAGAAACACCTTCTTGCCGTCCTCCTTCTCCAGGTGCAGGAAGTAGGTGGGGTACAGACCGCGGTCCATGCCCTTGCGGTCGCGAGTAATGCGGCACTTGATGAGAACGCCCTGCGCGGCCGGAGCCAGCACGAACTCGTCCAGGCTGTCGGCCGAGTCGGTGCCCGTCACGCCCGAGGCGGCCAGCTCGCCCCAGGCGGTGGCCGACTCGGCGCTGCCGGGCCGCGCCGGGGACGGACTGTCGCCGACCGATTCGGACCGAGACTCGGTGGCCGTCGGGATCACCGGCAGAGATTGCTCCTCCTCGTCCTCCGACTCGTCCACAGACAGGTTGAGCGTGCGCAGCTGGCGGCCGAGCTCGGCCGAGCGGCGACCCGTAGACGAGCCGAGGATCTCCTCGCTCTCCAAGTCGAGCTCGTCGTCGCCGGACAGAGGGCGCGACAGCGGCGTCACCTCGACGGCCGTCAGTGTGTCCGGGTCGTCGCGCTCCGACGTGAACTGCATGGGGCCGTCGTGGCCGTGCAGGCCGCCGGCCTTGCCGCCGTTGGCCGTGCCCGGCCGCGACAGAGCTGAGGCGGGCCGGCCGCGAGCGGACTGAGCGCGGTCCGACGGCTGCAACACGCTCGGCGTTTGACGCTTCTTCTTCTGACGCTCTTCAATAAGGCGGCGCTGCTTCTCCATCTTCTGGTGGCGCGCGTCCATCTGGTTGAAGTAGGGGTCGTCCTCGACCAGGCCCGGAGTGTTCCATGCAGACATCGCGAGCGTCTCCAAGAGGATTTCCGAAGGTCAAACACACATCACACAGTCTGAAATAGAGCAGTAGCACGTGAATACTACGAACCAGTAGTCTTCCGAGACATGGGGGAGCTCACATTGTTACTTTTGAGTTCCTTGCTTTGTCACCACAGCACAGGCCTCGTTACCTGAAATGTCAATGTGGATCAGTATCAAGCACAGGACAACTGCAATTCCCTCTCTGTGTAGTAGTCAAATGTGAAACTATTTCCCGCATAATGGAATGAGATTGTTTCAAGACGCAATGGTAAACACTACGGGGACAGCGGTTACAAGGTGCAAGGTCCCACCTGAAACCAAAATGAAACAAAACGTTTTGTTAACCGCAACTAATTTTGATGAGAAAGCTGGTGTCTGAGCTGGCAAAATGAAAAGCGTGCACAACCGCAGACGATTGATTTCTTGATTATTTGGGTTCAAGGGCCCACACACTGCTTATGGTTATCCGATCACAGAGCAGCTGACAGAAGCAGAACCTGCACCAGACTCGATCTAAGAACCATTATTGTAAACTGTCTCAGCCCATGCATGACGTAACCCATAAGACGACCGTGTTGCTTCAACTCCGCCCACCCCGTGACCTCAGCCGGAGAGGCCGGAATGCACCAGGACAAAGTTCAGGCTCCGGACCGAGGCGACCTGCCACTTGATCCGCATGGGACCGCATGAACCTGTCTACCCCTCTGGGATATCAGGACCAGAGCTAGGTTGGTCCCAAACCACAATTGCCAGTGTCCCACGTTTTCCCCCTGCCAGTAATTTCAAGCTTGAACATGGGATACTACAGAATGCGATCCCCAATCAATTTGCAACTGCTCATTTCCATCATGTATTTTTCCCCCTGCCAAAATAATTTTCAGAAATCAACATCCAAGCACTCAGGGCTTCCTCTTTAATTGTAGTTCTTTCTATCAGCCTGGGACCTCTTCCAAGTGCATAGCCAAGAGATGCAGTGCATAGCCAAGAGATACATGCAGATCCAGGATTTTTCATGGAAGGGGCATGTCTGGAGCCACTGGATGAGCCCCCAGGGGTGCATTGAGCTGACAATTTCGAGAGTGGTGCACTAGAGGGTCTTTGAAAGGAGGCTTTGGTTGAAAATTCAAGGGGGTGCATTCAATGATTCTGAAGAGCACATTTTCATCTATATGGGCACCTTTATCTGAAAAAAAATTGCAAATCATTGCACTTGAGCCTCACTGTAGGACCACTTTTCCTGGTAAGATGGGCAACACCTTTTAATGAGTGGACACATGTCCCCTGTGCCCTCTGCATCTGTTTCTGCAGGGTGATGAAGGGCAGGAATGTGGCAGGTCAGAGTACAGGCTTAATGGGAAATATATGTGGTCTTTTCTTGATATATGCATATATATATCAAACTAAAGTTTTTGCTTCATATATGACTGTCATTTTAAAATGATACAGTACATTTCAACACAGAGAACACCCCAGCATCACAGCTTTACATCTATGACACACTGCACAGCACCTACTAGCACCACCTTTTTTTTCCATATGTGGCACTGCTGTCAGGACTGTTTTGAAAAGTCAAGATGTCTGTCTAGTTATATACAGAGGTCAATGGTTCTGGACAAATTTACACGGGGCCCAACAAGGTGACCCAGGGCCTGGGAGGAATGCAGGACAAAAACATATTTTTTCATGGAACCAACCCATTTTCCAGGTTTCTGTTCAATTTGCAGTGTTATGTTATTCTGTTATACTATATTGTGGTATCCAAATGGGGGACTTCTGTGCATGTTCTTGGCCTGGAACAACTCTCTGCTGGTCCAAATGAGGACTTTATGGCATGTATTTAGTTTTAGTACACCTGTAGGCTAGCCTTGTCTGCACTTGGTGTTTGTCAATTTTTGGTGCACCAGATCTGCTGCCTGTTTCACTCCTGGCAGCTATAATGCCTGAACATATGCCTGTGCTTATTGTTCACCCACCTGAATGCATACCTGTGTGCCTGTGTTCATTGTTCAGCTACCTGAATGCATACCTGTGTACCTGTGTTCAGCTGCCTGAATGCATACCCAAATCTGGGTTTGCATGACAGCTATCTCAACAAAACCTGTAAAGTTTTGCAAATTGGTCTGTAGTGCTGCACAATGGACATAATAATTGTATATTTTACTGAAATATTCATATATAATATTGTCAAAACATTGTGAATCAATAGCTTTTCTTGAGCAATTTTAAACTCATCTGAATGAACTGGACTCTTTTCTTGGTGAAAATACTGCTTCATGAGATATCAATAATCAAACCTGAAGTGCTTATATAAGTACTGTTTCCTAAAGAAATTAATAGGAAATTCACTGAAACCCCCATGATAAACCACCAGATCAGCAATTAAAAATAATTTTTTTTTTCATTAGGACCCTTGTATATATTTACCAAAATTATCAACAGAGAATCTGAGATTCACAGTAGTTTTTAAAATCCATCAGGACATCATCAGTGTGGGAAATTTAACTTTAGGATTCAGGATCTCAGTGAACTTTTCCTTGGAGTCAGAGAGCACTTTGCCTGTGACCTGGAGTGCCTTTTTGCAAGGATGCCAAATCTCACTTAATTGTGTGCTCAACATGTGATGAAACTTCCTGATATTTATGGCATCATAGGAACATTACAGTGATTAGTCTGTAACTAGATATATGAACACAAAAATGCCACAGCAACCCATCTAACCAATGGCAAATGGCAAGGTCATGTGCCTGCATACTGACAAAATGTTATCCCATTCCAATATCCAAAATTCTTGGCTTACCTCACTGTACTGGTATGGGTGGGCAGAAAGCAAGTTTGTAGAGATGCTGGGCTTGTGGGAAACCTCTTGCCTATTGTGCAGGCACATACCTAGTCTTGCAATGGGTCTTGGCACTTTGCATTTTCTGTGGTTGAGCTTGAGTGTGTTGTGTGTGGCTGTGGTCTGGGTGCTCAATGGCATACAAAGCAGCTAGTTTAAGTGGTAACTGTAAGTATAATATTCCATTGGTCGATGTTTTGTTTTAGTGATATTTGTATTCCTTCTTCATGTTTGTGTTGGAGTGCATGTAAAGCCCACCCTATCCAGTATGAGCCTGGGGTGCAAGAAAGTCTTCAGATGAAATATCTGAAGAATGTTTTCGTAGGTAGGTAGTAGAAGCTGGAAGTTTTTGAAGAAAGTGCACTTTACCTACCAATTACCTATCTTACTACCAACTAAATCTGCATTTGCAGAGAAAATGAGTGGTTACATCATGTGAACGACATGCACAAACAATGGATTCAGAATTAAATTCCAAGAATTCACAATTATCTTCAACCGTAAATTTACCTTAAAATCAGGTGAACAGCCAAAAGTGCAAACTCCTCCAGTACTGATGAAACAACGCAAGTAGGCAATTTTCTGAAACACATTCAGTACCATTTCGAATCGAAAAAAGATTCATACATTATCGCACAAAAAAAACGCAAGTTGGAATGCAATCACACACCTTAACAACCACCCAACGCGGCACGCCTCCCCAGCGACATAACGCAACACCGTACAGTCCAGGGAGAACCGTCCCTTCAGCGGCCATAGAGCAACTTTCATTTGTGACGTCATTTGTTAGACATTTCCTGCGCATTTACTGCGCCAGAATATAAGTGTCATTTCACAGGCCAAATCTCTAGTAGTGGTGCCGCTGCGTTCGATATATTACAGGATTTTCTGGTCTTTGGTTAGGTGCCCAAAGTAATGAGATACTGTTCTGTGGCTACCTGCACTTCATCTTTTATGAACAATCCTGGCATCTCGTATTTGAGTCTTCCGAAAAATGCAAAATGAGAGTGGAGTTGGTGCACCTGTGTGCGAGAAAGGACCGGATGAGCGTGACCTGGCTTGTTGCCGAGTGCCACTCATCACCGAGAGTCCGAGAGTCCGGGACACAGGCGTTGCTAGTGTACTTTCGACCGGCAATTGGTCTTTGAGTAGTGAGGCCATGTGCAGTGAATATGGTCGGCTTGTACTGTGTGATTATGAGGCGAATACAATGCGATAGCGATACTCTGAGCACAGATGGGCAAGCCAGCATGTATCTGTAAGCCAGGCTTATGGCGATAGGCATGAGGTCGGTGAATTTTGCGCGCAATGACGCGGTGTCACAATGAGGATACAGTAGTTGTTGCCAAGGATAATGAACGTAGTGGAGGACAACATGATGCGTGCTCCCAAAGTAGTGGTGGTTTTCGCGTGGCGCCACGGTTTGGGACATGCCACCTTCACTCGGTTCCGGCTGTCAGTACTGGAACCGTGATTCGACCTGTCACCGAGTCAGCGAGACCTGCCGCTAGCAGTGCGCAGACCTCGGTGGGTGGCAGGTGAATGGGAATGGATGGCGAGTATGGTATGGCGGATTTCAAACACTGCCTTCCTTTCACATTGGTTTGATCGTGATCGTGACATAACTGTATCTGTAGGTTCCATGTAGGTTTCGCCAGACTTTCATGTTGTGTTTTGAAACTCTGCTTGTTCAGATGTTGTGCAGTTGACGCGCGTCTTTCAACCACACCTTCCTAGGGACGCTGACCCTGCGACAGGCGGATGGGCGCTGCATGACCATTGCAGTCGATGCGCCCTAAATCCCTAATAACTAACTAACCGCAACATGTGGGACGTCACAACGGGATTTTACGTTTCTCGAGCATTGAGTACGTGCTGTTGCTAGTTGCGATGTGATTGGCGGGTGAAGGTGCAAATAATTACATTTTTTAGCTATTCTCCGAAGGTGTCTTCGCCTGTTTGTATGCCCACGGTCTGATGTGCCGTTCAAAGGGAAAGTAGCATATGTTACAGTCTGTCCTGATCTAAAATTGTTTTAAAAGGCCATTTAACATTCGTGGCTATAAAAAGCGATACGATTGTGTTCTCGTCCAAGTTCGATATCTCATCAAATCATTGCAAGAAGACGAATGCATTGAGCACAGTCGAATTGCTTAAAATAGTCGGTGTACACGTAAAAGTATTTTCAGGCTATAATTTGTCTCCGTCAATTCCACCACGAGAAGGCAAAACTACGTATGTGACATAGGGCCTGACCAAACGACTATGCATAGTATCTGGAAACACAGTGTGGTGTGGAAAATTGAGGTGCGCTGATTGAGGACCAAGGAGGTGCATTGGACAACCGTACTCGAAGGTGTCTAATGAACAGAAATGCACGGGACCGCCCGACTCAAATGTATCAAACGGTCAGAGGTGCATGGGACCGCCGTACTTGAAGGTGTCAAATGGTCAGAGGTGCATGGGACCCCCGTACTCGGGGTTGAATAAGCAGAGGTGCAGAAGACTTCAGCCCTCGAATGTGTCGGATGGGCAGAAGTGCACGGGACCACCGTACTTGGAGGCTTTTCAATGGTGACGGAACAACTAACATGCATCACTGAGAATGATCGCTGCCCCATGGCACTGGACGGGATGTGGTAATCTTACGCAGGGTGGAATATGTAAACAAGCCATTTCTCGCGCGCTCATGTGTTTTTTTAACTAGCTTAACGCATCCTGTAAGCAGATGCGAAGAAAAATGTTTTCAGTTTGGCACCATCTAAGACGTTCTTATTGTACCATGTAAGATTATCGTTCATTCGCGTATGTCTCTCTGCCGCTAAAGTTTCAGCATCTCGAGCACTAGAAAGACGTATGTGACAGCCGCGATAACTTGCGTCCTTTTTCCATGGAACTCCATGCGACAAAAAAGATAACATATGTGTTTTTGCCATGGCACGTGAAACAATCTCACGAAACACGACAAATACGTCTTGACGCGAATGCTAATTTGTTGCATACGTCCTTTGACCATGCTATCCTTTGACCATCCTTTGACTATGCTATATATCTGCTGATCCGACACCTTCGCGTCGGGCGGTCCCGTGCTTAAATATTGGAAACTTTCATCACATGTTGAGCACACAATTAAGTGACATTTGGCATCCTTGCAAAAAGACACTCCAGGTCACAGGCAAAATGGACTCTGACTGAGGAAAAGTGCACTCAGATTCTGAATCATAAAATTAAATTTCCCACACTGATGATGTCATGATGATTTCTGATGATTAAAAAAAACTACTCTGAAACTCAGATTCCCTGTTGATGATTTTAGTATATATATATACAAGCGTCCCAATGACAAATTTTTGTGTTGCCTACCTGGTGTTTTATCATGGGGTTTCAATCAATTTCTTATTCACTATGTATTATGTCGTTATTCCTCACATGCGTATTTTTGGAAGAAAATGATGCTCTTCGAAATCGTATGCAACCTAAACATGGGGGTGGATTTTTATCGATTGGCGTCTGCCATTTAGCTATTCAATTGGTGCAGGAAGGTGTTTTGGGCGAAAAATATCACGTGCGTCTTTTTCCCTTGGGCGGCAGTGAGGGTAGTTCATATTTGTTTGCGTAGCCGAAAATCGAGACGGTAGAGGTAACCAGGGTGAAATGAAAAATAATCAGGGCAATCAAATTCACAATACAACTGTTATCGTGTTCACCGTACTCAACGACGACAGGATTACTAAGGATCACATTGCATAGTCCTGAACCCTGAAAGCAATGTCGATTTAGCCTATGTCTGCAATCTGGATAATTCGTTGAACTCTAAACAATACTGAATACAATTTGTTACATTTAGAATTGACCATATTCGACCTATGTTGACCTTCAGATGCCCTGGTGACTTGGAGAACTTGAAATAAAAATTGGTCAATTTACACGTTCGGTGTGTGTCGTCCGCTTATCATCCCATAAGATTCACCGCGGGGATTGAGCTTGCTTTTCCGGGATAGCTGCCCCTCCCCCTTGCTACTAGAAATTAGCTATAGGCCTGTGGCACTGCGTTGCCATTGTCGACCTTGATATCCTTCAACGGGTGCTGTTTTCTGAAAATTATTTGGGGACGCAATGCATGAAGGCAATGGGATAATTTAATGGTTGTGGTGTGTGTGCGGGAGGAGTACACCCCATGGGGCCCCATGATAAAAGCTGAAATTATTGGCTGGGAAAAGTCAAGATTGAAGGAGCAAGTACCGTCTCAAAAGTGCATCGAACAAAACCCAGGCATCCTTCCAATAATTTGCATCAGTTCCACCCCATATTCCTTCATTATCAGTATTTGTCGGTGGAAAAAGCCATGGAACGGTGCCAGCTGGAGACGAAGCCTGTGATGTGATGACCCCATCCAGCTCGTATGTCCGATTTCAGATAAGTTTCAGGCAAAAACGGAAGTGTGATTGTTTTATAGAGAAATATTTGTTCTATCAAACGGTCTTCGTTGTATGGCTATAGCTCTATTTCCGATTTAAAAAAATGTAGCGCTATGAGTTATCCATAAAAAGCATTGTGAGCAGTGAGGACTTCGACCGTTGAAAACACGTGACGTCATGAAAAGTTCGAATCGCCGGACAGTTGTACCTTATGTAAAGGGCCTTGGTGCAATCGCAGCCTCTAGCTTCGAACGCAAATTCGGCACCAACCACGAAATGCTCATCGGAATTCGGTAGGTTGTAGAGTTGCAGCCTTGACGACGTCAGCAAGAATGTACGAACATTCTAGTAGAATCTGCTACAATTTTGACATCTACTACCACCATGGATCATGTACGATCGGCGTACATCATACATGGTCACACCATCAAAGAATGCTCAATATATTTCCAGAACTTTCATCAGCAGGGCAGCACAGATATCAATCATACAGTTATTGTTCGCCTTCGGCGCTTGATTGTCGGCATAGACTAAAAATGACCACATTTAAAGCACAATACGACCGATGCAAGGCCGCATTACAGTTGCAATTTCCTCATGTTTGGTATGTCTGGTATAATAAGTCCATAGACGGTCTAAAAGCTACTGGATAGCACAACAATAAGCAAGTTTACTTATTACCGACATTTTATGTTAATTATAGCAAAGAAGTAGTCCGCTATTCGGCGTACGAACTTATCTTGTATACACAACTGAATTTCCATGTCATATGGTTTTCATGGTATTATTTTACTGTTTTATGTTATAAAACTGTCTAACCACCGGCGAAACAGTGTGGGCGGCGCCATTAGCCGTGAATGTGCATAAAGTGTGTCGTGAACCAACCAATAAAACAAACAAAACAAATAAAACTGTCTAAGTGCAGGAACCATCGACCTATAAATAGCTAGACCGGCGACTGCCATGGCATGGTTGCCTCCTGCCCGCTCCCGACTGACGATGGTAGTGCCAACATACATACAGGGGATGATACCAAAACGCCCCTCTGGGCATAACTATTTAGCACGTTCGAGCGCAAAATCAGGACCAGATCTAGTGGGTAAGACAAGACGTTTTGACGAACCTTGCGGAAGTGGGGATTCACTTATTTACCCTGGAGCGTTGGGCGCATTCCCCGTAATGTTGGCTCAGTCAGTAGCCTCCCATGTTTTCACATAACATGGGATACGACCTGCGCGCGACCCTCTCTGACCTTCTTCCCAAAACATGCATGGTTAGGGAAGGAATTCAGAGCTAGAGGAGCTTGAAATCAACGCGTGGTGTTCTGGGGATATCGCTGGAAATCCCTGGTGGCCGTGGTCCGAACTCCGTGATTTGGTACCACGGGTGTTAATTTGTGTAATTAGTTTGGGGCAAAGGATCTTTTCGATGGCCGAAGGTGCCCGAAAGCCATTCGTATTTGGTGTACGTCCATATGCTGCGTGGTTACGCTTCAAAATGCTCGGGGACATCATGGAATGTCAAAACTATTCTAGTACAACTTGCCTGTTCCCGAAGCTATCTGCGCAACCAGACCTGCCAACTGACTTGACTGGCTGCTGTTTTGCAGCTCTTATTTTTAATTTGCATTCGGTGACAATCGTTTTTTTTGTATTATATTTTTATGAGTGACACCCGTGACCCCACTCGGTGTTTTTCGTTGTCGTATTTCCGTTTACTGTGTTTCTGTGCGTTCTTCATCAGACCTCGAACTCGGGCCCTGATGTTCCCTCAATTGATGCAACCGCTGATGATCTACGCCGAACAATCCCTCTCGATGACGCCATGGAAACCACTTGCTCCTGGCCGACCCTTGCTCGTCCCAAGACCGCGACTACGTCTCACAATCTTGACCAAACAATCACTCTCCACGCCGCGGATCCACGCCCTCCCAACCTGAACCTATCCAACCCATCAAACCCTACCTCGACAGTGCTGCCTCTTACATAGATGTCAAGCCAATCGAGGAAACCGTTTCCATCTGTCGTATCAACGTTTTCTGGCTGACCAAACAACTCTTCGCCATCTGCTCCTTAGCCAATCTTGACATCGAAACCCCTGCCAACGGAATCCTCGCCATAAAAACCCAAACCCGAGCCCAGACCAAAGCCGTCCTCCGTACCACCGCATTTTGTGGAAATCCCGTCACCGTCATTCTCCATTCCAATTGTAACACTACCAAGGGTACCATCTTCGCGCCGGAGCTCTGCTTCAAGTCTGAGCAAGATATTCAGGCGGAACTCAGGCCGGAGGGGATGACCCACGTCCGCCACATTACATCTTTCAAAGACGGCCAGAAACGTGATACGATTATGATGTCACTGCCTGCGTATCGTGTTTTCGGTGTACGATTTGTTAGATTCGAATATGTTGACATCAACTTAGATATTGTATTACAGTTTATTACGTTGGTCTAGGTTAGGTTTTCCTATCTTCTTTCTATTCCTCGTATTTCCTGAACTTCTCGAGAAGAAGTGGGAATAATACAGAAGTGATAGACAACCAAAGCACAAATGCTATCCGTATGAATTTCCCAAGTATGAAGACCGACGACAATCGGTGGTACGAACATTGGAATACCAGGCGGGGAAGGAAACAATTGTTATCCCATGGCTTTCCTGAATAACTCCAGAATTAAGACAGAAGGGAGGCTTGAACATCGAATAACCCTATATATGCAACGAAGTTCTTCTTCTCCGGGTTCATCAGGCATTTCCAGCAATGTCTGGGGCAAACTTCCTTCGCACGGTGATGGTTCTATGGTCCACGACGTTGACGATAAACCCCGGATATGCATTCAATGGCTCCATGCCTCAATTTCAGAGCTCCGATTCAAACATATCTTGATAGGCACCTCAAATCCAGTACTTTTATTGGTGCATTTAATCAACAGTTAAATGGCGATAATTATTCAGGTTCCAATAGTGCAACGTGATATACAAATTATTGCAATAGCCTCTTTCAGTACGGACAGCTTCAGCTGCTTCACATACGACTCTTCAGTAGGCCGCCACCCATATTAGCGCTCGCATCTTCATACAACATCTCAGTCACATAATCCCAGCCTCCCACCTTTCATTAACTAGTTACAGCGTTCAAACATTCAAGGAGCCAGTAGTGACAACAGATACTTCAGCTGGCATACTGACCGGTCTTCATGCGCGCTAAAACTCATCTCATATGACTCTACGTCGACAGTCACACAGCGACCCTCAGGCAGAGTCCCACGTTTCTCAATACCGAAGTGGTGAGTCCTGGCGGCTGGCCGACGAAGGCCATCCGCTTTTCGGCGACCGCTCGGCCGCGCGTCTCCGTGATATGTGTCTGGGGGAGGGAACTCTCGACTCCGCGCCAGCTAGACTCTACGGCCAACATACTTGACCCCATGCCAGGCTACACGGTTTTGAACCATCAGGCCGGAGTCATCTGTTAGCAACTAGAACCTCGGCCGCTCGTGGGAATGACTGCTGACTTCGCATAATTCCGCGGGGACCACGCCGCGGTTTGGTGTCACAGCGCCGGGTCGCGTTACTTCCGACTGACGCGGCAGACGCATCACACTGCCCCTGTCTGACCTCAGAGCCAGCTCTGGTCGGCCGACTTTCAGTGCTGCCCTCAGCACACTACAAGACAATGGTGTTATCCAGTAACATATCACCAGACCGCTGAGCTTAGCTGCACATAGGCAGCCGGCAGATCATGGCGCCACAGCGCCTCTGGCATCTGATATTTCATGGACACATTAGCATTCATCAAGCAGTCAACCAATATTCCACGTCGCCATTACATTTATAATTCATACACACATATGACACCAGACACGTGACATCACACACACATACACACTCACACACTCACACACACACACACACACACACACACACACACACACACACACACACACATACATACATACACACACACACACCTGCTCTACAAACCTGGCATCACAAACATTGGCCATGGGATATGACATATCTCACACCTGTCATTCCACACACATACACACACACACACACACACACACACACACACACACACACATACACACACTGCGCTCGAGACACACCTAACATTGTTGCCACATTTGCAGGACCTGTCACATCAGTCATACTACTGTCATTTCACTCTCATTACCTCCCAGCTATACCCACTGTACGTGTTCTGTCAGACAACTGCAATACTATTCATATCCTTATACACCTGTCATCTCTTCATGGTGTACACACACATACACACCTGCCATCTGCTCCCATAACAGAATCGCTGGCATACATCACTCACTGACGGTCACATCACCCACTGACATTTCATCATCTCAGACGGTGGCGGCCGACGGCGGCGGTACCAGGGTGTCAGATAGTTATGCACGTGACCGGAAAAGGGAGAAGAGGAACAATAGCCATTGGTCTCGGCGACGGCTGGTGGTAGTGCCGACGTAAGCAGCTACAGGTCGGCCGGTCGAGGCCCGGCCCGGTGTGGTTTCCTGTCGCGACATGATTGGAGAGGGAGAGGCTAAACTTATGAACATAAAAGGTCCCAGCAACCAGCTTCGCTAAACATAAAAATGGAAGACACCTGAGCAGAAAATTAGCTTCCGCTCATTTATGGTGATGTCAATGCAATTAAGGCTGCCGATTCGACGAGTCAGCTTTACCTCAGTAGATCACGCTTACTTTCAGCCACGTGGGAAGTGCACACACACACGTATATATATATATATATATATATATATATATATATATATATATATATATATATATATATATATATATATATATATAGAATAATATAATAAGATAGAGATAGACCATGTGTATTGGTATATATATATATATATATATATATATATATATATATATAAAACCAATACACATGGTCTATCTCGGCAACCGCTGGCTCGATCTTCATGAAACCATCACCATGCTCGTCCGTGCTTCAGATGCGTGTGGTTTGGACTTTCGTGACCTTGGGTCCGGTCAAAGGTCAACAAATTGTCTAAAAACAATATTTTTGGCTTGAAGACACGGCCGACCGTTTGGTGCAGGTTTCATGAAGATCAAGCCGGCGGTTGTCGAGATCGGCAAGTCTGCGGGGTGGTGTCGTCCAACGGCGTATGTGAGATTGTGTCTGTTTGATTTACCCTACCTACAAACATGCACGTATAACATGATGCAAAGAACATATGACCTGCGGCCCTTTCCGCTCCACCATTTCGAACCACATGGAACACCACACTGAACTTGGGAACAGAGGATGTGTTCATGAAGCAAATTGGCCAGCCATTAACTGAGAGAAATATGGTGCATCGGTATATCGTTGGTAGTTTTCTTCTTGTGATTAAAAAAAGCTTGTGAGTTATCAGCATCGGTCGGTCATTGTCAGTCAGTCATTGGCCTGCCCACACCAGGTGCCCATCCCCGCACCAGCCGCACCACTGGCCGCACACCCGCACCAACATATTGATAATATATTGATATATTGTCGAAAGTTCCATGCTTTACAGTGTGCCCCCATCCCATCAGCCCTAAACTCTATTTGATTTTTGTTCCCCGGACATATCGCCCATTCAAATGTCATGGCAGAGCATAATTTGTGCCCACCAATGTTTTGGGGAAATTATTGCCATTGTGCTTTGTCAATCGTAGAGGCTTTTCTCGGCTCTTGGGTTCTTTTACGACGCATTCAACCGATGGATCAAGCGTCGCCAACCTCCCACGCCGATTCGTCGCGGGTGGACGAGGTAAATGCGTCAGCTGTGAGATCCGAACCCACAACCTTGCGATCAACAATCCAACGCTCTGCCAACTGAGCTACCCCGGCCATAATTTTTTGGTACTTGAAATTCGTACTTGAAATACGTATGCGCAAATACACGTGAAAGTTGTACTATGAGTATATTCGTACGCGATATATTCCTATTCGGGGAGTTTTATGAGCCACGCAAGAAGGACGCTACATCTGCAGTTGGGTCGAAGGTGCTGTTTTATGCAATTTTCCAATTTGTGACTTGTATCCTCAAGGACAGGTGCAGCAAGCTTCCTGCATACAGACATAGCGAACATATTCCAGCAGCGGGCATGGACAAACAGCCCCTGCCACACAGATTATTCCCACAATTCTCCACCAATATATGCAGACTGCATATGCACCCACAAACCAAACGTGTGCACCCATTCATGTGTAGGCTTATGGTTAACTATATGGTTCTGTACTCATTGACCGGGAAGCAGATATTTGACAAAGAAATATACAAGTTGCAAAGGGCCGCGCATTTGCAGTGCCATATATATATATATATATATATATATATATATATATATATATATATATATATATATATATGTGTGTGTGTGTGTGTGTGTGTGTGTATGTATGTATGTATGTGTGTGTGTGTGTGTGTGTGTGTGTGTGTGTGTGTGTGTATATTCACACAAATACACAAATATATACTACGTCGGCTATCTGAGGGCCCTCCATCAGGAGGCCTGCAGCAGAGTAAGGAGCCTCTCGCTCCCGCTATATGAGGCCTCCTGTCGGTGGCGGATCCAGGAAGGGAAGTTGGGGCATGCCTCCCACCCCCCGTTGAAAGTAGCGTCCCTTCAACCAGGAAAATATGTCCCTTCGCGAAGTTTCGAGTGCACCTCATCGAAATTTCCAGTCAGAGGCGCCCCTTAGCAGGAAAGGCACCCCTCAAGATACTTTTGCGGTGGCGCCGCTCCAGACACGTATCCCCTCCCCGGATGACAATTCCAGAATCTGTCTCTGCCTCCTGTGGCAGCTATGGGTTTCCCGTAGCGGCTATGGGACCTCTTATAACGACAGTGGGCCTCCTGTTGCGGTCTATGGGTGTGGTCAGATCATTGCAGGCGGTCGTCTTCGGTTATTTTTCAGACACTCCTGCTACTGAGGGGAAGAAACTATGGCGCACTTAGCCTCCCGCCCCCTAATTGCCCTTTCTTGCGCTTTGGAACGAGGGTGACAACTTGGCGGGGTGAAATGGACGGTAGAGAGAGCCTACCAATATCGGGAAAATTACTTTATTTTGGAGGCGCTTGATGGTCAGCCTTCTGGAAACGACACATTGTTAGGCAGAAAGATTGCTACTGGGTCATTTCGAATATATTTTGCTAAAGCCGAAGAATTGGTCTTTCAATTGGTATACGTCAAGGTACTCTATATTACCATAAAATGTGTAAGATGGCGTAGAGAAAATTGGTAAAATTGCATGTAATCCAATGGTGAAGGGAAGCCTTCAAGCCCGCTACCAAACCAACTCCGTGTGGGCCGACCGCAGGCCTCGTTCTCTGCGCCGTGCTACTGCCGCGTATGAGCGTCGGCGAGTGGGCGGCCGTTTCTGTTCGGCTGCGCAAGTGGCCGGTGGGTCGGTGTGTTTCGCTCGTACCGCTCCATCACGTGCCGCAAGCGTTTGAGTGTGGTGCAGCGAGCACATGCTAACTCTCGACAGCAACAACAACAACATGACTACTCTCGACAGCAGCAAACTTTCGATGGCGCACGCGTCCATACATTCACCGCGTCAAATAGAGGTCGCACTTGGTGAGTACCCTGAGCCATGTGGCAACAGTATATGATGGGCCGATGAGACACGGGGTCGGCGACGAAGCGCGTAGTACCTATATGATTCCCCTGAGCTTTCACCACAAGCAAAAGTCAGGAGTGTCATTTTGCATGCGTTTGGGAGGCAACTGCCCCCAGTCATTCCTTGAATCAGACCGAAGGTTGAACCTATGGGGGCGGCCTTCCAGAACGCTTCAGTGCACCCTCACTCCCGCCTCCTCACCCCCTCCGCTCAACAAGTTTTTGCAGCTGGTGGTTTTTGCAGTTTTTGCAGCTCCAAAGAGAATTGCCAGCAAAACAAACACATCAATTGGCCTGCTAATCAGGTCCACAACGTGACATTCTTGAGGGTAAGCCTCGAAATAATTACATTAGTGGAAATCGGGTCTCGTTGATGCAATTTTGACGAAGCACAACATAACTCATCACATTGTAAGGCAAAGTGGGAAGCTTACTGTCTGGGTTTGGAGTCGGTGTAAAAGCAGTATATTTTCATGGACATATTATTTTTGGATGCATGGAATCTATTTACCGGTATCCGACGGGAAAATCATAAGTACCTAGTCAGACCTGCGTGATATGCATAAGTAATACACATCGTCATTTTTGGTCGCATCAAAGCATAGAGACAAAGAAGTGAACAATAGTTTGTTTATTGGCTGGTTCACGACACACTTTATGCACATTCACGGCTAATGGCGCCGCCCACACTGTTTCGCCGGTGGGCCGCGGGATTGGGAAGTGTCCTGAGTGGCGCTAGAGTCGAACCCGGGACCTTTGGTACCCATAGCCCGACACCTTAACCACTCGGCCACCCCCGCCCCGAAGTGAACAATAGATAGCACCGCATGACAGGGAGTCGCTATTATCAGCTCAGCTTTGTCTCATAACTCACTCTCAGGAGCAATGCGCTTTACTTTCACTGTTGGTCTCGGTACAAGGCTAGCCAAATGAAAAACAAACAAATAATTCACACTTCACCCTCAGCTCAGAGCGCACATACGCATACGCAGCCAATTGCCTGCGTGATACTGACCCAGCACTACAACCTCACACGCGATAGTCGGAAGCAATAGCAGTGCGCAAAGCAAAGGATCAGTCATCGTCTTGTGTGTGCAGTATAACACCGTTAAACATGTGCTCAAAGTTGCTAATGGTTATGACGTCATATAAAAATACCTTGCGCCGATTGGTTGGAAAACAGTTTTCAGAACAGAAAAAGCTAACGAAGCAAATTGTGATCGGCGGCCTCCGGGAATCCGGAAGACGTCTCTTAAAACTGTAATTTTTTCCCACGATAGGGTGGCTCGAAAGCAGGTTTCTGGAGACGCATCGGCCGAATTCGTAGCAACTGGAGGCCACTGTTCAGTGTGCAGGCGTGAGGTTTGTTGTCGGCATTTCCGTTGGTTGTGGTTCGGTGTGGTGTATGTCCGGATGTCGTCTGTGTGCTTGATGGTACGAAAAGTGGCTAGTTTATTTGGTAATCGTAAGTAGAATAACATGTTTGATGGATGTTTTCTTCAATCTTTTATTCGTTTTTTAGTGGTATTTTTGTTTCTTATGCATGTTTATGTCGGGGTAACATGTGCAGCCAATTCTATCCAGTACGAACCCGGAGTGCACATTTTTTAAAGAGATGAAATCTCTAAAGAAGTGCGTTCATTCCCACCCTGTTGGAAGGGTAGCGAGGAGATGCTACAACTATAACAAACCTAAACCTTCTAATATCGTCCCCCATAAATATCTTTTCGTGGCATCCTCTGGGCCTCCCACCAGAGAGCAAAACGTAGCGTAACTACCGATCCATCAACTTATCCCCGCTATGGGAGAACGTTGTTTCTGACGGAAGTTGATAAAATGTTAGTTAAATAAATATATCGTTAGTTAAATAAATATATCGGTAGTTAAATAAATATATCGTTAGTTAAATAAATATATCACCTATAGGTTGCATTAGTGTACACCACCTGAAAGGTCCTTAATTTACTTTCGCAGTAATAAAACTGGTTTCAGTCCTGGCTGACCATAGCTCACCGTTTATGCAATTTGTGGAAGGCGCAAACATCAATTCCGTAGCTGCACCTTTTCATTGGTTCAGTCCCTTTCGTCAGGTGCTAAATTCCCGTGGACATATTCAACAAGGCTATTTTGAAACAGTTTAGCAAACACTTTAATACAAGTCGGGAATTCTCTGGTCATTTGATTTCATTATCAGTCCACAAAACATTGTTGCATGCTGATGTTGACACAGGCTGATCAAGTTGCAGCAGGCTGTATCAATTTACCCCACATTTTTCATCACTAGCGGATCTAGCCCACCGGTTCGGGGGGGGCAACTTTCGGACTTTGTCGTCAGCCCCCGCCCCTCCCCCAATGGCGTGCCTAGGATTTGCATGAAGGTTGGGATGGATTTGGAGGGCCATCCTGTCATTATTTCTCGTTTAATGGCAATGCTGGAAAATGCACTGTATTGCCAGCATTATTTTGGTATATGCCAAATTATTTTGCATCAACAACAGGCTTACCTTTGTTCAAGGAAAAAAGTTGAAAAAGTATCCAAAAGTTGTCAATCTTTTGCATGGTAAGCTAGAACCATTAAACCGGTTGCACATTTGTTGTATCCCCGCTTTTTCCACAGTGCAAAAACCCTGACCTGCTGTTTACATGATCACATTAGCAGCTGTCTTCAAGATACTCATTATCGAGAAAATTGTTAATGTGAACTTCTTCCTTGGAGTAACACCAAGCAAGCTGATCTCAGTTTCATTAGGATGGTGCAACTCTGGATCTCAGCAGGCAGAGGCTGGGCTGGGGCCGACTTCTGGTGCAGGCGGAAGATCGAGAAAGGAGAGGCTGGAAGCAGAAACTACCCCTCACGGGAAGGTTGAGATGGAGTATCCAGACTGAAAATAAGGACAGACATATACTTAAATATGCACCTTTGAGTTCACAACATTTTATTCCTAGACAACTTAGTTTGGACAATTATCTTGCCACAAGAACAACAAAGTGTTTTATCTATGAAAATGCCCCATTTGATTATCAATCCATGATTATATCTCCAATTGAAGGTTAGGCTAGCTTAGCACTCTCCCTGGAGGGGGATGAAATCCGCCCACATGTCCGGTTTTTCGCACATAACTCAAGATTTAACCGGCCGATTTACGCCATTCCTTTCGTACCTGCTTAGAAATGACCGGCGCATTGTTTACAGCAAAAGAAAACGGAAATCGATCGAACATGATTGGAGTTGGGGGCCGTTAAAGTAAAAAAATTCGCAGCACCAGACAACTAAAATGGACGTTGATGCACTTCACAAATATTGGCAAAGGGAAGTGTTCATGGCGACACTAGTGATTTATTTGATGTGTATTGTTATGCTATATAGTTTCAAAGTCATGTTTGGTCACCGAGGTCAAGTTAGGTCAAGTCCATGACAGGTTAATGGAACCAAACTTGGTCAACGTGAATGTTGTCATAAATGAAAATAACCGTCATGCGATTGATGCCACTTTGCATGTTACTCCCTACACATCTGGAAAAGTACTGCTTGTCATTGTGTACCTAAGCGTTTCAATACTGTATTCATGTAGGTACTTTACTCCTTTCTTTGGGAAGCCGATTGCGCCGAGCCGCCCAACGGAGCAGTCGGACGGGCTGCCCGGTTCCAGTAACTGTAGCAAGTAATGTCCCGATAAAGTGCTGCTATATAAGTGACGAGGTTTAGCCTCTGACATGCAATGGTCTAGCATCTGTATTGCATCATTACTAATGTCCAAAACATCATTGATGTCCATTTTGGAGCATTTAAATACAATCACCGCGAGCCATCACAATGAAAAGCCAATACACGCAAAACCAGAACATTTTGCTATTTTGACCTCATTTGACCTTTAATATATTAACCTAAGGTCGTGAAATTTGCACACAATAGAGTTCACTACCGTACCCATCCACCCTGCGAATTTCGTTGCTCCAACTTTAATAGGAGCCGAGATCTTAGTGGGGGAGAATCTGCCACCTCCAGTGGACGTAATTTTCAGAGGCCCTTCAGGGCGCCTGCTAGGTTCTGCTGCATTTGTATTTTAAGTTTCATAAACATTTTTTTAATATCAAACTCAAAGCCTCCTTTTGGTGTTACTTTGCTCACACACTGAAAAATAAACAATTGTACGGAAAATGAGTGGTCCTAATTGGTGTCAGGCACATTCATGAACATTGCATTGGACAGGTATATTCCAAGGATTCATAAAACGCCTTCAACCATAAATTTACTGCCTAACCTTCGATGTCAGAATTTGTTGAAAGGATTTCTTTTTGTTTTAATCTCAAAAAGCAAATAAAAGGGAACCAAAGCCTAGCCAAACCTAATATATTCTTGCAGAACATAAATTGATTGGGAAAATTTATTTTAAAAAGTTTCTAATAATTGTTTTTGAACTAAAAAGAAAAACCTAACCTAACCTAATCTAACCAAGCTGAACCAAGCCTAACCCTGTATGCTTGCTTTATGGAGGTAAATTGTGTAAAACTTGCTTTGTGCATACATTAACACGCGCTTTGGAGGACCTCTGAAGATTACGTGCACTGAACGGTGGCGGATTTCGCCTCCGTCCCCCTAAGATCTCGGCTCCTATTGAAGCTGAAGCAACTAAATTCCGAGGGTGGACGGGTACAACAGTGATCTCTATTGTTTACAAATTTCATGACCTTAGATCAATATATTCAAGGTCAAATGAGGTCAAAATTTCAAATTTGCTGGTTTTGCGTGGCTTGGGTTGTTATCGCTCTGGATCGCTGTGATTTTGTTTACATGCTCAGAAATCGGCTTCAATGATGTTTTGGATATTACTGATGATGCAATACAGATGTTAAAAACGGCATTTGACCTCAGGTCACCTATATAGCAGCACTTTATTAGGCCATTACCTGCTTCAGTTACCGGAACCAGGCCGCCCGCCCCACTGCTCAGTTTGGCGGCTCCGCGCAATCGGCTTCGTAAAAAAAGGAATGAAGTACATGAATCAAGTATGGAATCGGTACACAATGACAAACAGTAGTTTTCAGGATGTGTAAGAGTAGCGTGCAAAGTGACATCAATCGCATGACAGTCATTTACATTCATGACAACATTCCAGTTTGGTTCCATTAACCTGTCATGAACTTGACCTGACTTGACCTCGGCTACCCAACATGACTTTGAAACTATATGTCATAACCATATACATCAAACAAGTCGCCAGTTTTGCCAAGAACACTTCCCTATTACCAATATACGGGAAACACTTCAGAGCCGATTTTTGTATGCTAGCGCTTATATTTTTTTACTTCAACGGCCCGGCCCCTAACTGGACACAAAAAATCGGCCGATTTTCGTTTTTGTGCTTTAAACAACGCACCGGTCATTTTTAAGCAGGTACGCAAACAATGGCGTATATCGGCCGGTAAAATCTGGAATTCTGTACGAGAAACCGGAGGGGTGGGCGGATTTCGCCCACCCCACCCCACCCCTCCAGGGCGCGTGTAAACTAAAAACTCACCCCACCCCTCCAGACAATAATCACAAGATTCTAAGAAGGTGCCTATGTACCGACCTAGGTATGTACTAAGTAGTACGCAAAGCTTGTCTGGTGTCATCAGATTTGAAACTTCAGAACAAAAGGTGATTGAGTTTACCAAGGGCCAATACATTTTTCATCCAACAGACTTCAAAGAAAAGACTAACCTATTATCAGAGTATTTCCTTGTTGAGTATGGCCATCCCCATCATAAAAATGTACAGTGGTATCACTATAGTGCTAAACTTGCAGTGGAAGGTAGTTTTTGAGCTCTTGGAATTTCTTTTTCTGATGTATTGCTTATAAATATCGTCAATATGATGAAACCATTCATTTCCTCTGAAAGTGCATACTTCTTCAGTTGAGAGGCAAAGTAACACCAAAAAAGGGGCTTGGGTTTGGGTCAGATAGCATTAAAAGTGATGTTCAAAGTAACCAAAAAAATGTAGCCTAACTTAACCTAACCTTCCATGCAAGAAAACAAATTGTTTTAAAAATTGAACATTTCCAAACAACTTGTTGCATAAAGATATTGAACTTAAAAAACTTAACCTAACGCTAACCTAGCGTGACCCATTTTTGAAAGATCAATTTCTTGGAAAAATATGCGGCAAAAAAAATGTTTCCTAACTTAAAACAGAAACCTAGCCTAACCTAACCTATTTGTTTGCTTCATGAGGGTGTATGTGCAAAACTTGTCTCATATATGCTTACATTAAGCCAGCCTTAAAATATTGTTTTTTTTCGTTAGGTGTAAGATGTCGAAATACGTCCACGAAGATATCGATCTTGCACATGGAAGTGATGCCGTTTACAATATCGTTTAAGTCCTTCAAGCTCAATTTTGAGCCAATAGCCTATATATGTGCATCTGTTCCGTATATTTTGGGAGACACCTATTATAGGGATACTTATGTTAATGACGATGATAAGAATGGCATACTATCAGCAAATTCTCTTGAACAGTAGACTATATCATGAGTAATCTCTACTTGTAATCGCGTTCGGTACAAGATACATCACAATCTATAATGGTAACCATAATGGTAAGCATGATACTTACACACAAACCACGGTTAGAAACGAGATATGAAGACTTCACAAACACATCAAAAAGCGAGATGTCGATAGTTGTTTGGGAAGGATGTCTTCTCATTGCTCAATAGGTGGTACATTCCACCCTATTTCACGAATAATTTAGCACTGCCTTAAACTGCAAGAAATCCCTTGAAAGTTCGACAGCCCTGTCCTACCACCAGAATCTCCCTTACCTGCGAACCCACCAGTTATCTCTAATTCAGGATCCAAATACCTACATACCTCCTCTTGCTATTCTGTTTTAAGAGAAAAATCAGCCAACGCAGCCTGTCTCTTCATCTTAGCAACCTACAACATCAACATATGAAGCACGCTGCACAACTGTGCTTACTTGGACATACGCACAAAACATCCTGTTCAAATTTCGCTTCCGAAATCTGGCTCACTGGGTTTGCTTGCTCGTTACTGGCTAAACTAAATTCATGAAGCTATCTGACTAAGGAATAATGAAACTGCTGATTTTGTCAACTCTTCCTGTAAGCAGAACTTAAACGGCATCGAACCCTCGATGTGCGTCAGAATCTACTATGCTACCATATTGGGCTTCCAAACAATTATGAAAACACCCCCAAACTTGGAGATTCTTTCACCCGGAGCGCTATTTTCAAAGTTACCGCAATTTAATTTAGTTTACTTCTGTTGGTTTCGGGGGGTGGGGGGGGGGAGAAGTCATGATGGCCCCTTTAAGGCGTTTCGGGGGAGGGAGGGGGGGGCATGGCCGGAATGGCCCCCTTGGATCCGCCAGTGGGTTTTCTGGTGCAGGCTTAACATGATATGCAACATTGCGAGTACGGTGTAGCAGCAAACGATGAAAGCATTTCACCGTTGCAAAATTGAGAGAAAGTGGCAATGATAACAGACACCCCAAAGAGTTAGCAAGTTGTGGTCAAATTAGAAATTATAGGAAGCAGATATTGAAATTTGTCTTTCCCTAAAAATATGCCTCATCGTGATCATTCCATAGTCGCGGGCTGAAAGGGCTTGGTTTTGCCGCGAGAAGAGGGTGCCGGTAGCAGCATGTGTGGTAGCCATGGCAACCGGAAGCGCCTGAGTCTGAGCAGCACCTCCACAAGGTTGGGTATCAGGCACGGACCCACCTCCAGATAATTGTTTACAAACATACCACTCAGACCCCAGGCAGAGACATCGAACACCGGCCTTACTTTCGCTGTAGTGCTAGAATCCTTCACTACCGGTCTGTAAGGAAGGAAAAAAGTGGGATGAGGGCTCTCACACTCCTGACTGGGATTCTCAGCGATCCCACCAGTCTGTTCTATCTCCTGCAGAGCTGAGGAGTACCTCCTACAATGCCTGGTCTTTGTCCAGCCTACGAATGAAGGCACCCAAGGGATCCTCAGCTTCACGCTACAAGTTGTCAACTAGCAAGTTGTCCTCCAGCTTGCTAACACTATCACCCTGCTCCCATGGCAGAGTCACCTCGTTCCTGCCATCGGAGAATCAGACGGTGGAGTTGAAATCATCCATCTTTGAGCCGACAGGCTCGTCAGCTTTGATACAGGCTTCAAAGGATACGTATCGAGTTCTCATGGAGGTCGCCCAAGGTGAACAGCTGGTAGGCGGCACCACCTGAGACATCAGAGGTAGAAGTGGTAACACCGGAGACAATGCACGCAAATTCTGGATTCTGGGCGACTGCACATACTGAACAGCGGATAGAACTATGCATAAACGAACTCCAGTAGAGGTCTATACCTATCAAGATGTCAACACACAATCGACGATCGGTGTCATAGCTGTCAGCCAGCTCAATTCCTTGAAAGGCCTCCAACGCCTCCTTGGAATCACGACGATGCTGCAGGAGAATGCATACCATTGGAACCTGGACAGCTTTCATGGCTCGAACTGCGGGGAAGGACACATTATCGCCACTCACCCTGATTTCACGCACGTCACGGTCACAAGTGGACCTCCCAAAGGGAGCATGCGAAACTCGCTCAGTGCCGACCCGTTTTCCAACCACCTTCCTCACGAAGGCCTTGGACACGTAACTACGGTCAGAGTCATTGCCACACTCATGTAAAATAGGATTGTGGCAGACACTGGTCCATTCAAAATTCACACCGTGGACCGAAACACTGGCGGTGGGCAGGACAATGCAATGGCTGTCACCACCGTTAGGTGACAGGAAGGCCTGAGGGTGCGACCCATCAGCACACCGGTCAATGTCAGACACACTCGGAGATTTAACAAACCAATCGCTTCCAACATCGCCGGCTTGCCACTTATAGCGACACAACACATTGTTGTTGCCATGCCTGGACTCGTACTGCCCATCCGCATACCAGCTATATAGCCTGGTGGCTCTTCTTCAGGCACAGAAAGCACAGGTTAGCAAGCCAAATTCTCCTCATACGCCCACGAACTGGGAAGCAAAGCAAAGCAAAGCATCACACCGACGACCTCTACGGCAGCTGTTCGGAGAGACCGACCGAACAGCTGCAGTAGATGCTTCTCTGCTCCGGAAGCTCTGACGGTCCTGTCGCCTACTGCTCCTCTGCTGCAGGCTGCGACCGCTCGCTCCCTGAAGACGGCTGCTATCTCCCTCGTACGAACTGGCTCCCTGGTGAGAGGTGCTGCTCTCATGCTGGCTGCCACCAGATCCTGTAGATCCGCCGAAGCCATCGTAGACACCCTATAGCTCCCTCTGGAGGATCTCCATGCTCAGAAATGTCATGGGCCACCACAAATCAGATTCCTTGCCAGACCCCTCACGAGCTCTCTCCAGACGGATAGCTGCCGGCAGCTTGGACAAGACAAGCGAGGTTAGGAACACACCATGCTTATCGCCTTCCACATCAGAAGCCTCCAAACTGCGGATGTGCACCAGCAACCCGTCTTGTAAACTTTCAAGAGAGGCAAACTAAACAGAGCTAAGCTCCAGCAGTGACTGGGTATGTGTGAATACGATTTGCTCTTGGCGCCCAAGCCTGTCTTTCAAGATCTTGCAGATGGTGCTGTAATTACCTTTCTTCAACGGCAGTCCATCAATACACATCTTCGCCTTTTCCTGAAATATTGGCCCCAGATACATGAGATTGGTGTGGGCGCTGTATGACCAAAGCAGTCGATGCGCCCCTAAGCCCAAATAACCGACCAACATGAGATTGGTGATGTCAGGAACGCTTGAATCATTAACACCCGTCCCGTCTCGGGGGGTCTCCAACCGCCCCCACCCCCCTCAGGCTTTTCGCGGATAGCGGACGAACGGCGTGCGGTAGCGCGCCAAAATTTGGCATGCCTTTTCCCACATTAATTTTACATGCTGATTACATTTTTTTTAGGTCAGGTCACCTAGGGTCCACGAGTTAGTCAAGGTCAAGTGAGGTCACCTCCAAAAAAGTTCAACCAGTCGTCACGCCTTAACAGATACAGATATTTTAATGAAACTTTCAGCGTTTGCTTATCTTTATGGATGCAACAAAACGTACGAGTGAAATTTTTTTATTTTTCCCCCGTTTTTGACTACATATAAATTTTGCGTGTTTGCCAAATTGCAGTTCAAATACAGGTTTCTGGCTAAAGTAAGCATTTTTATTAGAACAAGTCGACTTCCAACAACGTTTCTCGGTCTGCTCTACCCATTAGAAAATGAAAATTAAAGAAAACTTGGAAACTCAAAATTTTGCAATAAAAAAACTATTTTCGGGGGTCAAACAAATTGTAGCCCTGGTCGATTTCGCTGTCCTTTTCTTATTCCAAATACATTTTGTTTTCTCATATATCCCCCAAAATGAACTCCCCAGAGTCAAAAACATGATGTAAGTCGTGAAAGGTAGTGAAAATCTAGCCCCCCTGGTGACGTCACTTTTGCGTGGAAATTGTTTCCGAAGGTAGACCCACCCGGACCCTTCTCGTCGAGCGCTTTCCGATGACACCTCTTTCGTTTTCGTACGATGTTTAGTTTGGACTTTAGAAGGGGTCTTCAACCGCCCCCCCCCGAGACGGGGTGGGAGGATTTGACCGGAAAGACGGCGCGGGTTAAAACTCCCAAAATCTTGGCCACCGAATGTCATCACCTTTGACAGATCCAATTTCGGCAGCTTCATGAACTGAGTCCGCTGTGACTAGTTGCAGAGGATGCAGCCTGGGGTCCGGTAAGTGAAAGCTCCTTAGCCATGAGGCGAACATACAAAGCACCATCTCTGGATTGACCAGCTTCACGCAGGTCTGACTGGGATTTGTCCAGCTCACGCTGAACTAAGCTTTGTGCTTCATCCCATGCCGCAAGTCTGCGGTAGGACTCACATGTCGAGATCTGTAGCTCACTGTTGTTGCATATCTTCTGGCCTACTTCTAATTTGCGCAAAACTCTATGCAACGAACCCTTTGCAGCGGCACGTGCCACCTTCGGGTACAGCAAACCAGCCATCTCAATCCAATTCCCGGGCTGTATGACCTATGCAGTCGATGCGTCCATAAACTACAATATAATTCCCGGATTTCGGCACCAATGGCCTCTTCACGTGAAATCGCTCTTCACGTGACCTGTAATCAGTTCGCGCCACTGCAACTATCAAGTTTCAACTAGATGGGCGCTGCATGACCAACGCAGTCGACGCGCCCCTAAATTCCAATAACCAACCAACCAAGTTTCAACTAGAGTCCAAACTCACATAAGGCCGCTAATATAGACCAACCCAACCTTGCGCTTCAACTAACCAGTACATCGCTCATCACTGCTCGAGGTTAATTCAACGGCCAATGTCCAATATCGAATGCTCTGCAACAAAATCGTATTCGTCACATCCGGGCCACATACGGCTCCAGCGCGCCACATGGCCACCTATTGTTGTCCGGCATAACCACTGCCTGGCGTGCGCTTTGCGCACCGAAATCGGCTTCCGTGTGATTGTATTGTATTGACTTGGCCGCCCATTAACAAAAAATTGCTGCGTCACTGGGTGCAGGTGCTGTCCCTAGGTTTTCGGAATAATTGGTCCGAGGTGGGAAATGACTACGACCATTGTGATCAGCATGCCCAGCACTATCCGAGTGTAATGCTTCAGGCGAATTGCAGGGTTCCGGGTGTTTGATGATCTGAAGCCCAGTGGTGGAATGTGAATGTGTTGAACATACCCTTGGCTCTTTAGGGCCTTTTTAATTGGACTCGGAACGGTTTTCACCATTGCATTCCGCATCGAGCCCTGTATTAGAGCATGTTTTAGTCAAGATCGTAGGGATCTGCGGTTAACGACCCTTCTTCAAGGTAATCGTCCTTGACCTCTGGAGGCCAAAGTCTTCAATTTGATAGGAAATAACTATCACCACTCTTGTCAACACTAATAATGCAATCTGCATGCAATTTGTCAGCAAAATTGTAGGGGTACTGGGTCAACGACCCTGAACTTCGATGGCCTCCGCAGGTCAAAGTTCTTAATGTGAAAGGAAATGACTGTCACCAAATTGTTATGAATAATTAGAGTACTATCCGTGTGCGAGGCTTCAGGCGAATCGCAGGGGTTCTGGTTTCAAGCAAATCTGCATCCCACCGATCAAATGTAATTGTGGCGGGAATACTTTTGGCTCGGTAGAGCTCATTTTTAATGTAACCCAAAACGGTTTTCTTCATTCATGTAAACAGTTCATCGAACGCTGTACAATGTAATATTTTAGGCCAAATTGGGGTACGGGGTCAACGATCTTGCTGAAAGACAACGATCCTTGGCCTCTTGAGGTCAAAACATTCAGTGTGATGAGAAGTAACTGCCATTACCGTGGTCAGTACTATATATACAACCCGTGTGCAAAATTTCAGCCAAATTGTAGGGGTCCAAAGTCAACGGCCTTCAACTTCGATGTCCCCTCACGGTTAAGATTCGCAATGTGATGGGAAGTAGTGACGTACCTAAGTTGGAAAGGGTGCAGCTGTCCCTCCCCATCCATGAGAGAATGTGGGACCCAGATAATCGCGCTGGAGTCACAAACTGCGCCGGCTCTCATAAAAATCCCGATGGGCCTCTGAAAAATACCATGGAGGGCCTCAATGTGTCTCAGAGTCGCGAGGGGCCGACTGAAAATGTTGCCGGAGGTCCAAAAAATCACGCAAATACAACCGAAAATCACATTGGGGCCAAAGAAATCGTTCAGAGAGTATACAAAATATCGCTCGAGACTCCGAAAAATAAGTTCGATCGGGGCACTTAAAATACTGCTGGACTCCCAAGAAGTTGTGCCGGGGCCCGCAAAATCACACTGAATGCTTCAAACGGTCGGGCCGGCGCCCCAGAACATTTTGCTGAGGGGAGAAACGTCGGGCAGTGTCCCCTGAAAATGATGCTGGGAGCCTGAAAGGTCGTGCCGGGCCACCTGAAAATCACGCTGTGGGCCCCAAAAGGTCGGACCAGAGCCCCTAGTTCTCATGCTAGGGACTTCAAAAGATGGAGCCCTTGGAAATCAGGGTCCGTTGCCCTTGGAAATGACGTTGGGGTGCAAGAAGTTTTCCAGTGCTTCCGAAAATGACGCTGGGCCCTGAAAATCTGGCTGGGGACAAAAAACGTCGGACCGGGCCCCCCGAGAAGCACACTGGACGCAAAAAAGTTGTGCCATGGTCCTTGAAAATCACGATGATGGCTCCAAAATGACGTGTCGTGGCGGGTCCCTGAAAATCACGCCAGGAACCAAAAATTGTCGTTCTGGGGCCCATAAAAATTGCGCTGAGACTGGTGTCGCAATAAGTAGCGCCCAGACCCTTGAATATCGCGCTAGGGGATCGACAGTTGACACCGAACCCCACAAAAGATCAAGCTGGGGCAACGAAAAAACCCAATCCGGATTAGTAAATCACTCTATGGCTCCAACAATCTCGTAAAAACCCCTGAAAGCATCCTACCTCTCGTAATGTGTCAAGGTTGCGAAAACTGGTGATAGGGATCCCGACAAATGATTGGGGCCTAAAAACGCGCACTGGGACTCAAAAGTCGCGTCGCAGCCCTGGAAAAGCACACTATGGGCCCAAGATGTCGCACCAGGGCAAAAGTCGCAGCTGCCCCCACCCTGAATCAATTCTTACCCGGAACATCATTCTGTGGCCTAAAAAGTCACGTGAAGAGCCCCCAAATACCCGTCAGGCCCAGGATAAAAAACCTGTTGGCGTACTGACAAAACAAAAAATCACATTGGAAGCGCGAGAATCTTACCGGGGCCCAAAATATCGCGCGGGGGCTTTAGAAACTAGGACTTGACCCCAATAACATCGCACCGAGATTCGATGGGATCAATCCAAGCATTGGAAAATTCAGAACAGATCCCGAAATAACATCCGAATAGCCGTTCTACTGTGAGGAGTGTCATCGGTGGAAAAAAACTCAATGAGCAGCCGCAATGATGTACCGAAGAAGAAATGCCACCCACCCCTTCCTGAGCGGGATGTGCTCCCAGGCTTCTCCAAAAATCGCGCCAGGACCCAAAACAAATCGTGTTAGGGTCCCAGCATTGGCGTCTCAAATGAACACAACGGGCCCCAGAAAAGTCGCACAGGGGCTCCGAATATTTGTGCAAGGGCCCGCCAAAATCTCCCTGGGGCCCCAGCTAAATACAACGCATGCTGTGCACCCACGCCGGGCTCCCAAATAGCGCACTCAGGAAAAATTTTCCATCTGTAGGAAAAAAAATACTGCTTTGGGCATCAAAGACCTTCTGGGGTCCCGAACATTGCCGTCGGGGGCCTCAAATGAGCAAAGCATGTCCCTAAAAATCGCATCAGGACCCGAAAAAGCAGGCCTTAGCCCTCCAAAATCAGGATGGGTTCCTAAAAATGAATGTTCGAGCCAGGAAAATTACTCTTAGGCCCCAAACGTAGCACCTTCATAGCGCCTTCAATGATTGCTTACGGCCCCGGAATAAAAAGCTGTCGGAGCTTGAAAATTGCTATAGTACACAGAAATATAGTGCCAAGGCCCGACAAATCAGGCCGAGATTCGGACTTTAAAATAATTCAGAAGAGGTCCCAAAAAATGTGTCGAAGGCAAAAAGACTAGCGTCGGGTCCACGAAACCACACGCCTGGACCCGAAATGTCGCGCCGGGACCCCCCTAAAAAAAACGCAGCGGAGACCCCAAACTCGTGCCGTCTCCCACAAATGCACATCATAATCCAAGATAAACGCAGCGAGACCATAAGAGGACAACAGGAAACCAAAAATGCATCGTGCCCTCCATAGCGCACTGAGGTTTATAAAACGCGGCTGGCCTTAAAGCATGCGTTGCAGCCCTCATCAAATATACCGAGAGCTCAAAGAAAACATCGGAGACCCTCAAAGCATACGGAGGCCATGGGACCCTACGAGGATCTCAATTTTTGTAAGGTTTTAAGGTTTATTTAGGCGACATGGTCCTAAAAAAATAAATAAAGACTGGGAATTAAGTAGACACATTGGGGTTTTCGAAAAGGCGCCGGAAGAAAGCAATCGTCGGTGCACAAAAAAGCTAAACAGAGCCGTCGTCTCAAAAACGTGCCAGGCCCCTAGCAAAAATGGGCTGGAGTCTCAAATCCGTAGACGACCAGAAATGCAATGGATCTAAAAAACAACACCGAGTCAGGGCCTCTGGTCGGTAACCAATCTAGAAGCATATTTAATCAAAGAGATCAGTCGCTTCAGAACTCAACATGTATCCGGGTTTTTGGACCACCACAATGTGTTGAAGCAAAAGTGTGTAATTGTGTTGATTCAATCATCGAATTGAATTCATGGAATTTTCCAAGCAAACCCTTATACGAAGCATTCCATCACGTCAAAAATGGCGCAAGACCATCATGCGACAGCAATTAGCAGAACGTGGGCGGCCTAACAGAAACCGTAGAATCGCAAGAAGTGCGGGGAAGAGAATGCGCCGAATGTGCAGGGTGGGTGTACACGTGCATGAACGTTGGCGGTGTGGCGACCAGACGTTATGAACTGGAATGCCCGAAATATAAAATGTAACGTCTCGGGGAGTCTTCGACCGCCCCCCCCCCCCTCGGTTTTTTTTCGCGGATAGTGGACGAACGGCGCGGGTCAGCACATCCAAATTTGGCATACCCTTTCCCACATTAATTTAACATGCTGTTTCACAATTTTGAAGTCAGGTCATCTAGGGTCAACGAGTTAGTCAAGGTCAGGTGAGGTCATCTCCAAAAACGTTCAACCAATCGGCATGCTTTGACGGATACAGATTTAATGAAACCCTCAGTGTTTGCTTATCTTTAGGGATGCAACAAAACGCACAAGTGAAATCTATCATTTTTTCGTTTTTTACTACATATAAATTTTGCATATTGCCAATTGCAGTTCAAATAGAAGAATCTGGCTAAAGTAAGCATTTTTTATTGGGGCACGTTGACTTCCAACATAGTTTCTCGGTCTGCTCTATCCATTGAGATAGGAAAATTAAAGAAAACTTGAAGACTCAAAATTTTAGATATCAAAAAACATTTTTATTTTTGGGCTACAATTTGTTTGGGGCCCGGATCGATTTCGCTGTCCTTTTCTCATTCCAAATACATTTTGTTTTTCATATATCCCCCAAAATGAACTCTCCAGAGCCAAAAACAATGTAAGTCGTGAAAAGTCGTGAAAATTTAGCCACGCTGGTGACGTCACTTTTAGGGAAATTGTTCTGGGGGTGGAACCGGACCCTACTCGTCAATCGTTTTCCGATGACACCTCTTTCGTTTTCGTGCGACGCTTAGTTTGGATTTTAGAGGGGGGTTACTATCCCCCCCCCGAGACGGGGTGTGAGGATCTGACCGGAGAGATGGCGCGGGTTAAAGCGATTTGTACAGGTGTAATTTCAGCAATGTGAGGTGACGTATCAAGTGATACCAAAAGAAAAACATTTGAACAGGGGGAGTTAGGGTTGGCATCGTGTGACTCGATGGTGGTGATCCCCTCTACAGGATAACCCCCTAACGCAAATCCTAGATACATGTCTGATGGGGTAACTGCTATCACTATGATAAGCACTATTGGTACCAGCGTGGGAAAAGTGGTTCGCTGACCTGGAGTCGGAGAATAAAAAATTTGTATCGGAGCCCTCCAAGAAAAAGAAGATATTCCTGCCCATGGAGTCGGAGAATAAAAAAAATGGCCTCAGACCCCCCTAAAAAAAAACAGAAAGCTACTGATGTCGGAGCCCCCCAAAAAAAGATGATTGCTGAAAAGCGTACAAGCCGCTTACTTACAAGCATACTTACACCCCTTTACTGGACCCTAAGTCACTTCAATTACGCCCACTTAATTCACTCGCACTTACTAGGTTTTTATCCGGAAAGCTCTCAAAACTTTGTCTCAACCCGAGTATACCCAACCAATCGAGGCAAAGATCTTCGCGCAAAGGGAAGGGGACAAAGCAGCGCGGCGAAACGCGCGGTCAAAGTGTGGTCGCTGTGTAAACATGACTGCAATATTTACACAATTTCAAGACCGCTGCTTGACCTCAATTCCTGTCGCTTTTTAATAGGAATTCATACGTCAATACGGTGTTACCTTTTTTCTTCAGTTATATAGGAATCAATACACTGAAGATATATGTTCCTAATCATGAAATTACGTTGTCTTTATCCTAGATCAAAACATGAATCGGGCGAGACCGTCCCAATAATTTGTTAATTCTCCTACTCTAGTACGGATATTGTCCCGTCCTAACGGCGACGTATCCAAGGGTGGTCAAATGATGAAATGATAGATTTTTCGTAACTATTTTAAATGACGTCTAATTGTGACCATAAATGGCCCGGAGAACGTAATAACTCCGTACATGCACAGTTACTGCAGTTGCTGAAGTGATAAAACTACTATTCAGATGCTTTTCTCTTGATGGGTTACTGTAGTTTTGCGAATTGAGGTGGAATTCATACCAAAGTAACCCAAGGTCTTTTGCAGTTTTTAAAGCATTTACATGGCTCCAAAAAATAGGTCTTCTGCCATCAATGAAGTTCGCTAGCTGGTGCTATTTTATGCATTTCAATTAGAAATTGAATGCTCTATTTCATGAAATTAACAGAATTACTTAAAACTGTCTGAGATGTCCAGAATTGCGTTCTCCGGTAGTCTCCGATTGGAATGCGGCTGGAGAACAGGACCTCGGGTCCGATATGCGAGTATATGACGTCGTTGTGCATATTTCGAGTTCCACTATGGTCGCAAGATATGGCAGCAAGACGAGAGGTTTCGTAATGGAGATTTTTTGGTGTAACGCCAGTATTTCCCGGAATTATGAAGAAGAATCGTGGTATATTCCAATATTTCCTTCTGAAGCGTCATTTCGACAGAATTCTGAAGACATACGAAAACCTAATCCATCATATCTTTGTTATTTAGAATGCGACGAGATTGGCGCAAGCCGAATGACGATTCATCTGTGGTTACAGAGTGATTGTGCTGGGCCGCCGTCCTGCCAGTGTGAAAATATCCTGGAGAGTAATTGGCTGAGGTAATAACTAGTTCCGAAATTTACATTATTTTGTTCTCTATTGTTTCTATGCTATGTCGATGCTTTTGTTTCGTTCGGATTTCGGATCAGGCATCGTGCACACCAACGATTACCTGATTAACCCCCGCGAGTTCGGCCTTGATTGGGGCTTAGACTGAGCCAGGACATAGTTTGTTTGACACATGCACAATGCAATCGAAACAACCACCACAAACTTGTAGGTATTCTGATATAACATGATATGATTCCTGGGCAATTGACTGCAACCTGCATTTCATGCCTTATGACCTGCTATGCTATACTCTTCTGTTCTGTTGTCCAGGCTTCTAATTTGTACGATGGACTGGAAACTGCAACTGCATTGTTGGAGCTGTACTGAGATCCTGGAAGCAAAATGTCATCCATAAATTGGCACGTTTCATTCGGAGAATAAAAAAGTTCAACATTTGCAGTCACAATCCTGGAGAATAAAATGTCCTTAGGTCTCCATACTCCAGGAGAGGCCCAAAATTCCCACCCTGATTGGTACTGCCTGTGTGCAAATTTTCAGCGAAATCATAAGCGTCCGACTTTGTACGTGAATAATAATGTACATCCGAAGATGAAGCCGTCTTGACAGACGTTGGTATATCCACTTTTCCCAGTCAGCAGCAGCAGACAACACACAATTTCCCCTCGCTCATCCACAAAAAAAAGATGACTGGTGGGGACCATGCACATGCCGAGACTTCTTTCAAGCCCGCGCGCCTGCGCACTGGATAAATGTTGTGCGGGAGCTCGGACTTCGTGATGTTCATCTAAAAAACTTGCGTTGCAGACCATCTATATATCGGGAAACCGATGTTTTTAGAGGCATCTTCCGGAGCTTCCGGAGATATGACAGATGTATACTGGCAGTGACAACCAAGTGTGCCCGAACAGTTGCGCCCTGTATCGAAGAAGAAGGGCTTTGGAAGAAGACTTATGACGCATCCGACTGCTGGTTCATGCAGCGCCGTCAACCTCCCATGCCGACTGGTCGCGGATGGGCTTCGTAATGTTTTTCCCGCCGGTTGTAGGATTTGAACCCACGATCTTACGATCAAGAGCCCACCATCCTACCAACCGAGCGACCGCGGCCGCGCCATGCACATCGATTGTCATCCGTAGATGAGAGCTTGAATTTTCATAATTTTTGACGACATTGGCAAATGTGGCCGGCAGTTGCACACGGTAGAAACTGTCCTTCCGAAAATTTACTCCGGTTCCTTGGCAGAAAGTACTCGAACTCTGAATCTCAGAAAGTTTCCCACTCTGACAGCGACTTGATTCCATTTCCACTTACATTTGCGTACAATAAACCTATGTATGTTTGCATTGACTTAGTCATTCTGTACTGATCTGACTAAGTCGCTGGGAAAACATGGTTCGTCCCATTCACTGAAAGTGCCTGTGACTATTTAACCTGCTCCTGGGAGGCTAACATAAATATCACAGTCTCATCATGAAGCACATCACGTTCAGAAAAAAAATGAAATGAATCGTGCCACCCAGGATGACATATTAGTCCTCGGTTCCATAGGTTGTCAGTTTAATCGCGAAAACTATCGAACAGCATAAGCCATTCTTCCAATACCCCACCTGAATAATTCCGAGAGTTCCTCAGAATTTCAATTATGCTGGCCTGGAGACGGTTTTGAGGTGGTGATTTTTCTTTCACAAAGATGGTGTTGAATTGCTGAAATTCGCAAAACAAAAAACCGTTGCTTCAACTGTCATTTTCATAATTGGACATGACACCATGACATTTTCCCACGCCGCCGTCCCCTGAATCGGCCTCGCATTGATCGCTGTATGAAATCATATTTTACTCATGCTGTATAATATGAACATCAAGAACAATTTCTCACTTACGCTGTGCATATATTGTAAATGTAAATGTTGTGATGGAGGAGCTGTGTTAGAAATGCGCGAGGAATGAAAAATGTCAACATGTGGACATCTAAGCGTAATTATTTCGTGCTTCGCTTTACGACAAAATGAAATCACTTTTTGTGGTAGATGTAGGTCACGTTGACTCTCAGTTTAAACAGTTATCAGACTAATTGAAAGCTTAATTCCAAAAATGTTGCATACGGAGATCATTCGGTTCTTTTTGGCATTCCCAATTGTACGTTTTTCTTTGGCTTACAATAAGAATAGCACGACAACAGTCCTGTTGCACGATAAAACCACTGGTAATAACAGGTCTGCAAATACATATGTAAAATTATATTCGACACTAAGTCGACACTCCACAGCATCGACTACGACAGAGCGAATTGTAGAGGAACAAATCACGCATGGCTTCACAAATGACGATATCATAGAACTGCTGCGATCGCGCAACTACGAAGTGCTGAACTTTACCGATGGTCCCCCACTTGGCCTCATTGGTGACGTTGTCTACTATCCAGAGGAACTTTTACCAGAACTGATGCCCGACACTGGCCGCACCAGCAACATTCAGAAGAAAGGACTGTGGGTCGATGAGAACGGCCGTCAGCATGCCTGGTACTACTACGATACAAACACGCAAGCCGACCGAAAGGTTTTCGAGGAAGCTGTCGCCACGTGGGCCAGTTCCTCGTGTATTCAATTCAGCAAGATGCAGGGGGGCACGTGTTTAGAGGACCGCGGTCACGGCGCCATTTGCGTCGGCAACTTCGGCGGATGTTCCTCCCACGTCGGCAATAAATACATTCCGGGCATAAGGGCACAATCTCAGAAAATGTCTGTGCAGCCTAAAGGCTGCGAGATGGTCGCCGCCGCACACGAGTTCGGCCACGCCCTCGGCTTCCAGCATGAGCAGTCGCGTCCCGACGTCGATGAGTACGTATTCGTCAATTATCAAAACATGGACATCAATCTGCAGGGCAATGTGGAGCGCAATGCGATGTCGACTTGGTTCCAAGCATCCAAATGCGCTGCTGAACAGATGGTCGATGTGCCGGTTCCGTACGATTACCTATCCATCATGCAGTACGGTGCGTCAGACTTCGGGGGAGAAGACGGTCGCATCGTGTACTCAGTAAAAAATGCGCACTACCAATACATGTGTGACTATCACCGCGCCTCGGGCAAGGCGCAGACGCACTATGACAAGCTGGTCATCAATGTCGCCTACAAGTGCACCGATCTGTGGCGTGAAACGTGTCGCGGCAACGGAATGGAGCCTCCTAAATGTGCCAACAACGGATTCATCACGAAACAATGCAAGTGTGCATGTCCCGATGGCTACTCTGGATCCTCCTGCAGCACTAAGTCTGGTTCCATCTTTCCGGTGCAAGATCGAGCCAAGGTGATGTTGGACGTGACGTCTGCAGGTGAGGTGGACCTTGCCGGCAAGGGCATGCACATAGAAAATCACAACTATATCCTGAAGACATTTGTTTACTACCAGTTCATCACTGTAGTGGTAGACACGGGCAATAAGCGAATCATGCCTACTATCGACATTCACCAGCCATTCGATCTGGTGGCCGATGTCTTTAAGCCGCATGGCCAGAGTTACCTCATGCAAAATATTGGCCTGCTTGACTGTCAATATGCCCTCTTCTTCTACTGGGGCGATTCGGCGGCCAACAAGCTGCGAACAGAGTGCATCAGCTCGATGGTGAATAACGAGCCGCAAGAGGATCGGCCACAGTTGCGCACACGCAACCAGACGCTGGATATCGTCGCCATCTGCGTCATCGGCAAGGTGTTCCGGAGGGCCGAGGTCAGCATGCAGGCTATGGAGCTGAAGATGGACGTACAGTTTGAGACGAATCCAGCGCTGCAGCTGCGCTCTTTTCCCACACCCAGTAGCGACCCTGGCCCGCTTGGCGATCCTGCAGCAGCTGGAAAACCGCTTTCGGTCGGCGCCATCGTCGGTATCATCGTTGCCGTACTTGTAGCCGTTGTCATTGTTGTCCTTGCTGTCGTCTATATGAGGGTTAAACTTAGATCGTGATGGGTGTGTTTTGGGCTAAATGAGTTGCCTTCAGCTAATACTTATGGGTTGGCTTAGCGTCAGTTCGTTTTATTCGTGGTAGGTATTGTGCTTAGTTCGACCCATATTGGTTCGCACTGGGTCCTTTATACCTACCTCGTCGGCGAAAGAATTCGAACGAACCTGCTAATCAGCATATTGCTTATTTGATCCAGTAGTTGTGACGATACCATGGAAGTCCCGGACAGGGCTGAGAGGACCACAATTTTGTTTGTGGCAGTATTATCCAACCTTATATATTTATCAGACTACTTGCCATTTACTTTAATACATTTTTTTTTGTCACGCTACTCACGCTTTTTATATCGCGGCAAATAGTCTTCGATATTATTGTTCCAGCCCGCAGTAACTTCGCTCCACATACAACTTTGCTCCATACGTACTTGACGGACCAAAAACGGTAGACGTCACTGACATGTGGTAAGCCTACATTGGAACAAGGAAATTTTTTTTAAAGAACATTGTTAATTTGCCAAACTTATGTGAAAACGTTCTGTAGTTGGCTGGTTAGCTATCTAGTTGGTTGGTGTGAAATTGTGGATACATGATTATAGTATAGTATAGCAGAAGTGTCGTTTTATGAAAATGGCTCGTATGACTCAAGTGCCTGAAGGCAATACACGTGCGCGGAGCCATGGAAAAAGCGCACTAAGCACATGTTAACTGTTAGCATGTGCCTGGAGTAGATGTAGGAGGGAGGCGCTGGGCATGTGCCCCCATTCTGGTAGAAAGGTGACGTCCTCTGTTAGGAAAACGACTCCACTCTGGGGGAGGATTGAGTGCATCCCCTTCACGCAAGGGATTTTTTTCCAGCCAAAGGCGGAACAACGCCAACGACCCACGTTAAACGGATTTTACCCAAAAGCGCACCTCCGAGGAATTGGCGCCCCTCCGACGAGTGTCCCTCCCCACTATGAAAATTCCTGGATCCGCCTCTAGTATGCGTTAATCATATACAAGGCGCAGTACTTGACTGCGGCAGATATCTAGTGCCCAAAATATGAATGTATTATCCTGTCCAAAAGCCACCATTGAGCAGGGCTAGGTCACAGAGGTCCAATTTGAAGAAGTAGAGCTTTATGGAGGTGAAAAACACGAAGTTGCGCTAGCCCGCGCTGATTACATCAACCTATATTTTTGGCTTATATTTATCAAGTGATTAGGTACTGAGAAATTCGAAGCATTTTTTTTCAACCAACCCTTAAGTGACAAAGTGTGCAGACTTAGCAAGAGCCACGAGGACCTGTCTGGGTTAAGCCTGTAGACGAAAGATACGATAAATCTGTATAAAATACTCCCATTACTCCAATAAATACCGCATCCCAAGTTCCAAAGCAAATATCCACTAACATCCCACACACCCATGAATGCCTATCTCCCTTACCTACCCAGCCCTATTCACTCGATCCTACTTAACATACGCGTGGATAGAATGCCACACCAATAATTTTCCGAACTCCACCCATGCTTGCTTAAGGAGGCCTGCACTACTAGCACCTACTAGCATAAATATCACCCCATCAACCGCTAATTAGAACAGAACGATATTTTTTGTCCTGATTATTTTTCCACCCTATTAAAAAAAACATCCAATGAGGAACTCCCTGCATCAACCGACAACTTATTCCATGGATCAGGCACCATTTGACTGCAAACCTGTTGCCGCTTAACTGTCCTACACCTTGACTTGTCTAACCTGAATTGATGACCTCTGTGTGAAACCAGAAATAAAAAAACATCGTTGAGATTGACCTTATCTAACCTTTTACCGATTGTTATCGTTTCAATCAAATCATCCCTTTATTCCAATTCCAATGTGGCCTTTCTCCGTATTCCAAGGTGCCAAGTCCACTAACGAGTCTAGTGGCTTTGCGATCCATTCTTTCTAGCTCGTCTATACCTCTTGCTAAGTAAGAGCTCCATGCCTGTTCAGAATATTCCCAGTGGGATCGCATACAGGATAAGTACAGTGTTTTCACGACTTCCTCGCTCCTTTACCTCACACTCCTATGAATGATACCCAGCGTTACATTTCTGATTGCACTCTTCCTAGCTGATGCACACCGTTTTTCTGCTTTAATATTATTTGAACTCAACACACCTAAGTTCTTTCATTTTCAATGACATCCAGTTCCGTAATTCCCATTGGATATCTGACATTTTCACCTCCAAATCCACAAATCCCCAACCTTACATTTTTCCAAGTTGAAAGACATCTGCCATTGATCAGCCCACTTATGTACGCGAATGATCATTTCTTGTCGAAGCGCCCTAAAGCCAAAATAACTAACGATCAGCCCACATTCTAAGGTCATCTAAGTCCAGTTGAATATTATTAGATTGATCACAACTGTTAACCACTCCTACCACTCCTAGCTTGATTTCACCAGCGAATTAAAACACCCTATTCATTAGCCCTACCTCCATGTTGTCGCCTCTTGCTCTCAAAATGTGATCCAGAAGTGCTTTTTGCAATACAAAATAGCAGGGTTATTACCTAACTTCGTTTTCCAACTCTAGACCGATGTGCGCCCGCGACGTGCATCCATGTTCGAGTTGAGCGAGGCGGTGCCACGTTCCCGTATTTGCCACCCTATGGGGTTGAGTATTTGGTTGGTTCACATAACACCAGACTCGGGTGTGGGTTTTGGTGGGTTCTCTGACCCACCAGGTGGAGGCAACACCTTTTTACTACACCGTGCAATGGCTCATTTTGGAACAACGCTCACTTCGGGTGTAAAATGTTCCCTTAGAATGGGTGTTGCGTAACCATGTAAGGAGTGTTACGTAGCACCCTTTTGGGTGTAACAGAAGCTGAATGCCGGCCCGAAAATAGTGTAGTGAGAACCAACATAACTAATTATCCTCATAACTAGGTTTTAGGCTAGGACACCCTGGAGGGCTCATTTTGGAACATTTTGTTCCACTTATTTTCAGTATATTCTTTTTATCCGTGTCAGCGCCCCAACAGTCATTCGACGCTCATAATAGGTACGTTCAGGACGAAATCAGGTCTGGGACTATGTATTGAGGTGCTCAGAATTTCAGACTGTTGATGCACTTTTCCCTCCCTTGGGGAAACATTCTTGAGATGAATAAATAAATTCAAACTTACCGTGTCCGTGTAGCGGAGGGGAGGCATTTTCCGCCCCTTGTGGTGTTTCGTCTGCCATTCTCTACCACATTGTGATAGGAGTTTCACGCTCCTCGGTAACTTTTCCTTGCTTTCTTTTTTTTCTACTTCGTGACAAAATGTTTGCTTCGTAACCATATAAGAGGCACCTACAGGAGGGAATATTTGGAGGCATCTCCGACAGACGTTTGCGACAACCTGGGAACAGCACATGCATCTAAATATTTGCATTGCTTTGCCGTTCTGGTGACTGCGATTAGGAGCTAAAGTGCTCATACTGCCTTGCTTACCTATGGAAATACTTATTTTCCTTATCATGTTGTGAGCGGATCCAGGGGAGGAAAGCCGAACAAAATCTAGCCGGTTTTCTCAAAGGTGCATCATTTACTTTGCCACCAGGAAGTGAAGAGGTTGGGGTGAATTCTTGACAAGGGGCAATAATATATCATAAGCAATGGCGGAGCCACAATACCTCACCAATGGGAGATCCAGCAGGCCATATGATTTTTTTAAATTGGACAAGCACCCTATTAAAACCACTACAAGCAATGGCGCTACGGGGGTGCAGTGAAGCAATCGTGCTAAGTCACGCAGCCAACGATAATTGTGATATTCATGATCACGAACGAGTCGTATAATACGTGGCATACGGAGGACTCATAACAGGAAAATAAAGACTGCTAATCATCTCTGGACATGCTTGCAATGCACAATGGTAGTCTATAATAGCTGTTCTTTTCTTCCTAAAACCTGTTTGGATAGCTCAAATCCCTTTGGGAGTGGCTTAAAAGGGAGTTGGAGTGGCTTGAGCCGACGCAAAATTATAGAAAACAACACCCCTGCTTGGTCATGCTTAATTTATTTCGTTTATGTACTGAGAGCATGTAAAGAGATGATGTATTTCCTGAGCCACACAATAGAGTGGCTGGAATCAGTTTTTTTTTGTGACGGGGGATGAGCTGACCGGGCAAGATTAGTTTAATCACTTAGGAAAAGCGAGAACCTCCCTGCCTTGGATAAACACCCTTCTACGGTCCCTCATGAGATACTCGATGGCCCATGAACTCCCGGGTGAGATGGTGCATGACAGAATTCCGTCTAGTTGCTTCTGTGGTCACTGACTGCCAGCGGCCGCTCTGCGTGAGCATGCGTATTAACCCTGCACATCTTTACAGTGTTGGAGGCTGCCCTGCACAATAACTTCAGCCAGGCATCCGTGCGGATAGTGGACTGCCCCGACCTCACGCAAGAGCCTTTTCACCTGGCGGCCAAAGGTAAGTTGTTTACGCTTATATATATACATATATATATATATATATATATATATATATATATATATATATATATATATGTAAATATATACACATAGGTATATTTTCATGATTGTGATTAATTTTGCCACCACACAATCGGAGGTTTATGTTACAGACATTTATTCTGCCAGCAGTCAATGTGTGTCTGCATGCTGAACGCTATCACAAGCTGTGGCTCATCCTGTTGGTACCATGCATATTGTATGTTCCCAAGTGCAGCTTGTATCTCAAGATGATCATTCGAAAAGAACCCATGATCATATATCCAAATATGGTTCTTCCACGAACATCAAATTAGTATTCATTATCTCAACGCAATTCTTCCACGCAAATAGTCCATACTTCTTAGTTCAGGACGATATATTGCTCGGTATTAATGGACGAGTAAATTAGTAAAGAATTAATTGACGAGTAAATACACGAGAAGTCTTTCATGGATGGATTATAAGATGTGAGTATGTGAAGACGTCAAGTTTCCCGTACTTTTGGTAGGGCCTGGTGCCCACCTTCTTTGTGCTGGCCCCACCAACTTCTTATTCTCTTAACATGGAGTCCTATGAAGTGGGTACCACCAACAAAATTGGAATAACTGATTTCCTCCATGCGTTGGACACCATCAATAAGTATAAATTTTATCTACTCATACTAATATGACACTTTGCGAATATATATATCACGACACTGAACCACGTGATTATCGCCACCTGAAAACCAATATGTGATCCGGGACCCAGAGTGATTCTGCATAGAAAATGGAATGGTGATCTTAGGTCTTTGGCATAGTCCTCCAGAAAATTACAACCAAGCGCCCTGGATACTGGATCCAAGATCATCTTGAGCTGAGAATGGTGATGCGGAGGATTCAGGATAAAGATCTTAACCACACAGTGTGAAATTTTTCAAGAAAATTGGTGGAAAATACCACCTAATGAAAGTTAAATCGACCTCCCTGTCAATGACTTGTATGGCATCCTTGCTTACTAGCTGCTGATTATGACGCCAACATGAACTCAACTGAAGACATCCTGATGCCCTTCAACAATTCAAATATGCCATAGTTGGGGTGCACCAATGACCTCTGATCAGGACATCTCCTGAAACCGTATCACAGAGCCTCTTCTGTTTCGGACAGTCTACCCAGTATCCTGAAACCCGGTATCATCCAGCACACCTTAAGTCCTTATTCAGCAAGCAATGGAGCCCTGCATTGAATACAATATGCAGGCTTATCAAAGTTGCTCAGTGATAAATTATTCCACTTTCTGAGCACTCAATCGACATCCTTATCCAAGAAGTATCAGCATCCTGCTCATTGATATGAAGTATTTATGTCTCCTTTGAAACAGTATCGTGTTTATAAATAGCATGTGCATGCCCTCAATATGGAATGATGTTACACGAACATTTTGCAATGCAATTTCGGGTAAAGGGATGACCTATGTGATATTGTATACAATACCAGTTCATCATAGTTATTATTCTCCTTATCCCGAATACATCTTTTCTTAAATTATGAATCTTAAAACAAATCATAAAGGTCCAGTCATAATCACTTACACCATCAACTCAAATTTCAGTCTGAAAGACATCAAAAACATTTTAAATTACACTAATTACATGTCGAATTTCGACATCCTGCTATGCTCATTTCGACATCTCACACCTAATGAAGAACCAATATTTTAACCCTGTAACCACAGTATACTATTTTCTGGATAATGGAGCATATCTCGTTGGAACAGACATGTGCCGGTCGCTTCTCCACTGCTCAGAAGTTCCACTGAACCCTGTTTCAGCAATTTGCACCTTATTTGCAACCTTATTTGCATGAATATTTATGAATTTCTGGTGTATACATATATGACCATAGCACCAATATTTTAGCATTCAACTTTAATGACGTCATCATCGTCGGCAGACCGACACGTTTTTATAATGACATAAAGACATAAAGACATAAAAGATTAGTGCAACTATGAGCCACAAGGGCCCTTCTTGGTTGCACTCTGTACACTGAACCAGTTGCCCACCAAATCTGTCAATCATCCCTCCCTGTAATACTGAAAAGCAAGCCCTCTATTCTTATAATGATTGTCTATGCTGTTTTTAAAGATGTTCGATGTGCTGCTACTGACGATGTTTTCTGGCAGCTGGTTCCAGTGTTCCACTACCCTGTTGGTGAAGAAAGTTTGCCTTAACCTTGTCCTGCTGTGGTTAATTTTAATTTTGAATTCATGACCTCTAATTGCATCATTTCTGTTAAGGTCAAACATTTCCCCAAGGTATCCCCTCTCCAGACCATTGACAAATTTAAAGACCTCGATGAGATCTCCTCTCAGCCTTCTATATCTAAGTGAAAACATATTCAATTTCTTCAATCTTTCCTCATATGCCAGGTTGCTTATGCCATTAACCATTTTTGTAGCCCTCTTTTGTACTCTCTCTAAAAGACAACAATCTTTTTCATAGCTAGGAGACCAAGCTTGGATGCAGTATTCCAAATGTGGCCTGACGTATGCACAGTAAAGCTTCCTGATCACTTCCTCACTTCTGTATGATACATTCCTATTTATTGCCCCGAGCATTCTCAGTGCCTTCTTCCTGGCTTCCTTGGTCTGTTCTGATGCCCCCAGTTTTGTGTTTAGAATAACACCTAAATCCTTCTCCTGTTGAGTCACTGATAGCACTTGGCCACCCATCAAGTATGGAGCCTTCATATGCTGCTTACCTACATGCATGATTTTGCACTTACCAAAGTTAAATTTCATTTGCCATTCTTCGGACCACTTCACAAGTTCGTCTAAGTCTTTTTGCAGCGAGATATGCTCATTCTGACCTGTTATTGCCCTAAAGACCTTCAAATCATCTGCAAATTTCAAAACTTTACTGCTTAGGCCACTTTCAATGTTATTTACAAATATAATGAACAGTAATGGCCCTAGTACTGACCCCTGGGGGACTCCACTAAGAACATTTTGCCCTGATGACTTTGTACCATTTAGCATCACTCTTTGCTGTCTATCTGAAAGCCACAACTCTATCCATTTTAAGATGCTACCTGCAATACCATGGGACTGAAGCTGTATCATTAACCGTTTATGGGGTACCTTGTCAAAGGCCTTACTAAAGTCAAGATATGCTACATCAACCTGATTTCCCTGATCAAATTGTTCTGTGGCGAAGTTAAAAAAGTCCAAGAGGTTTGTGAGACACGATCGTCCTTTTCTAAACCCATGTTGAGTATCTTGAATCAATCTGCTACCTTCCAGGTAACTAACTATTCTATCCTTGATAATTGATTCGAGTACCTTGCAGACTAGGGATGTGAGACTTATTGGCCTATAGTTTTCAACTTTCCCTCTTTCTCCTTTCTTGAAAATAGGAACTACATTTGCCCTTTTCCAATCGGTCGGAATTTCATTATGTGAAACTGATCTACAAAATATTATACTAAGTGGAAATGCCAGTTCCTTTTCAGTTTCCCGCAACACCCTAGCATAAATAACATCAGGTCCTGCTGCCTTATTTGACTTTATTTTCCTGATATGATTGTAAACAACATCACTATCAATGAAATCAACATCATTTGTCAGATCCCATGTAACTGAACTATGGTGTACGGTCGGCAGATTGGTCATATCTTCCAATGTAAACACTGATTTGAACTGCTTGCTCAGCTCCTCAACCATCTCACTATCCTCACCCAATGTAGTCCCGTTTACTTCCAGTGGACCAATTGTGCTAGAAACTTTACTCAGCTTGTAGAAACCAAAGAACTTTTTACTGTCCCCATTACAGTTTCTAGCTAAATCCAGTTCCTTTGCTCGCTTTGCTGCTCTGGTTTTTTGCTTCACAGTGTCTCTAGCTTTTCGATACGCCTTTAGATTAATGACATTTGAGGCTTCTTTAAAAACTCTAAATGCAGTTTTCTTAGCCTTAATTGCTTTTATCACGTCTGGTGTAAGCCATGCTGGCTTTCCTACCCTTCTTTGCGTATTTGCTTTTGGGGGACATGTCTAATCTGAGTTTCCTTTAAGTAAGATTTGAACTTTTCCCACATTTCACAGGCATTTAAATTGGAGAATTCTTCTTCCCATCTGATGGCATTTAAAGGCGCTCTCATGCCGTTAAAGTCTGCTCTGTTGAAATTTGGAACCTTTACCAAATTATCCTTGATAATTTCCCCTACATGTGCCTTGAATCTAACTATGTTATGGTCACTTTTTCCCAGAGTTTCGCCTACAGTCAAGTCTTGAACCAAGTCACTTAAATCCGAGAATACAAGGTCCAAGAATGAACCATGCCTGGTAGGTTCCGATACAAACTGGTGTAAGAACAGGTCCTCTTCAAGGCATTTCCTGAACATTTTGCATGATGGGGAGCCAACACCAGCATTTTCATAACCTTTTAGATTAAAGTCACCGAGAATAAGGCACTTCCTCTTAAAGTTTCTACTGATATCCTCACAAATCACCTTGTCAAGCTCCAGTTGCTGAGAATGTGGCAGGGTTCCTGATCGGTAGAAAGCTCCTTTCCTAAGAGTATTGATGTTGCCTTTTCCCACAGTGACATCAAGCCAAATGGACTCCACAGACACATTTTTATCCCCACCTGCTACTTTTTGAGAACCGAATAAGCTATCCATATAGAGCATTACACCACCCCCTTTCATTGCTGGACCCCTATTGCACGAAAACATATTGTATCTCTGGATCTCATAGTCCTGTAAGTTATCTCCAAAATACCCTTCACTGACCCATGCCTCCGTAATGCAAAGAAAATCCGGTTCCTCCTCAGCAACATAACACTTGAACTCATCAAATTTGGAACGGATACTCTGAGCATTAAACATCATACACTTAACAAATGATCCATAACCACCTTTGGCTTTTTCATATTGAGGAGTTCTTTTATCACTAGATGAACTATAACTCTGTCCCCTTGAGTTGCTGCTGTCCCTATTTGCAGACTTTGAGGTTATATTGCCTTGGCTGACACTATTGGTATATCCCTGAGTTGGCAATGCAATTTCATCCCTCCCCACCCCATTTCCTAGTTTCCCTGAAGGACATGCTCGTATACTTTGCCTAACACATGGACCCCCTTCTCAGAAAAGTGCAGGCCATCCCTCTGATAGAGGTCCCACGATGCATAAAACCTGCTCCACTCATCTACAAATGTAAAACCTAGCTCATGGCAGAGCTTTCCTACCCTGGCATTAGCTGCCAGTGCCCTAGAGCTCCACTCAGGGGAGGCTCTAGCCCTAGGCAAAATTCCTGTTACAAGGACTCTATTGGTACCCTTCAGGGTGGCCAGAAGGGCCCTGTACTCCCGCAGAAGCTCCTCACTCTTAGTATGACCTATGTTATTTACCCCTACATGCACTATGACTGTGTTAAACTGGTGATCACTGGTGACCTGTGCCACCGCAGGTACCAGGTCCTTCACCTTGGCACCAGGTCTGGTGATGCACCTCCTGTCCCTCCTACCTTTACAAAATACCCGCTCTAAATGACGCACACGAGAGTCTCCTATGACCAGCACTGACTCCTTACTACTGCTATCCTGGGGGCAGTCATCCAATGCCTGGAACATATTTGTTGTTACTATGCCTGCCCGCTGGGCCGGTCGGCTAGACTTCCTCCCGCTCCTACCACCTGCCACCTGCCACTCACTGACCCTTTCCTTAGGTTCGCGTCTCCAAATCCTCCACCCCCTGACCTCATGCCACTTCCCCTCCTGTGACCTACCAGAACTACCCCTCCTCTGTTCACTATTAACACTATTAACACTCCCCTCTTGAGAGATCCCAGCCACCTCCACAGTAGTGGAAACCTCAGCTACCTGGTGGCCTGCGACCACCTGGGCATATGATGTCCCTGCTACGGAGTGACCCCTTGTTGCTTTATCTTGCCTACCCTGCGCAACAAGGGCAGCCTTGAGGTTGGAAACCTCTGCCTTAAGGGTCCTAATTTCTTCCTCTAGTGCCTGCATCCTGGTCGAAACCATCCTAAACGCTGCAGCTTATGCCTAGATTTAGATTCAAATTAACTCGCTAAACAACCGACAAAAAAGCTAACTATCATTCACTATAAATCGCTACCTCCTATACTGTCAGTTAAATATCTGAGTGCCTCAAGGAAAGCAGAATCTATTAAACAATTGTTTGTTTGTTTGTTTAAAAAAAAATTAAATAAATAAACAAGATGTCTAATCTAATTGTCTTCCACACAAGTAGACAACTATATAAATATCCCTTTTGATATCACTTATGGCTAGAGAGAAAAATGAACAGTCACACAGCACTTATGAATACCCCCAACTTACTACTAATTAAACTATCTTAAACTTCAACATCAAACACACTATGCACACCAAAAAATAAATCAAGTATGTTAGGATAGTATGAATGTTGTCTAATGTACTTATCAAATCTACACACTTGTAATATCTCCTACTACAGAAATCGAAGCGGCGAGAACACACCGAAAGCCACGAGGCCTCCCTTTGGCGCACACAAGATGGCGCCCTGCGGCGTCGCTAGGTTAATATAGTATAGTTTGCGTGCTACGAAAATGCTTATAAGATAAGAACTAATGAAATATAATAACAGAAGTAATTGCTAAACACCTATCCACAGCTTAGACTAGAGTACTGCCCTGTTCTGCAGCGACTTATCTGGAAACCTGGAGCTCTGGCGCACGTCCTTCCACCTTGACAGCTGGCGGCAAATAATGAATGCACTTCAAGCAAAGACCTATGTCTTTGTTTGAATCTAGAAAACTGCCTGACATTTTCAGTAAGCTTTCTAAATCTGATTAATACCGGGGCCTAGGCCGATCTACGCCAGTTATCGCGACCGGAATTTGCAGCTTCGAACCAGCAATCCCGTCTAGGTGCAGTTCACGTAGTCCCGATATTCATTGCACGAATTCTAAGTTACCCAACATTTACATGTAAGTTCATGAGCCTTTCGCAGTGCCAACCCTTGGCATTGACATCACCGTATCTCCGAAGGACATGTGGTTGCATTCAATCGTGTAATGCATGAGCTTGAACATTTTCGAATTTGCGCAGTTAATAAACCTGCTGGATTGTAGCTTTACAACGCACTCAACAGCTGGGGCCACGTGACGTCGCCCGCCTTTCACCCTGGCAGGAAGGACGGGCATCGCAGGGAATCGAACTCCGTACCTCTGGCGTGCCAGACGCTCAGCTCAACCTCCAAGCTATCGACGCCCGTAATAAACCTGCTAAGGGCCATGCTACTTTCGTCACGGAACAGCACATACAAACCAATAGAGCTATCCCCGGCAGAGCACTTTTTAGTGAATAATCACTGGGAACATTGGTAATTAGAACATCTGCTAAGAGGGAATCTGGCGCTGTCACCAATAATAATTGGACAATTTGGAGGGGCAGAATAAAAACGGCACAACGGCTGGGCGGAAAACCAAATGGTTTGGTGGATATGCGCTCAAAAATGTCTTAGCCCGGCCCCTGAGTTGTAAATATAGCTATATGTGATGACGTTGCAAGATTCACAATAGTTATGCGGAGCAAGATACAGAGTAGAGAACAGTGAATTTTATCCGGATTGTTCATTCTATTACCACTTAACGCTGGTATATCAAACCTATATGATACCCCGGGGTAGATTCAGGAACTTTAATGGGGGTGGGGCACTCATCTGGAGGGGCGTTATTTCCTCGGAGGGTGACTTCGACTGAGAACTCGTTGAGGGGATTCACTAGAGCACACTGAAGGAACGCCCTTTCTTCTTAGTGGCGCCTATTCATTTAAGATTGGGACTCCTTTGACTGACAAATCCGTTGAGCGGGAATGCACTCTCGAGCCGTCCCGGAGGGGCGCTATTTTCTCGGCTAGAGGGGTGTCACGTTATATGGGGGACATATGTCCCAAGTGCATCCCTCTCTCCGCTCCCGATGCTCTCTACTGCTCCTTACGACAGTGCTACCCTCAGACCTCGCATTTTCAAAACTTTGGAAGCTGGCGGACACCGTGGGAACCGGTTCAACAGGACTCTGACCCTGGTCGCGATTGTAGTTACAAATCGCCCGCACTTCTCTGATGGGAAGTGGCATCTCTCCGATCTTGCCGAGTCAGGTCGAAGCGGCGCAACCTTCTCTGCCGAACCTGTCCCAGGCGGCCAGTACAGGGACAGTCTGGCCTAGGCAGGCTGCGAAACAGGAGTTGACAATCGGAAACAATGAAGTGAGGACCAAAAACACTGTGGAATTTCCTACAGCACGGCACCAGTCTTCTGCATGAAGTGGTAATTTTATTTGTGGTAGCCCCATCTGACTTCGACGTTCTGGTTTGCAGTCGGTACTGTACTGATATGTCTAACGCGCAACAAAAAACGAGCCATGATGAAATCAAATAGGTACCAACCGCCAAGCGAATTGCCTCTTTATTTCATCAGATCCATCTCCACGAGGAAGAACCTTTATATTTGTTCATTCATAAGACAGTGCCGCATGCCAAAGAATAGAAAACATGAAAATGGAAGATGAGCATGAAAAAAAACGTGCTGCAACTCATGTTTAGGATGTTGTGTTTACTAGGGGATAGGGAGGAAAACAATATGAAGTAGGAGCCCCCGATATGGGGGATGGCTTCATGGAATGGTATGGCCAAACGAGAAAACACGGAGGCCGAGCATGATGTTTAAAGGCCTCCGAGACACTTGTGGGAATGTAACTCTTCCGTGCATGTCTAACGTACATAATATATGGGAACCAAGAATGGACCGTCAATATATTTCGACTTAAAAAGCAATCATAATAATTATCCACCATCACCCAGTTATGAATGTACGAGTGTGGTCATTGCACTAATTATTATGACTGGGAACGATGTCTGAGCAAGTCTACTCTCGTTATACGGCAAAAGTTCATCTGAGCGATCCGACCCAGTCCGACATTCACGTGCCTTAATATTCCGACATTCCTTAATAGATTGTTCTTCCACAGTGCTTCAAATCCGAATTCTTCACTCAGAATTACACGAGATACTTCAATCAACTTTAAAGTATCACTCCCCACTCATAGCTCAAAGGGTCGTCGCGCAGCTCGGAATGTCCGTACGGCTCCTGGGGCTGTTTTTCAGCACAGGGGCCTTCCCCAGCTCGAGGTTCCTTCCACACAGCCTTCGGTGGTCTCACAAACTGAGTGTCAGACAACCTCATCGGGCGTGAATAAATAATTGTGGAAAGAAATCAACAATTTCTTGTTTCTCGTACTGAGGTTAGAATCTGTTTTCACGGGAATTTGCCGTGTGGTGATCGTGTTTGGTACAATGGCATTGGCAATTGTTTGGTGTTGTAAAATGTTTGTATTGGGTTGTAGCGTTTAACATGTTCAAGTAACGTTTGCATCGTGGTTCCCAGGCATCTCTCATGCAGCACACTCCTATGGAGAGTGCACAGGGCACTCTACATTAACGATGGCATTACTAGTGGAAGGCCTATCAGAAGTCTGGGTGCAGTCTTTCGTGTCCTGCGCGTCGGCCACGACGACTTTTACATTTACGCGGGGACCCTTCACGTCGGCCCGGGGACCGTTCGCATCGACCCGGAGGACCCATCGCGTCGGCCCGGAGGACCCATCGCGTCGGCCCGGGAAGCAATTCGCGTCGACCTGTAGGATCTTCGCAAGGCATGCCTGGGAGGGCAGTGAAGTCCACGAAACACAGCCACACTGCCGCCCTGTAAAAATAAACATAGTGCACGCAACACGCCAGGCCACACTTGTGCCAGTTACCGGCCAAACACCGCAGGCGCTTCGCATAAAAGGAGAATCCGCGTAATAACGGACACTGATATATGAAGGTCCCAGCTGAAGTTATGAAAAATTACCTTGGGGTCATTAAAAGTAGCGGCCAAATTCCGATATTTACTTATGGGTGGGTGTAGGTTCTCGCGAAAAAAATGTCCCACCAACTGTTGGCTGCGAGCCTGGCTGTTGTAAAGTCAATGTAGAGCTTCTTATCACAAGAAAGGGGACCAAAAATAACATTTATTTCATGCTTAAGGGGGCATCAGGCATGATCCGTCAACCCACTTTGGAACCGCCAGTGGGCTTAATGTTTAATTGGTACATCTAATGGTGTCATGTATGGCTCACTTGAATTGATGGGGGTAAATGTGTCAACATATGCAGCCTACCACTGGATTGTTCCTAAGGATAACCATATAAGGGGATTCAGGCTATTATTTCGCGTCGCTCTCATACCTCTGTCAGCAACAACCTACATAATTTCATTAAAAATAGAGAGGTTATTGCGAACTCTCGGAGGTGCATTCTAAAACTTCAACATCCCAAGCGTGGATACTGAGAGATAACAAATGTGCCCGACGCATCGGCGAAACATGCTCATTTTGATCGATGATTACCACCAATGAATACTTATGACGTAACGCTTAACTGATAATTGTAGGATCCGTGAATTTTATCCAATGAGGAGGCTCGAGCGGTATGCATCCGGTGACAATCGTATTTGCCACATGTTTGACGGCAATAAAGTACTTCTTGGTGGTTTTGGCTAGTATCGTCATTTGCATGATTTTTAGCGTAATTGAGTTTATTTGTGTATTTTTCAACAAAATCCTTGACAATATTGCCATTACATTTGCTGTGACCAGACGAACATTTTTCAACCGTGTATTTTTAGTGAGGATGTTATCCCGGCCCGCAATGGGGAGGGGAAAGTAACTGTTCGCTTTGCATGGTAAAGGGGAAGCATAACCGTATTTCTCCAATCTCCCTGGATCCGCCAGTGTTTGCACACATCAGCTAGTGAATGCTCTGTGTGCCCCTCCCCTTAGATCCGCCAGTGACCTTTGATGCAACATGTAACTGAGAATGGATCGGGTTCGATTTACCATCGGCTGAACAATAGTGCTCGGAGCTCTGGTGGGGCGATAAAGTAAGTCATTGAGGCCGGACAGGTTGCTGGGTGCGGCCAACGATGGGCACCATGCACACTCGATGTCCAGTTATCGGAGCAGGCGTTTGATCTGGCGCCGAGGAATGCAGCAACACATGTGTGCAACATGTTGACTGTGTGGGTCGACGACAACGCATTGCACGATTTACAGATTTGTTCACGACCGGCTGTTGACGTGGCCCGCTCGCTGATGCAACCCAAACACGACCGGCAACACTGGCGAGTCCAGCCGCTCGTCTCCCGAGCACACGTCTGCCTGGACACTTGTTTGTTTATGGTTTATTGGGTGGTTCACGACGCACTTTATGCACATTCACGGCTAATGGCGCCGCCCACACTGTTTCGCCGGTGGGCTGGATGATTGGGAAATGTTCTGAGCGGCGCTAGTGTCGAAACCGGCACCTCCGGTACCCAGAGTCCTACACCTTAACCACTCGACCATCCCCGCCCCCTGCCTAGACACTGCATGTGGATCCTGGATCTAAGAGAAACCTTTCCAAAAATGCCGTTTGTGTCTTGGGTGCCCAAAATATATTCTGCGAGCTGGTGGAAAGCGCATAGACCCTGGAGATTGAAACATAATATGGCAAACAAGACCCAAATCATGAATCCTGAAAGGTCTCCGATGAACAGACTCCCAGATCTTGGATCGTGAGAGACCACCCGATGCAGAGACATAGATTACACATGGCTAACGCCCGTCACTAGCCATGTGCTCGACAGGGTGTTTTGGTGGCTGCGGTACACAAGTTGGATTTGGACGATCATCAGTTGGTACTGCAAAGTACATCTAAGGCCTTTCCAAGGAACCAATAATACACTAGATCAAACAAGAGTTTTGTAGTTTTTCACCATGCCTTACCGACGTAAATTGTCGGCGCGCTTTGCGCGCCCACATCTGCTGCTCTTTTTTTCCTCTTTTTTTTCGATCACCTCTTAAGAAGGTCCTGTCTTCGCTGTTTGCGATACGAAAGTAAGTGATCGTTGACTGCCATGCATATTTACGTAAACGCAATGAAAGTTCGTGTTGCGCCTGCCGATACGATAACTGTCACCACGCTTTTCCCACCTGCGTTTCGTTGTGTAGTTGTTGGCTGGTGTGCGTGTTGACGTGTGTTGAGCTTGTGCGCTGAACGTGTGCACCTGCACGTGCGTGAGGCACACGCACCGGCGCCGTCAGGTCTGTGCGGATCGCCGCGGCTGGTCGAAGTGGGCGGCGTGCCGTACCTGGTGCCGACTGCCCGCAAGGACAAGCTGTACAACCTGTGGGATGTGCCGGCGCTGTGCGACGTGCCCGACGGCATGCTGGTGGGAGCTGCCGCCGGACCCTGGCCGCACGTCGGCAAAAACTCAGAGGTGAGCACCCGGCTTCCCCGTCCATTGAGGCGTGCTCGATACAGTCGGTAAAGTGTATGGTGCCATGTAGGTCTGGATCGTTGTAGATGCTGTTGCCAATGGTTTCTGCGACCGAGTGTCCACTTTGCTGGGTGCGTTATGTCCACAATCGGCCCAGCTCGCCTAAAATATATGAACATATATTTTAACCGAACCTGCCGTGGCGCATTCGGCATCATGACCACTCCTGCCACTCACCATCGTGTACCAATTATTTCGAAATCGCCGACCTACCTTGACGATGCATAATTGAGCACCAAGCGGCAGCACATGGTGGCGCTTGGCAACACCCATCTGTGTTTACTAAGCAGGCCTCAGGCCCGATGTAATATGCCACCATGGGCCGCCTCGGTTGGAGCTGCTTTACCCTCATCTACACGGGATGGCTCAGTCTAAGCTAGAGCTACGCTCAGTGGGCCCATCAAGGTGGTGGCCGTGCGACCTATTCTCTTGCTTCGGGATGACACGCCGGGGCAGGCGCGGCGCCAGGGTTGGCAGATCGCTTTCCTATCACTTCTACAAACCACTCGTTTATAGCTAGTATTGCAAGCACGGTGTTTGTAGTGCAGAGAGTGATATGGGTATTGTATTATGTTGGTGTACGAATGTTGTTGCGCATCTGCTCCCACTACTGACCACAAATCTATCCTTTTTTTTGTAAATATCTGTGACCCAGACTGTCCGTAATAGCCACTGCACGTGGAGGGCATGTATTGTTAAATAAATAAATAAATAAATAAATGACGTGCGGGTGGGTACACTCAAGGCGCGACGCGGGTTCGGCTCGCCGAGCGCGCTTCGGGTAGGTGTTCTCGGCGTGCTCAGCCAGGCGGTGGAGAGGTGCCGCGCCACACTTAACTACGTTTCACTCACACGCTACTTTGTATCTCTCGATCTCGAACTCCTGGACGCTGTCGCAAGTGGACAAAAACACACTGGATACCCGCCAAAGATATCCTCTACTCGAACAAATACAACTATGATAAATAAAGGGGCGCGGTTCAAGATTCTGCATATAAGCACGAAGCACGACATTCCGTACGTGCTGGGTATGGCTGTACCCGGCGACCACAAGAACTAATTGCACGTCCATGACACTTTTTTGATTGATTGATTAATTATTTGGGCTTAAGGGCGCGCCGACTACAAGGTCATTTAGCGCCCGTCCATGACACTGTGCTGTCGCTCGGGAAGAGGGAAGGATATAACAATTGAGTCACAGTTTTATACAACAAACAACAACCTATTGACGTATGCGCTACTGCTGTATAAGAGCTCATATTTGAATACTACGCAAGTAATAGGAAAAACAGCATTGCAATGCCAGTGATGTGGTGAAAGAAAATACAACTGTGAATGTATTAGTGGCATCGTAAATCCAGCAAACGGTACCACTCTTACCGAAATGTTGTGAAGTGTAGTTGAGCGTGTTGTGATTATTATCTGTTGAATATGGTGAAAAATGTCATGCCATTCATGTATACAGCTTGCGTGTGCGGTCCGATTGGTAGCCTTTAACCAGCTCGGCAAGTTTGCAACCGACGGTCGGTCCTTGGGCCGACAGGAGCGGCCAATACACCGGCTCGCAACAATGGTGTAACGTTCTCCACATCCTGATGTGGCACCAGTGGCGTTGGCATGATTGGTCTGGGTGCGAACATCTGAAGTTTCCGCGACCTACTTTGGCCCTCACACTTTTCCGAAACTCCCCGGATTTTAGGTGCTTGCATATATAGGCAAATATTGTCAGTGTAACTGTTGTCCATATGTTCATTATAACTGAAGCACATAACCACACACTAAGATCGCGTTCATCGTAGCCAATGGCTATGATTCTGCGCAGTGGAGTTGGTATAATCATTTAATCAGTGTCGTATCCTTCTTAGTTTGCAGAGTAATAATGCATATCATACAAATTGTATTTATATCATATCATGTCATGCCACGTCAATCGGATGCCACTGGCTGTGTGATCGTTGATTTGTGAAGTGCATCCTGCGACACTTCCCATTTCATTTTGTATTTGTTTTTTCCCTCCAACTTCAACCCAGGCTTCATACTGTCACAGTTCAAAATGCATGCCGTCGAAATAGTAGTGTGGCTAAAAGTCGCCCAAATGGCCAAAAATCAACCCGGACAACGACCTACAAAAGAAAATATACTACGGAAAATAAAGGGGCATTGACATGTATTTCATGAAGGTATGAATATCATCAACCTGGATAAAAATACGATTGCTTATCTCCATGGATACCACTGCAGATTGTTTTCTTCTGTTATCCCCTACGTTCAGAAATAGTTTAATAGATTTGGCTGTTGGTGATAAGGGTCAGGCCCGCCTTGTTGAGCCATTTCAATACCTTCATACTTCCCCAAATATAAGGCGGGAATGCCAGTGGGGAAAGATAAGTAACAGATCAGGGCGGTCGCTCCCCGGACCCTTCAGGGGCGGTTATCCCTTTCGCCCTTGGCTACACCACTGTATGGTTCGGACCAAATGTACGGTCATGATACGAGGCCTTTTATGAAGTGGGAAGGACAATATGTAAAATAATACTGTTGAGCGGGGAAGACTAATACAATAATACTGTTCCACAATTTTCTTGCACATTGCGTGGTTGCGCAAGCAATGCTTATGGGCAAGGGCAGAACTTTACCAAAATCATTTGAGTGTCCCGGGACGTGGGGCAATGCATGGAGAAAATTGGAGAACCCCAATCGGCTTAGGGCTCACTCCTGTCCCATGTTTCCATATTAAATGCTAAAATTATTGTGGGGGGGGAGGTGTGTGCTCATCTTACCATTTTGGGAACCCGTGAACTCCACAAGTGTACACAAATTCACCCCCGCTTGTGGGTACATGTGCATGCGCACGCGCACAGCGGGAGCATGATGATAGAACAGGTACGCCCCTTAACCAGCACCGATGTTGCAGATGATACCGAACCTGTACATCTCGTCGTCGGGCAGACGAAACGAGTGTCACGTGGTCACTGTCGAAGATGCCGGCATGAAGTTGGCCAAACTGCCCGAACACGAAGCACGCTCTGCCATCCTCTGCAATGCATTCGTATCCAACGGCAGACCGGGAAAGGTATGGTGTCTCTCCGCCTCGTGTTTGACAATGCTCGAGTGCCCTCGAAACAATAGGAATTCACGCCAGCCGGTGGTGCCTACCTGCAAGTGGTGCCGCGCAACGTTGGTTGGCACAGCCATAAACCCACACGATTAGACCAGAGATTAAATGGATCCACAGCCATGGCGCAACGTCCATGCATGCGATTGGTCAATTGGGCCGGGAAATGGGCACTTTTTGTAAACCAGACTGCGGTATGTTTTGCCCTACTACGCTAAAATGAAGAAAACGCCAACTGAGGATTTATTGCCCGCCAAGCTGGCATTATAGTAAAGAGTGCCAAGCACATTCTAAAAGCGGACGTCATTTGTTGGAGTGACAAATCATTATCTTGCTTAAAACTGGAGGAAGCAAAATAATTAGTGCGTGCGTGATCCGCCAGCACAGTACATGTCCGAGTCCGGAAGTAACTCTTAGTTGACGTGCTAGCTAGAGTCGTAATTTTCCAATTTTGTGTTTAATAAGACCTATGGTGCGACTCGGGTGCGAAAAAACACGATATGCACAATTGTACAACGATACGTCTGGCAGTCGCAGTATTCCTTGAAACCTAGGAATTAAAAGACTGTAACTTATGAATGTGACCAAAATATGCCAGCCGACATGATACTGATCGCAGCCCCGTGTTTGTCACGACCCATTGCTGACCAGACCAGCAATAGCATGGACATAGGAAACGGGAGAGGGGCTGCAACAGAGACGGCAGTGCACCCTGACTGAGCGAGCTTAGCATTTGACCCACGAGCGTTGCATGACATATATATAAAGTTTTTTTAGTTTCTACAAGCTGAGTAAAGTTTCTAGCACAATTGGTCTACTGGAAGTAAATGTGGCTATATCGGGTGATGATACTGAGATGGTTGAGGAGCTGAGCAAGCAGTTTAAATCAGTTTACATTGGAAGATATGATCAAGCTGCCGACCGTACACCATAGTTCAGTGATATGTGATCGGATAAATGATGTTGATTTCATTGATGGTGATGTCGTTTTCAATCATATCAGGAAAATAAAGCCCAACAAGGCAGCAGGACCTGATGAAATATATGCTAGGGTATTGCGGGAAGCTGAAAAGGAACTGTTTCATAAAATGAAATTCCAGCAGATTGGAAAAGGCCAAACGTAGTTCCTATTTTCAAGAAATGAGAAAGAGGGGAAAGTTGAAAACTATAGGCCAGTAAGTCTCACATCCCTAGTCTGCAAGGTACTCGAATAAATTATCAAGGATAGAATAGTTAGTTATCTGGAAGGAAACAGATTGATTCAAAATACTCAACATGGGTTTAGGAAAGGGCGACCGTGCCTCACAAATCTCTTGGACTTTTTGAACTTCGCCACAGAATAATTTGATCAGGGAAGTCAGGTTGATGTAGCATATCTTGACTTTAGTAAGGCCTTTGACAAGGTACCCCGTACACGGTTAATGATACAGCTTTAGGCCCATGGCATTGCAGGTAGTATCGTAAAATGGATAGAGTTGTGGCTTTCAGATAGACAACAAAGAGCGATGCTAAATGGTACAAAGTCATCATGACAAAATTTTCTTAGTGGAGTCCCCCAGGGGTCAGTACTGGGGCAACTGCTGTTCATTATATTTGTAAATAACATTGAAAGTGGCCTAAACAGTACAGTTTTGAAATTTCCGGATGATTTGAAAGTCTTCAGGGCAATAACAGGTCAAAATGAGCATATCTCGCTGCAAAAAGACTTAGACGAACTTGTGAAGTGGTCCGAAGAATGGCAAATGAAATTTAATTTCGATAAGTGCAAAATAATGCATGTAGGCAAGCAGCATATGAAAGCTCCCTACTTGATGGGTGGCCAAGTGCTATCAGTGACTCAACAGGAGGAGGATTTAGGTGTTATTCTAAACACAAAATTGGGGGCATCAGAACAGACCAAGGAAGCCAGGAAGAAGGCACTGAGAATGTTTGGGGAAATAAATAGGAATGTATCATACAGGAGTGAGGAAGTCATCAGGAAACTTTACTGTGCACATGTCAGGCCACATTTGGAATACTGCATCCAAGCCTGGTCTCCTAGCTATGAAAAAGATTGTTGGCTTTTAGAGAGAGTACAAAAGAGGGCTACAAAAATGGTTAATGGTATAAGCAATCTGTCATGTGAGGAAAGATTGAAGAAATTGAATATGTTTTCTCTTAGATATAGAAGGCTGAGAGGAGATCTCATCGAGGTCCTTAAATTTGTCCATGGTCAGGAGAGGGGTTTGATTGTTTGTTTGTTGGTAAATGTTTGAATTTAACAGAAATGATGCAATTAGAGGTCATCAATTCAGAATTAAAGTTAACCACAGCAGAACAAGGTTAAGACAGTCTTTCTTCACCAACAGGGTAGTAGAACACTGGAACCAGCTGCCAGAAACCATTGTAAGTAGCAGCACATTGAACGTCTTTAAAAACAGCGTAGACAATCATTATAAGAATAGAGGGCTTGCTTTTCAGTTTTAAGGACTGTTCACACCTAGCGTAATCTCGACGCAAAAAAAGTCAGCGCAATGACGGACTAGGCGTAATCCCGGCGCACTGGGCGTAATTTCGACGCGTTGGCAGACCAGTGCAGCGACATCGCCGGACGCGAGTACGCCGCGATCAGCTGACATATCAGTTGTTTGGCAACAGAATCAGCTGTTTGACAACAGAATCAGCTGTTTAGATTTTGAAATTGCTTAAAGCATGAGTTGTGTCATACCTAAGTTAAAGGTGTCTTCAAAAATTTATTATCAGTGTTCTACTTATATATAACCCTTGGTTGTATCTTGGTTATATCATACCCATTTCCAGTATCGAAAACTTTTCAACGCAAAGTAGGTAAATACCTACCTGCCATCCCTTCCCCTTACCTGTTCTTGGTCTGCTTGCATCTTCCGAGAGACATATCTGCAATCTACAACTTGAAAACCGCAGCCGATGTGGCCCCAACCCCCGAAGATCAGCAAAGGCGACTTTGCGTCAAGGACCTGGTGCGCCGAGCGGAAAAGTTGAGAAAACCCAACTTTGTCCGCTCGAAATCGCTAGCGTTTTGTAGGACTCGGCGGACAGCTGACGTAATGCCGGCGCAATGGCAGAATCGGCAGACTCATTGGGCCCCATGCTAGATTTGCGCCGATTCCGCCAGTGCGTCGAGATTACGCTAGGTGTGAACAGTCCTTTATAGGGAGGGCTGATCGACGGATTTGGTGGGCAACTGGTTGAGTGTACAGAGTGCAACCAAGAAGGGCCCTTGTGGCTCATAGTTGCACTAATCTTTTATGTCTTTATATCGACTTCAAAATGGTTTTTACCCGTTTTCAAACTGTGGGACAGTTCCTACGCAACTGTGCAATTGTATTGGTACGTGCACATGTGTGCTAACTCACGCAATATATTGTTTTTTTTTCAGGTATTTGAGATAACTTGTGAAAATCGCACAGGCAGCGAGAACTTCGTATCTTGCCTTCGAAAGGCACTGGATGAAAGATATCACGACAGTGTAGTCGGTAGGTACTGCTGGTGGATTTATTTATTGAAAGTAAATTACCTGCCCACCGAGAGTCTTCGTCATATTGTGAAAGAATGCTTACTACCACTTCTCTAACCCACTGTATTCCCGTTCTTCTCTTTAATAAACCCGAGGAGATATCTAACCTATGCGCGCCAGCTTCATCACGGACTTTGAACACATGGTTTTAGGGCGCATCAATTGCAGTGGTTATACAGCGCCCCTTTTTGTCATGCAATGCCACAGGCGTCGTGTTAAATTCTACAAAGCTTGGGGGAAGACGCGCCCCTCCAGTCCCCCATCGTGGTGATGCACATGCCTGTGTGTGCCTGTGGAAAGTGAGTGGGGAAATGGAACATCGAAAAGAGAGGCCACGATCACTTTTCCTGTGAAGCTCGTCTCATGAGTGTGCGTAGATGTGTGATGTCATAACTTCTAACCTTCACCACTTTAGCGCAATTAGTACCACGGACTACCCATCTGGAAAACAAAGGTACATAAAGCCCCACACTTTTTCGCATTAGGATGGTGGGTGAGGCAACGGGAAATTCGATGTGTAGCCTGTTTGTAGACCACCCCTTCATTATTTACAAACGTGAGTGCCCCGTGCAGCGCATTTAAATGCTGCCATCAGTTCCCACTACAACATCCAAGGTACACGAAGACGAGCATGCTATGTCGTTGCCATCTGTTCCGAACTGATAGAAAACCAGCCTGTTCCCGTTTTGATTTTTGCAGGGGATGTGGAGCTGCTAGGCAGACTGCTGATCAATCTGTTCTGTCGTTAGGCATGGGAGGAGTCTTCATGATAAATAGTGGAAAAGCCCGTGTGCACGTGATGCCCGATTTCTGCAGCACACCACTCGAGTCTGACGGCGACGTCAACAAGTGGCTCCAGTTCTACGAGGTTTCGGCGCCGCTCATCTGCTGCACTACCTTCCTCTCCTCTGACCCGGTGAGCCGACGCTGCACTCTGTCGGTAAGATGTTCGTCGACTCTTTTGTGTCAGACCTTGGAACTATATTGGTCTTTCTCGATAGCTGTAGGGGTGGTGAGCCTGACTTCGGTCCATGGCGTGAAAGCAGTTTTAACACGAGCCCTGCAGGGGCTCTGATAATTACGCGCATTGGAGGGGAGGGGCGGATTCAGTCCCCCCAAAATCTCGGTTACTATTAAAGCTGGAGTAACGAAATTCGCAGGGTGGATGGGTATGGTAGTGAACTCTGTTGTGTGCAAATTTCATGACCTTAGGTCAGTATCTTCAAGATCAAATGAGGTACCATATGTCAAAATGTTGTTGTTTTGCATGGCCTGGTTTGCCATTGCTATGGATTGCTGTGGTTGTGCTTAAATGTTATAAAATGGGCATCAATGATGTTCTGAATATTACTAATGATGCAATGAAGAGGCTAGACCCGGCATTTGACCTTAGGTCACCTATATAGCAGCACTTTATCAGGTCATTACTTGCTCCAGTTACCGGAACCGGGCCAATCGCCAGTCCGACTGCTCCGTCGGGACGCTCGTCGCAATCGGCTTCGCGAAAAGAGGAGTGAAGAACATGAATACCTTATGGAAACGCTTAGGTACACAATGGCAAAGAGTAGTTTTCAGGATGTGTATGGAATAACGTGCAAAGTGACGTCAATCGCATGACAGTCACTTGCATTTATGACAACAGTTGACCAAGTTTGGTTCCATTGACCTGTCATGAACTTGACCTCGGTGACCTAACATGACCTTGAAACTGTATAGCATAACAATGTACGTTAAAAAATTGTTAGTGTTGCCAAGAACACTTCCCTTTTGCCAATATACGGGAAGCCCATCAGCGCCGATTTTTGTGGTCTGTCGCTACGAATTTGTTTTCCTTATTACTAACTCGAAAATTTTCCGCCGATTCTCGTTTTTATTACTTTAAGCAACGCGCCGGTCATTTCTAGGCAGGTACGCAAAAATGACGTATATTCACCGGTAAAATCTAGTTGTGTACGAAAAACCGGAGTGGTGGGCGGACTTGGCCCCCGCCCCATCCAGGGCGCGTGTTAAAACAAGTCAGATGCTGGATGCCAATTGGGTACCAACTGCAGGAGCGCTCTTCTTAGCTTTCAAAGCTGACCTTGCGAAGGCAGTTGTTGCAGTTTCACTTCACCGGCCCAGGACCGTCGACCCACCAGTACCTTCACCACTGATTCGCACATTGCCGGCTGATATGGTGATGAAATTCAAACCAGGAATACCTTCGCCTGTGGGTATGATTCTGCACCCGTTAGTCACCTCACGGATGTAGTGACTGGTGATCCTTTTGTCCGATTTACAAGAACGAATAAATAGCAATGAAGCGATTTGGGAAGGCTTATGGTCAATTAATATGCGGTACAGCAATGACTCGAGCCCTTGGATCATCTGCATCGGGGTTCATGGCCAGGGCGATGGGTTTTTGCTCGATAGCCAACAGCTGGCTGCTGCCGGCACGCTTCGGTATGCACGACGCTCGCGGCTGTGAACTGTGAACCGACCGGTGTCCGCAGGGCCTCGACTTCCGACTGGAGCACACGCACTGCTTCAGCACGCACGGGGAGGGCGGACACTACCACTGCGACACGACGCCCGATCGCACCGGCTACCACGCCTACCTCAACGTGGCCGAGCACGCTTACCGCATTGACCGGCCGGACGTGGCGCGCCAGACCGGCTGTGACTAACCCGGCCGCCATCGCCAGCACCGCTGACCGGTCACCGCTCGAGCCACACGGAGATCGCCCGGACCGCGGCACGGCTGGTTCTGCGCTCGTCCAGAGAGATTCACCATGTGATGTTGCCACCACGGCCGGGTCCCGACCACTGGCGGATCTAGCCGGCCTATTTCGCAAACCGGAAGAAAACGGCGGCCAGTGTGTACCGAACCTTGACGCTTCTTCCGGATTTCAACGGTTCGACACCTCAGCGTATTGGCTTTCCCCCTAGACCCGCCGGTGGTAACGTTCCCGCAAGGAGGGAAGAAGTTGGTTAGTGGGATTGGGCGTCTTGCTGACTCGAATGGTGCCCAGCGGCGTGACGGACAACTTACTTTGAGATGGTGGTGGGCTGCATGACCGATGCAGTGGATGCGCCCTTAAACTCCAATAACTAACTGAGATGGTGGTGGAATTCGAAAAGATAAAACTTTCACCTGTGGGCAAGATTCCGCATTGATCCGTAAATCAGTTGCGTTACGGATCCGCAGACCGCTACATCATTCATTTTGCGATCTGAATTATAGAACCGTTGGCTACTAACACACCGACATCTTGGGTCATGGTAACCGTCACTGTGCAATTAAACGTTTGGAATAAGTGCTCAGCTCTGCGAGTGAACCGGAAACAGATGAGGCTGATTTCCGGGAACATGTTGGGGAATGTTACTCTATCATTACTCCCTTATTACTGATGTTAACACTCGCACGTCCGGAGGTCCGCGCCAGCTTCGCATGTCCGGGGGCAGATGTCTGCCCCCTAAGATATCTAGAACTATGCTAGCTAGCGACAAACGAAAAACAGCGTTGGATAGCTGGTGACATGCTCTATCGAAAGTGTTTCGGTCATTTTTTCGCTCAGGTCAACATTCAGGTCACTGGGTCATAATAGGTCAAATTCGACCAAATCAGGTGGGACTCAGATGTTGACACATATAGCAGGACATATAACAGATAGAAACAAACGGCGAACGTTATTCGACAGTCCTTCAAATGCGCCACCGACAACAGGCGGTGTAATGTAAGGTCAGGTCAATCTAAGCTCAGGTCAAGGTCATGAAATCGCCTAGGGAGGTCATGTAATGTATCAGTCGACACGTCTTGGCGATACAATCACAATGACGGTAATTGCAGCCTTCTAGCTCGACGCAGTGCGATATAATGCGCAGAAATGTGTAGTGATCTCAGGTTACCTCAATGACCTTGGTAAGGTCACTGAGCAAAAATGTCAGCGGTAACATTGAGCATAGCTTCCATCTACATGCCATAACCGCTGTGAGATCATTCCGAGCGCAAATATGTAACCAGGAAACATTTATATATTTTTCCATAGCTCTATAATGGAGAAGCCATGGCCGCGACCTGACCTAAAGTCAATGGTACGAAAAAAAACACGATATACATATTATGGTTCCTGATGAGATCATGATGTGTTATAAGTTTGAAATCAATCGTCCGATTATTGTGGAAGTTATGCCACCTAGAACTCAGAGTGTAGTTGGGTCACTTCGCATGGCCTGGCGACCTGACTCGAGAAGACCCAGGGTTAAAAATGTATGAGGATATGCGGAAAAGACCAATGAACAGATATGCGAGGTTTGGCCTTCCTAACCCGATTAGTTTGGCGGCACATGAGGAAAAACCGGAGGGGGAGGGCAGATATCTGCCCCTGGCGTGGTGGTGGATTGGAGTTTAGGGGCGCGTCGACATCAAGGGTCACTTTGCGCCCATGCCCCCCGGACGTGCGCGGGTTAAGAATCATGCAGTACTCACCGTGTCTGAACAAGGACTCGCAGCGGGCCTCGGCGGCAGGTTGCGATCTTCCACTGCAATTTCAATCGGCGCCAACATGTCTGTTCGGATGAGTTTTGTCGCTCACACAGAGGCTTCGTGGATTAGCTGTCATGTCTCGTACTATTGGGAGAAGACATTGTCGAAAAGTAAACGCGTCTATTGTGTCGACATCTCGGGTTTATTTTCGTTATTTCTCGAATAAAATGTACACATTCCATGAGCCACAGCACCAGCCGTATTATGGAGACCTAGCCTTGAATCACAGAATCACGACAAAGAAAATTTTCAATTGCGTGGGTTGTACAGAGATCGTTCATAGGTCAGGCGTAATGAAGCAATGAAGTTTGCAACTTCACGTTACAATATATTTATTTGTGCAGCCATTAAATACGGGAACGAGCAGGACCAACCATTACCGTGATATTCAATGGGACATCATGGACCAGGAAAATAGGCAGACCTCGTGGGTGGATGGTTGAAAAAGAAAAGGACTAGCATACTAGAAACTTCTTCGTGGGCTTAACAGATTATATGGTAATATAATAGCGAAATAATCGGCATACAATTTCGACACCAGACTACTCTAGCTTCCAGCTACGGAAGCAACAAGCAGAAGCAATTAAGATATCTGGTACATACCCACCATAATTGAAATGTTCAGTTGGAACTTAAAGCGCCCAATAATTAAATAAAACGTTACTGACAACTTAGCAACACATCTGCAGCACCACCATAGTGCAACGTATGCATCATCGCCGGCAACACTTCAGTACAACACCAAGCGACATTTCCAAGTGCACACACTGTTCGGAGATCACCGAATATACTTAGCAACGGTCTCTACTCAATATCAATCCAGTTATGAAACGCAGTTATCGGGTTGACGCCACTCAGCGTTATGCCAGTGAGGAACCATGTCAGCGATACACATCTGGAAAACCCCGACCATCGATATACGCGACAGCTTCATTATTTTGGGGATTTCCGAGTATTCCCCGGACATGGTCCGGATGCCGGCAGCAAGGCTAGGCAGGGTATAGGGCGGCCTCTAAAAGCGGCGCTGATCGGAGGCCGCAGCCGCCTAAACTCTCCACCCGCACGTGATCGCAGCCGCGTGCGCGTGTGAACATCTCAACACCACGGGTTCGCATCACCGGCCATCCGGAGCCGATGCACATCTAGCGGGACTAGTTACAAAAATAATGCGGCCACTTGTGCGTATGTGTGCGTTTCCAGGCCGACACCCACGTGCGGTGCGATGGTGGTCGGCGCTGACCGGTGCACGGACCTGCACTCGGGCCGGAAACCGAGCACCTCTGTGGATCACGATCAGAGATCGACCCGTCGCGGTTGCCGGTCGACGTTCGCTCAAAGAACGACGGGACAACGCGTGTCAATGGCATAGCGTCGTGGTTATACCCTGCGCTGTCGGAGTCACAGCCGGCTTCCCGGGCAGCGTCTGACTCACGAGACGCCACTCTGCGCCTCACGCCAAGCAGGGTCACCCCGGTCCACATCGTGCAGCCCCGGTGAGACAACACCTAACAGGTACCAGTGTCCAGCACGGCCGCATCGCAGACCAACCGCCGGCTGGGTGGCGCTACGACCGGAAGACGTGCACCACGCGGACGACATACTGCCGACAGATGGGACACTCGGACATCTGCTTGCCGCAGGCAGTGCAGGTGGCCATGTGGCCGCACTCGAGCAGCACGCAGTCGACCAGCGAGTCCATGCAGATCTTGCAGATATCTCGCTCCGGCGCCGAGGCGAGCTCTGCGACAGTGAAAATGTCAGGGTTAGTCGGGGAAGTCTGAGCAAACGCTGACGAGTCCGGATTTGAGTTTGGATCTTAGGCGGGAAGTTCCAACCGCAGTCTGGAAGTTTCGAGTCGGAGTCATGTCCAGGACAGACACTAGGCTTACCTCAGCGTAGGAAAATCAGCGTTATTCTAGTCATCAATAGGATCTGTGTGACCGGGTCATGGAGAGATGAGTTAGGTCAGTGACGAGCAGCACCATAGACGAGAAGTCTGATTAAAAACGACGAAATCAAATTAAGTGAGCTCGTGGGTTAATCAGGGGCGACAGGAAGGTTCGGAAAGGTTAGGATGGGAGACAGCGCCGGAGTCCGGTCAGGGACAAAAACCCTACAATGAGACAATATAATGATGTCTGGATGTGTTGGGATGTGCGCCATGGTCGCAGTTTGGCTGGATATTTATCTAGGCTCGAGGACAAATCCGTACGATAATGGGTAAATGCTGTGTTGGTGACAAAAGTCGGGCCAGATCCGGGAAGGGGAGGCTGAACTAGACTAACTCCAGGTGCATGGCAGAACACAAAGTTGTGATTTACACTCGGGGTAACTGACAGATATCCACTGGACCGCATTCTGGCATTCAACTTAACCTGGCGGGCGATGGTGAGGCCCGAGCAAATCTACTTCCATGTACACAAACAAACCAGGGCTGATGTGAGTGATCCGACCAGACCTCGAATCCACGCTCCTGAAATCTCAATAGTCCATTCTTGTTGTAAAACAGTCGCAATTTCTCCCGCACATTCCTGTTTTCTCAACTCGGTGTCAGAGCTTTCCTTTACTTTTCTACCTTTGCCAACTTTATAGGAACATTTCATCTAGTCATAATCTGTGTTGATATGACTGAACCTCCGACGCCTGAACGACGCACTGCGCTGTGGCATCCATGACCGCCACAATAACTCGGCACGCACGTCTCCACGAGGTGCCGTGAGAAGACAGCTGTAGGGTCGGTCCACCGGCTTTATGCTGGCGATCGTGTAACGTTCGATATTTGTACCTGCTGCTGGGGAACTCAGTTGTTTGCCACTTGCCCCGACTCCACCAGCGTCTCATATTAGTGCTTTTTACGACCGAGGGCGAAACTCGTATATACGTGTATATACAAAATTACATCTGAGCGGTCCGGGTTGGCCCGATCCGATCGTCACCTTTATGGATCTTAATAACATGTGTTGTTGCTTGTTGCTACAACGTTCCACGTTCTACATGATTTACTCAAAGTATGACCGGCGCTAAATGACAAAACCTGGTCGATGCGCCATAAAACTCAAATAACCAACCAACTCAAAGTATGACACGATACATGTCCGAAGGCAAAAAAATTGAATGGCATACGTTTCTGTTATTTAAGCAAATCCCGCTGCACCACGCATAGTTTTGATATGCATGTTGACACATAATTAATTAGAATAATATAAAACGGAGTAAGCATTTTTTATTCCGGCGTTGAACAGGCATCCGGTATTTTAAAGTTTTCAAAATACTATCTTTGAAGTACGGCATATCTTGCTCTAAGAAAATGTTTCTTGGCGGAATTTAGTCGGCGCGGGCCGTACCGGCACCGACCAAGGGCCAGTCAACCAGCTACAGGTCACGTGGTTACGTCGCTATCCACACGAGCTGTGTATTCTGAGGTCGAGCGGCTGCGTGGCTGCTAAATTCTGCATTGGTTCCATGTGAATTTATGGTACACTGGTACCCTTCAAAATGGTACATTCGTGCACCTGGCGCCGCAATTACAACTGCGCTTTTCGAGGATACAACGAAAGCATGTATGCGAGTCATGGACGATTGCCCATGGTTTCTTATGACTAAAAGTTATGTAACAGCTGTAGTGTTCGTTTAAATACTTCTCTTGTTCAGGCATGTCGAAATGTGCGGAAAAACGGCATGCTAAGCAATTCGGAGCCAAACGGTGAAGAACAAGATGAACTTCACGGAAGTGACATCGCTACTCACCATCTCTATTGTTCTTGGTTTCGCGCCACAACAGTCGCACCCGGCGCAACAGCTCCTGTTTTTCTATCACGTCACGGTACTCAGTGCGCCGGTGGTGCAGCAGCTGCTTACACTGGCGCACCGTCAACTGCGAGATGAGGTGCTCAGAGGGCAGCTGAGCCACGTCAGTCAGAGTTGACAGATCCTGAGGGTCACATATTGCGGGTCACCGAACCGTGATAAACTATGTGATTACACGTGAAGGCACTGTGATACACAACACCACTAAATCACCGAAATATGTTTATACTACGTCATTCGAAGCGGTAACTGATGCCACCCCGAGAGGTTGTGAAACGACCACGGGAAAATGGCATGCGGTAGCGTTGTCATTTCGCACGCATTATTCCTCCTTTGTGAATGCTAGGGTAAAAAATGGTCAGGTCGTGTCAAGTCACGCAGCTATGCCTTGATTTCTATAGATATTCGTGTTATGTTAAAGAGAAAACACGGTCTAGGGGAACAATCTTTGTCTGAGGGTGCATAAATTGCATCAATAATACCGCCGCCCCAGCCTCGGGACGGTCGGACGGCTTCCCACGGTACAACCAATCTCGGGCTACGGCAACTCGCCCGCCAGAGCGCTGCCACAAGGCTCTCCGCACAGACTCCTCGTACGCAGCCACACGGTCTGCCAGGACATATTCACGCATATCGCCGGGAAACAGCCACACGGCCTGCCAGGACATATTCACGCATATCGCCGGAAAACAGCCACACGGTCTGCCAGGACATATTCACGCATATCGCCGGAAAACAGCCACACGGCCTGCCAGGACATATTCACGCATCTCTCCGGGACACAGACTCCCGAAACCACACCAACTCCCCCAAGACCCAGCCACACGACCTTCCAGGGCGTATTCACGTTTCTCCCGGGAACGAACTCCCTAAACCACACCGATTCCTCGGAACACAGTCACACGGTCTGTCAGGACATATTCACGCATCTCCCCGGGACACAGACTCCCTAAACCACACCGATACCCCAGGACGCAGTCACACGATCTGCCAGAACACATTTACGCGTCTCCCCGGCACATCGCGACTCTTCAAGACACAGAGGCGTTACCTGACACGGCTCTCCGGTCGGTGATTTCTGATCAGCACTTCCCAGCCCTTATCTTACAACACATGGAGTATGTATATGGTATGATGTAAATTTCCACGCTACCCTGGTATGTCTATCTGGGTGTCGAAATAACACACAGTAAGGTAGCACGTGCAGCACAGCTCGTCATTTCAGCAGGAAGCACCGTGACATGCAAACTGCAATACCCGCCTACTTCAACACTCACAATCTCGGGCTCTGCTGCTACGCCCTCCTCCGGACCATTGATCCCTTCCGCCGCCACGCCACAAGCGGTCGCCCTCGACGCAGGTTCGTCTGGATCGTCCGGTTCATCCAGTTCGTCCACGACCAGCACGCTGTCGCCCTCTGGCGGCCAGCCGTCCGCCGGCGGATCGTCGTCCACCACGATGTACCCGTCGGCGCCGTCTGCGGCGGTGTCGGGGAGCGCCTCGCCCGTCTGCGAGGCCGGGCCGGCATCCGTGGCGGCTCCCCCGCCAGACCCGACTCCAGGCCCCGCCTCCCACGACATGAGCACGCAGTCGTCGTCGTCGTCGTCGTCGTCCGTCCCATCTCGTGACACCGGCTGTGACGGCGGATCGGCGGTCCCTGAGTGTTGACTGTTCTGCGAGCGGTGACCGGCGGACTGCGGCTGTGAACCGGCAGACTGCGACTGCGCGCTGTCAGAACTGGAGTGTAGATCGGCAGCCGGCGACTGCGGCTGTACGTCGGCCAGATCGGCGGGGCTGTCCGGCCGGGCGTCCGCAAAATCGGCAGCCTGACCCGGCGGATCGGCGATAGCCCGCACCCGGATCGATTCGTACGGGCCGACCCTGATGGAGGAGTCGCGCGACGACGCCCAAGTGTGGTCCACCAGCGGTACGCGCGGCGGCCGCGTCGCCGCGTCCTGCGCGAGTTCGACCCGATGGGGTACCGGTGCGCCAGAGCGCTTCTTCGCTCGCTCACACGTCAGGATTGTGTCGATCAGATCCGACTTCTCTGCAAAATGAGGGAGAGTCATCACACCAGCCGCCCGCGGACTGTACAGAGGATGTCTCTCGCACCGATGTGCTCAAAGGCACGAGAGACGGAGTGATACGGCGAAAATAATGTTTCGGCCATCTGTCTGTGGATCAATGGCGAAAGCTGCAGGAGGAAGCAGCCGGTGATGGCACCGATATCCTGATAAATACGGACAATAGAGTGCATGAGTTAATGATTGCACGAATACCACACGCAACATGGCAGCTGTAACATGGCGAAAAACAAACAGTATATGAGGATAACAGTATGAGGTAACAGTATAACAGTGAAGATATCCACGATGGACACTTTACCGTGGCAGATTGTTCACGCGTAACTCCATTCAAACACCTGCTGCTCAATGACTTTTTGTTTACTTGTACACATCACAGACAGTCAGGCTTCATTAATGGGTGAGATCGAAGTGTAGAACATACCAATACATATGTACAGGTAGACAATAACATGCAGGCTCAGCAAAAATACACATGCTAAAAGTTTGATCAGAATATAATGATTACAGATACACGACATAACGTAGTACATGTCTCTTAAAAGAAGTTGTAACGTCGGTGAAGAAGTCAGTGGCCACGTCACATGCTAAAAACGAATTTCTTGTCTTCGGAAGTCGGCACAACAGATCTGAACGGCCTGTTTCAGTTGTGTGTATGGCACACCAAACAGTTGCCTTGCGCGAGTTAATCGGGACGGAACACCGAAGGCAAATTGACTGAGTATGGTGGGTGAGTCTATTATCTCTGATAATGTTTTTTTTTTCTCAGGAAAATTAGATTTTGCTGGGTTCAGCGAGATGTAAGGAATACGAGTTTGAAGCTATCAAGGGAGAGCGATGAGGGAACCCCGGGCTACGATAGGAAAGCCAGACAAACTTGCGCTGCATACCATTAACCCACACTGTGGGACTTCGCCACAACCGTCCAGCTAACACTGCAATATTCTAAAATGAAATGCACGTTGGTAAAAAGGACTGTTAGGAGTGCATTATGACTGAACAAATTCTTCCCTGAGCTTGCCTCGTGTCTGGAATGATCTGAGATGAATTTACATGGGTAAATACAAACATAGGTCCGCGACAGCTAAAGTCCATAGGAAAAGACCAGCTGCCGGTAAACTAGTCAGAGGCCGCGGACTAACCGCACCCGCAAGAGCACAAGTCGCGATTGATTGATTCACGTTGAGGCAGATGTAGTTGTTATTTCATCTGGTAATCCCAATAAAAAACATCCGACTGTTCCTTTTACGCTTGAGTTCGACACCCGGATATTGGTGAAGGCTCACAGCACTGGCGACAGCCACTTTCATATGTTGTAGCTGGAAACACTAAAATGATTACGCATGTCTTCTAACAAGGTCCAATAGTAGTTTTACAGATCCTCTGCGAACAGTACGTATGCACAATCGTCGTCCAGAATACAAAATGACTCCAGTCAGTCACGCATCCCGTGTCGATTGCCAGCGACCGGCGCGGTGACCTGACATCATGGGAGCAGAAACGCCAGACTACCACAACAGTGTTACGGAAACTGACCTACGGGCGTGATGTAAATCACGACAAGGTGCACGAACAGCTGCACCTCGCACTGACATTCGACTTCAGTTTATTGAAGTATGCGTGCTCCATCACCCCTTCGTCTACAGGAGCTACAAACCAGGCACGCGCTACCGCAGTTTGCACATATACCCAAAGCAGGCGAGCTTTTTGTGCATTGTGCTTTACTGAAAAGAAAATGCGTGTTAAAATTGTTGGTTAGTTATTGGTTTTACGACACATCGACAGTTCAGTCATGTTGCGTCGCCAATCTCTCACGCCGACTGGTCGCGGGCGAAGAGTAGCGACAGGCGAGACTCGAACCCACACCCTTTCGACTGTGAGACGAACTTACCCATAGACTACTCGTCCCCTGTTAAATTGTACAAATTCGGCGGCCATATAGCTGAGCGCGAACGCAGACAAATAGAGCGCACAAAACTTCCACACCTTTGTCGGGTGCGTACCAAATACTGAATTCAGATTGCCTACATGAGCGTGCTGGTTCCATCACATGGATGCAATGTTCAGCGTGTCCCGTTTTGGTTTGAGAGCGCGACTGTGGTCAACAGCATAACGACAGCTGTTCAGTCTGCCCAATCATCCAGTCCACTATACTGGCGCCATGCCGCACATAAATCAATGAGTTGCCATGGGGATATCGATGACAGCTTGTACAATTCCCGAAGCGACTGAAACGCGAGCGGCGGCCGCCGGCATATCGATACGGATCGACCAAAGCACCCCACACACGTGCGTCAGCGAGCACGGCCGCGAAGCGCGCGCGCGCACACACATACACACACATGTCTTCATGTATCCCACCACCGCCACACGCACAGAAGCACGTGCCTGTCCGCTTCGCTCCTTCGCAACCCGCGTACGTGCCGCGTGCGTAAATCGCATTGCACACACCTGCTGCACAACCACAATACATACAGGCATGCGTCCCGTGTATCACGCCACTACTTAGTTATTTGGGCTTTAGGGCGCATATAACACCACTACATTCCACTACAGCCACTCGTCCGTTACATTAAATTTTAGTTTGTTTCGACGTTATTGGTGTTGTGATTAATGTAATGTCCGGCTCTATTTTCAGCATCAAATCAGGGAGCCAAATCATGCCTGTATATGCTGCAACATGCTGGTAGCTGTCCGTCACATCGCAATAACTGGTGCAGAGCGCTCAGCTGCGTTTGGCCGTCCTGGACACGAATTATGAGCCAACGAAAGATGACGTGCAACAGATAAGCAAAAATACGTATACCAAAATGGACAGCACATGGTGGTAAAGTTGTACAAATTACCACTTGCAGCAGTTATACAAGTGGAAAGTGTTCCTGGGGGTAAGAATATGGAGCATATGGTGGTAAGGCGATTAATTATTATCCTAGCAGCGACAGCCTGGATGCTTGATCTCAGGTGTACTTGTTGGAAGGAGACTGAGTGGTGGACAGCAAGAAGCACACCACCATGTGCCACAGTGTGACTGACGACGTCCTTGCGTAAAACAGAGTAGTTTCTTAAATAAAAGGAAGCACCAGGAGATAGCTTGGTCTCGGCATACTACGGCCGGTGTACGACGGTGCAAAATATGTTGTAATTCGTTATTACTGGTTCTCAAACCTCTACGGTGCCACTGTAGAATACTACTCATTTGTCAGTAAGTGAAAGAGGAAGTCCTAAGCTAAGAGCGTAAAAGGCCAAGATTAACTAAATCATGGTCTTGTAGTCGGGGGTCTTGGCTACGTGGGCGTGAGCGTGAGCTCCCACATTCACTTGGCGACACAGCACCGGGAAGAGCACGCTTCATAGCGCGATTCGGGGATGTGGAGGATATTGGCGGGTGTATGGTTCGAGGGAAGGTGTCTCCGGCGATCCCATGGCTGCTACGGGCAATGGTGTGGAGTGAGGAGCCGTCAATGGGCGCTGACCCTCAGGCTTGGAGGTCGAGGAGGTTGGGATATGCGCGACCATGTGCTCCTAAATCCGGGGCTGGACACGACGCCACTCTCCTGGAGTTCGCTCTGTAACGGGTGGGGTACCTGAGACTTCCTGGGCCCTTGGCGACGAAGCAACGCTCTCTGCCGTGTCCGATGTCATGTTCACTTATGGTGGGTGGGGCTTCAGTGGTCTGAACGCAGTCTTGGGTTGGCTGTCTGTTCCTTGGTATCGTAAGAGGCACTCCAAAGGAGCGAAGTAGGGCTATCATTTGAATGATGAGCTCAGAGACATTGTCAGGCTGAGCATGTTGTGGTATCAGTATGACTATGACTGAGTATGTTGTGCTGAGTATGACTTTGGCTTTTGATACGTAGGTGATTCTGGGATGAGTGTGTTCAAATACATCTTTGGCCTGCCGGAGAGTTACTTTTTGTATGTGTTTAATAGTAATAATTTCTTTCTCCTTCATGTCCATAGGGCAAGGCCTGTCATAAGACGAGTGGGAGTCCTGTTTTTTGCCACAGTTTGCACAATGAGGGGTCTCGGAGGAGCAATGTTCACTTCCGTTATCGTGGGAGGCGCACTTGGCACATGCAGGGCGATTGCGACAAAACTAGTTTGTATGACCGCATTTTTGACATTTAAAACATCTCATAGGGTTAGGAAAGAAAATACGAACTTTAACCCGGACATATCCCACACGAATCTCAGGAAGAAGATCGCTCGTGTTAAATGATAGTACGATGTTGTTGGTTGCGACCATCTCTGCACCTCTCCTCACTTTCAACTTTCTCGCTCCAATCACTCCTTCACAATTCAGCTAGTCCATCGACAATCTCTTCATCTGGTACATTCCTTAAGTCAAAACAATTGATGATACCTCTCGACGAGTTCTTGGTTTTATGGGGTTCTACGTATATTGGAATAATTTCGTCTACCTCCTTGCCACCCTTTCGCACACTGTAAACAAACTTAGTCATTGACAACGCTCTCTCCGTCTCCTCCGCCACTGCAAACTCCACCGCCAACCTTCCATCCTTCAACTTCTCACATCGAACAACTCTTCCAAACTGGTCGCATCCATTTCGTCTTTGAAAGGTGGACAAATAACCTAGAGTTTGTCTTCTCCCTCCAAGAATGAGGACCCACGGGGTAGCGGAAAGCGTGTTTCGTCCGTCCGAGCAGGTGGTCTGGCCATCACGAGAGGGACCAGGAGTGTTTTTCGGTGTTGTCGGTGCCATGGGATGTTTCTTTATTTCGGCTCCTCGGGCGCCCCACCCCATGGGGGCCCTACCGGGGGGACGCCTGGGTCCCGCGGACTGGAAGTCGCCAGGCGCCCGAGGAGCTATACGGGGTAGGCGGCGCCTTCGCCCGGCCGGGAGAGAGACTCACCACCCCGACCGGGATCCAGCACTGCCCACCCCTTGACCCCAGCCGGCCGGGCCGGCAGACACTGGGAGGAGTCCCAGGTCCCCGGCCCGAGCCGACTAGCCACTTGACCCGTGTGAGGCCCCACGGACTCGCCCGCCCCTCCGGGATATCGGGACCAAAGAGGTGTGTTGGTCCCCCGTCACACCTAGCACCGTGCGACGGGGGACCTCAACCTCCAGGACTCCCGTCAACCCCGAGGGACGGGCCGAGGGGGCGTGGCTACCCCGATAAAACTGTACTGGTGGGCAGGGTCGGGGAAGTTGCCCTGCCTGCTCATAGTAGGGATATTTGGTGTTGCAGGGCCAGGTGAAAGACATGGATGTTGGGTTGAAATGGGCATTGAAATGGGAACGTATGGATGGAAGAACGAGTGAGGCACTCTTAATCTCACCTCTCCCCGGCCGCCTGGTGGTCTGGCCGCCGTATCCTTGAGGCACGCAATCCCCCCCCCCCCCATCACGTAAAGGTGATGCCTCGTCGGGGGGTTAAAAATGTATGAGGATTAGGGTGGAGTGATTTTATACGTTTTTGTAAAAACGCTGGGTGATAAAGTCTTAAAACTTGCGTTTGGTTCTAAAAAGACGATCTGCAAAGTTTTAGAGCAATCTGAGGCCGGCAAGCCGCCGCGCCTCAGGCTTTCTGAGACCGAAATGGCGTTTTCTAACTAACTTGAGGGATAAATCACCATTTCAGGAATTCGAATAATTAGATAGAAAATAAAGAGTTGTTTCATTGCATTCTACAGTCTTTCATTGACCGCTATGCCAATTTTCACTTCTCTGACTTGAAAATTGTGCCTGTCATTACGCAGAGTCTCGTAAGGTGCACCGACCGCAGCGACATCACTGCCCTCTATCGGTGGAAGTGTAAACTGTGGGTATTGGCCGTTTTTCCCGTTTTAGTTCCTCCCTGTGACAACTGAAGGCAGGGAGGGGGCGAATCTAAGACAGGGTATATTCGGATGGCTGTTATGCCTACAAATAGGCACACGAATACAACGAACTAAGCGCAGTTAGTCCTAAGACCTACTCATCTAAATAAGATCCTGGACCACCATACGACTACGAATTGCACACGGCTATCTCTCTGTCTCTGTCTCTGTCTCACTGTCTATGTCTCTCTCTCTCTCTCTCACTCTCTCCCTCTCTCTCTCTCTCTCTCTCCCCATCACATTTACCGCTACACAAAGTCACTTTTCTTGGCGGATTTCGGTCTCGCGGCACAACTGGCCTGGCGCGATACGATAATGCCGTGTCGCCTGTCCTCGCCGAACACACGCGTGGACGCCGTAACGCATCGCTCGACACTTTGTGCGTGGCATGGGAATGCCGGTAGCGAGAGAGGTTGGTCGACGGCCGACATAATCTCGTCGTTCGACATGTGAGCGGTAACTGTCGGTTCGGTCACCTCGACATGGTCCCATTGAATCATGTCGGTGTATGTGGCCGACTCCCAGTTCAATGGGGGCACCATGAACTGTCGGCACCGGGATCCCGAGTTACTCCGCGCACTCATGCTCAGTTTGACCCCCCCTCCCTCTCCCGGATCGACCTCTCAGCGTCGACAACCATGGCCACGATTAGGTTCTCCGGGTGGGCGAACCACGCGTTTCGTTGCACTGAACGTTTCGCCACTGTCTGCACTTCAGGTGTCTGTGTCTGAATAAGTCCCATCGTTCTGAAGAGATGCACGACTCCTTGCGTGAAGAGTGGGCGCGCCTTGATGTCGAACCACATAGGGGCATACACCTGCTGGACAAACTCTGTCATCTTTGTCAGAGCCGGGGTTGGCGACGCAGTTATCGTGTACAGTACGAGCACTCTGATGCCGAGAGTTAGCCATCGCGCGTGGTTAAGCGGACCCGGCCTGGTGCGTGTCAGCTGAGCACTGACAACGCCTGTGGCGACGGCTCGGCAGTATCGGAGAAGGATGCGCTGGTCAGCAGACAGGTCTGCGACAACCTGCTCCGCGATGTCAGGTGCGTTGAATGGTATGGTACGGAAGTCCACCCCCGGCTGGCGGTGAATGTCACCAGCTATAGTTTGGTCCCAGCGGGCCCTTGAAGGACTTGGACCCACTGGTACCGTGGCCTTCATCCAGCTCCAGGAACACATGCCTGCGAAAAAGCCCAGGACAGAATGGGACTGGGACAAGGAAGGAATTGGTTTAACATTTATCAGGGTCTAAATGGGCAAATGGCATGGCAAGTGATTGGATTGTACTACGGACTCACAAATTGCCATGGTTCTAGATAGGTATGCAGGTGACGCAGTATATTATTGTATGTCATGTAATTTGTAAGGATCAGGTGGATAGTGGCGAAGTATTTCAGTCAATTCTTTCCCCAAAGATATACTTTGTACCGAAGTCTGTTAGACTGTAGTCTGTAGAAGTTGTATACATGAATCTGAAGTGGCAGTTGGTTCTTCGGCAGTTCGCAGGGATGGCCCAACGCAAAGCTAGCCGTCTTCGATCGGAATGAACTTCCCTCAACCTTTTTTACTTTCATACTCGAAATCTGATAGGTTCACTAGTCTGGAAAAGAGGCAAAAACTGGTTAGGCAACTGGTAAGTTTCAAAATTGATCCCTCGCCATAGGATAAAAATGTATCACAATTTTTTTTGCTATATCAGGAAGTTCAGGGTGCATAACTGCATTGGAAATTCCGCGTGCGAAACACGCCCTCGTAGATCCTTATTTTCGGTTCCAACCATGGTCATGGTTGGAGAATATGCCTCGGCCACCTCGGCCGTGGCCGCGTAATATATTGGCCGCCAGTGGGGTAACTTACAAAGCAACTCTTTACCCATGACCATGGTGGTGATGGTGAGTAAATGCAACAGTTGGTGGGCAATCGATGGTCGGAGTACACAATCATCGCCAGTACTGCTAAATTTGAGCGGTATGCGCTAGTCGTGCAACCGAGTACCCACCCAGTAAGGTGTGGGATTGTCAGTGTTTCTGCCAAAGTAAATTAATTAAGTTCAAATATCTGCAGTAACAATTCACATGCAGCCAAGAAAACATGCTAACAGGGTATCTCAGGTAAACATTGTGAGCTTGGAGGCTGAAAGGCAGGCCACCATATGCCAAAGCCGGCTGTGGCTACGCTCCAATCGTGTATAGCTGTCGATAGAAGTCGCTGGAATCGTAATAAAATAGCGCTGTGTGCATAAGAAGTCAGCACACTGTGCACTGTCTCAAATCCGCCACCTACCTGCCCCCCAGTTGACCAAGAAAGATACTTATATTGCGGAATGAACGGTGAATGGTCGCAGTTCATACTTCTGCCGATAGAGGGGAGTGGTGGCGCTGCGGGCGGCACACCTTCCGGAACTCTGCGTCATGGCAGGCACAATTTTCAAGTTAGGGAAGTGAAAATTAGCACAACGGTGGATGAAAAACTATACAATGCAATGAAATAAATATTTATTTGCTATCTAATGATTTAAATTCCTGAAATCGGCCTTGATCCCGCAAGTTGGTAGAAAAACGTCATTTCGGCCTCAGAAAGCCCTGAGGCGCGGCGGCTTCCCGGCCTCAGATTGCTCTAAAACTTTGCAGATCGTCTTTTTAGAACCAAACGCAAGTTTTAAGACTTTAACACCAAAAATGTTGGAAATCACTCCACCCTAATGAGGATATGCGGAAAAGACTAATGAGCAGCTATGCGAGGTTTGGCCTTGCTAAATCGATTAGTATGGCGGCAAATTAGGAAAACCGCAGGGGGGGGGGGGAGGGGGGGCAGATATCTGCCCCCGGACGTGCACGGGTTAAGAAAGAAGCGAAGTCAATGTTTTCCAACTTTACATTTCTTTAACATTTCTTTTTATAACGTTTTTTTTTTGGCACTTCGCTTTGCGACAGGTAGGCTACACCTAGAAATGGTACTTGAAGTGACCTTAGGAATACAGAAAATTGTACGAGTTGGCGGGAACTTGTGATTTTAGCACCAAAAGGTCAATAATGGAAAAACATGACGTGATAAAAATCAGAAAGCTCACGGTATTTCGATGCATGGTGAGATACGACGTACGGGACAGCCTGATATAAATATCCGTGAGCAGGAATGTGTGGCATCTTGCTAAAGTTCCTTGAGGTGACCTAACTTAACATGCAGTAGGGCAGTGACCTTGATTGACCTAGCAAAATTGTGTTCTAAAAAACGCCAGATCGATGTAGTGGAAAATGTACCAGGCCTAGGCACGCTGTTGCGTGCCGTTTTCATGGCACTGCGGAAAGCCGCAGGGGGATTTGCGCTCCCATCCCCGGCCGAACCCGGATTAAAGAAAATGGTGAGTAGCGCAAGAGAACATTTTGCGGAGATGCAAAACATACAATGCTGACGGATGTGGAGAAACAAAACGAAGCCACAATGACTCAAATGCGAGCACAAACGTTGAAATCGATGCTCGTTAATTTATCGTATGTGAACATGTCTCGTGTGACACATTTTTGTTTGTTGATAGCTTATAATTGGTGGCTAAAATAATTCGCCATTCTCCTCATTCTTACATCCAGACCCATTTGGAGAGTTCTGCTTCAGCAACACGGACTATCAAAGGAAGAAAATACAGGTGAAAATCTAAGAGATTCTGCTAATTGCAAAATCTCTGTCGTTCAAAATCACTGCAATTGTAAGCAATATCGACTCATTTCCATGGTTTTCATTTGCAAAATGTGTTGCATTCGCAACACCACCAATTTGAATCATGCCTGTTCATGATCATCTACATGGCTTCAAAAAGTTCAAAACGCTTTGGTACGTGGCCGTGAGACCGGATTTTTTTCTCTTCAAACTTGCCAGCCATACCACCGACACCAAAATCCCGCTCGTCCGTGCACGTTATCAGCACCATACTTCCGGTCGACCCGTGCCTCTCATGCGGACATCGTCCATGTCGGTAGTATTCGAGCTGAACTCAGCATGCGCTGCACTCTATTGTCTGGTGAACAGAAAACTAGGACTCCCGCCCCTTCCGCTTGGTGACGACGAGCCGACATCAGCCGATCAGCAAGTCGGCGCGTGCCTGACCCGGTCACCGAGCTGGACATGTCGGTCCAGCTCACGTTCTCACAGACCAAGATCTGCCACACAGCCGACGGTGGTAGGGCCACAGATAGTTGCGTGCGATGGCCGGACGGAGTAAATGATAACGTGGGCAGACCAACCCACCACCGGACGTCCCGCACAAGAGGCATATGAGGTCACCGGGGATGACGAGAGCATCACCCATACTCGAAGAAAACATCTCACGGTTCGAATCATGCGAGTGACTCGAGACCGTTCGCATAGTCTTGGTGCCATGCAAACAGTATTCAAAATGAACAGCATGGGTCAGGATCCAGGGTAATCTTAACGACCAATGCACTAACTCGCATAGAAACATGCATTTTCTGTTACCAAGCTACAATGTTATCGTATATATTATCCTTCATCTCCCGAGTACAGCGAGTAATGTAATTGGTATCATACACTGTCAAGTATTTAGCGAATTTCAGATTTTTGTGGAATAAAATCGAAATTGAGGATGACGTAATGAAAGTAAATTATAGCTATGACTTCCGTGTTGATTGATGGATAATTTCACATTGGGGCGTCTGAACTGCTAATCGTTAACTAGCGTCCTATAGCTTCAGTACCAAATTATATACAAAAATAAAGGTTCAAATCATGTTCGCTGTTGCACAATCATGTGAGCCGATCAATGTTCGAACTTGTCGACCACTGTTCGCCGCTTTGCAGCATCTGGTATGGGCAGACGGAGTCAGACAGAAGACAGACGGGTATGCTGTTAGCGGAATACTGACACGAATTTTGCAGATACGCGACCGTGTCTGCGATGGGACGGTTGGAACTGCTATCGCTGTGGGACGAGCCGTCGCAATCTTGCTCGATTTTAAGCCCTGGCAAGGGTAAATATCTCCAGCTAGTTGATAGACAGATAAGCATCAGGCAGCAGTGTTGTTGACTTTGTGCAGGAAACAAAGACAAGTTTGTGATTACAGATCAAGAGGTTCCCCGGTTCCCAGAGATATCAGCCGCTGCGCCCAAGTTGTGGCGTTAATACGTCTTACCAATAAATCGTTTTCACCGGTGAATACCACTAGCATGTCAACAGCTAGCCTGTGCTAACATTGTGCCAACCCTGGTCTAGTGTCGCAACAAAAAATAAGTTTTAACCTCCGAAATTTTGAAATGAGTCTACTGACCACCTCACCCCCAACCAGACGCCTCTGATCCAGTGAGCGGGACACGATTGACAGCTTCTGTGAGCGTCACCTCACCCCTGCAGGTCGCAGCCGAGACGTTGGCAATCTTCATGATGTGCTTGAGATCTTTGATGGGCATCGCCTGCAGCGTGGAGCGCTCGTAGCGCACGGTGCCCAGTCGAACGCAGCGGAGACATCTGGTGCCCACCGAGCAGTACCGCACGCGCTGCATGCACGATGAGCAGCAGGTGGAGTGGCATATCTGACAGTTTCGCTGGAGGCACAGCAGTCACACGGCAGTATGAGTCACATTTCCCTGATGTTCTCAAGTCAGCAGTTCCAATACGCCCATAAATGTGGTAGAAAACGTATCGGAACGACTTACAAACTGTTCCTTCAAAATTGTTTCCAACTGTAGTGCAGATTTACAGCAAAAAAAAATAGTTTATGGCACCATTTGACATACAGCTACCAATATTTTACTAATCATGAGTTGAGACCAATATTCCACATTGGCATGCAGCACCAATGGTGTCTGCCAGTTATCACGCCACGGAATAAAACACAACTCGATAGGCTTCAACAATGCCAAAATTAAAACTTCTTAATCAATTGCCAGATGCTACCGATGCTCATTGGTGTCAACACGATGTTGGAATCACTGTATGTAACCAGATATCACATACCTTCTTTCTCAGCCATGAAAACTTGGTGCTGCAACCATCACAATGTTGAGAAGCCATACTATCTGTAGATAAAACAGAATTATGAACATAAATATTATGCATGTTCAAGGCTTTCAAGAACAACACTACTTCTTGGGAATTGAGTCATGATCAAGAGGCATGCAATGTCATCTCAGATCAAACAACCACATAACTATACAGCTGTTTGATCAGAGATGACTACGGTCATCAATCCAGGCTCCATGCAACTGCAATGGTGCCAATTGACAGATTGCCTACAAATACAACAAAGGAAATACATTTTGTAAGCATTTTAAGAAACATGGGTGTTGGCAATTAAGGTATACCCAATATGTGTACAATGTGACCTGAAATATAAAGGTGTCATACACTAGTGTTCTGCAGTGCTCATAGCTTTACATAACTAAATGAGCTTAGCCATCACAAACACCTGAGGGGAGGGAGCTAAAATAAATCGTAAATGGTAGCAAAGCCAGGAGATTTCCATAATTGCCAATGATTTCAGCAGTTTTCCCACTCAGATCTCTCAGGATCCTCCCTTGCAAAACTCCCTGGCAAAGCCTATTGTCAAAAACCTCATGGTAAGTACTGATATTCTGTATGATTAATAACATGTGTATTTGTGCCACTGACTGCAGAGGACCAGCCACAAGGAACAAATTATACCCACCCTTTCTTAGGCTCCTGGCTATGTGATTGGCTGCTTTATATCCCCATGTATGGACATAAAATGGTGCTTTTCATCATTAAGACTGCCATGTGACCATCTATGCATAATGTAAAATATGGCCAGTCTAAAATGGCGTTAATAAATTCCCCTCCAGCATTTTCTTCCTCCTGGCATCAACACTGGAATTTTGTATCACTAGTATTCTGAAGATGCAGAATATTAGTGATAAAAAAACTTTGTGCTGACAATTATCTTGAGCTATCCAGTTTAGAAATTCTTAAGGTTATTCCTGTGCTCATATGTCTAGTCACTGTCCACTTTCCTACTATTCTGGGCCTCACTATACTCTTCACTAACACTCATAGAATCCTGCACCTGGTTTGTTTGACACCATTACCAATAATGGGCACCACCACTAAACACCTCAGGTGCTCCACTTTCCATACTAATTTGTTCTTTGCTTCTTTCACTACTAACTAATACATTTTTGTCTGATGAATATACAGAGCTAACTAGCAACTAATGTAACTGATCAGCATGCAAGCTACCTAGCTTAATGTATTTAGCACTGACTTCCTCCACACACACAATGGACAAAACAACTCTCCTACTTACAGAAATGAAGCCTACATCACATAAAGCCTGCAACAAAGCCAACATAACAGTTTGAATACAATAATCCCAATTGTCTCATCCAGTTAGTGTGTTCTAGTTCAAATCCTAAGTCAATATGGTTTAACTAGGATACAATACTTATCTACATTCTACAGTAGTTTAAACGCACATTAATTTTGGATGCAAAGAAAACAACTATTTCTCTCTTAGCCACATAATTATGCCACCTGTCTACAATGCACACATGTGGCCAAATCAATCTCAATAATTGTAGAATCCCATAGTTCCTAAGATGAGTACCCAAATAAAAGAAACCAGCAACCCTAACTTAACCTAGCATCCACAACAGAACAAATTCTCCCTCCACTAACCACCTGTGCCCCACCTTTTCTACCAATACATCAATACATTCCCTCACCACAGGAGCAGAGCAAGCAGGTCTGGCAGCAATGGGGGAAGAGTGCTGAAGAGCAAATCAAGATAATAGTCTAACCTAATCCAAACTGGCCTAACCCATTTAGGCAGTTTTACAGCAGCTTTTTGTTTCCAGGTTGTATGGACCTAGGACATAAGATAGTGAGGAAATCTGGCATAATGATCAACATAAATTAGAAGAGTTCAGTAAATGTAATTCTCATAACACTTTCAACCACACAATAGCTACATATAGACATAAAGACATAAAAGATTAGTGCAACTCCGAGCCACAAGGGCCCTTCTTGGTTGCACTCTGTACACTGAACCAGTTGCCCACCAAATCTGCCAATCAGCCCTCCCTGTAATACTGAAAAGCAAGCCCTCTATTCTTATAATGATTGTCTATGCTGTTTTTAAAGATGTTCAATGTGCTGCTACTGACGATGTTTTCTGGCAGCTGGTTCCAGTGTTCCACTACCCTGTTGGTGAAGAAAGTTTGCCTTAACCTTGTTCTGCTGTGGTTAATTTTAATTTTGAATTTATGACCTCTAATTGCATCATTTCTGTTAAATTCAAACATTTCCCCAAGGTATCCCCTCTCCAGACCATTGACAAATTTAAAGGTCTCGATGAGATCTCCTCTCAGCCTTCTATATCTAAGTGAAAACATATTCAATTTCTTCAATCTTTCCTCATATGCCAGGTTGCTTATGCCATTAACCATTTTTGTAGCCCTCTTTTGTACTCCCTCTAAAAGCCAACAATCTTTTTCATAGCTAGGAGACCAAGCTTGGATGCAGTATTCCAAATGTGGCCTGACATATGCACAGTAAAGCTTCCTGATCACTTCCTCACTTCTGTATGATACATTCCTATTTATTGCCCCGAGCATTCTCAGTGCCTTCTTCCTGGCTTCCTTGGTCTGTTCTGATGCCCCCAATTTTGTGTTTAGAATAACACCTAAATCCTTCTCCTGTTGAGTCACTGATAGCACTTGGCCACCCATCAAGTATGGAGCCTTCATATGCTGCTTACCTACATGCATGATTTTGCACTTATCAAAGTTAAATTTCATTTGCCATTCTTCGGACCACTTCACAAGTTCGTCTAAGTCTTTTTGCAGCGAGATATGCTCATCCTGACCTGTTATTGCCCTAAAGACCTTCAAATCATCTGCAAATTTCAAAACTTTACTGCTTAGGCCACTTTCAATGTTATTTACAAATATAATGAACAGTAATGGCCCTAGTACTGACCCCTGGGGGACTCCACTAAGAACATTTTGCCATGATGACTTTGTACCATTTAGCATAACTCTTTGCTGCTGCTTTGCTGCTTGCTTGCTTGCTTGACATGCTCATATACTTTGCCTAACACATGGACCCCCTTCTCAGAAAAATGCAGGCCATCCCTCTGATAGAGGTCCCACGATGCATAAAACCTGCTCCACTCGTCTACAAATGTAAAACCTAGCTCCTGGCAGAGCTTTCCCTACCCTGGTGTTAGCTGCCAGTGCCCTAGAGCTCCACTCAGGGGAGGCTCTAGCCCTAGGCAAAATTCCTGTTACAAGCACTCTATTGGTACCCTTCAGGGTGGCCAGAAGGGCCCTGTACTCCCGCAGAAGCTCCTCGCTCCTAGTATGACCTATGTTATTTACCCCTACATGCACTATGACTGTGTTAAACTGGTGATCACTGGTGACCTGTGCCACCGCAGGTACCAGGTCCTTCACCTTGGCACCAGGCCTGGTGATGCACCTCCTGTCCCTCCTACCTTTACAAAGTACCCGCTCTAAATGACGCACACGTGAGTCTCCTATGACCAGCACTGACTCCTTACTATTGCTATCCTGGGGGCAGTCATCCAATGCCTGGAACATATTTGTTGTTACTATGCCTGCCCGCTGGGCCGGTCGGCTACACCAGTGACACTGCTGAAATAACATTACTCGGTAAACTTGGCATAACAGTCTTTGTGAGGGTGGATTATTGTTTGGAACACCATGCTTATCAAGATGACTAAGATGATGGGACCATTTTTTTAAAACAAATATAAATTACATTTACATTTCTAAGGAGCTTGGGCAACCTAGCAATGAGCAAATTGTCCATGTAAAACTGCCCATTGTTGGCTTCATGAGGGTAAAATAGGTGCTATGACCTTCAAGCACAATGATACCAAAAACAACCTGAAAGGAGAGGGTTTCAGTGAAACCTCTCCACTTGCATAGGTTCATTTGCAATAACAGTTGATGAAACAGATGAAACAAAACAACACTAGCCAGTTTTACAGTGGAAATTTGCTCCCAGGTCATGTGGTCTCAGGAATAAGATAGAGGGATAAGACCTGGCATAATGATCTGCATAAATTAAGTGACCACCAAATATAATTATCAAGTCAGCTTTAATAACAAAATAGGTTTTACCCTTAACTCTGCTGAAATAAGTAGAATTCAACTTACAAACATCAGCAAATTACAATAAACTTTCTGATTTACATGGAGACTGCACTCAGTTCTAGGGTATCTGGCAGCTAACAAATGACTGCCAGATGACAAATTGGCACTATGGTTAAATTAGCAAAGGATGAGGAATTAGCAAAGGATGGCCAACTTCCTGAGCAATGGTAGAGCAAATGATCACACAAGTATGATCATTTGATATCATTGGTTGGTCAGTTGAGTTTTAGGGTTCATCAACCAGGTTTAGTCATTTAGTGCCCATTTAATCAATATCAAGCAAGTTTATAAATCCATACCTGATAATCCTGACATGCTCACAATACACAATTAATAAATATTCACAGCATGCCCCATGAGTAGGATGCTCATACACCAACTGATGTCACTTGCAGTCTGTTGGGATATGAGTTTTGGAATATATAATGGTTTAAGGAAAAGTATACTAAAACTGCCCACTCAAAATTGTTTTATTCTCACCACCGAGAAACAATTTTTGTTAATGAATGGGCCAAGAAAATTGACTGAAACCAATTCATGTTAATACTAAATGTTTCTTGATGTACTTTTTCAGTTCCTCTCTGGAATGGTTAGTTGAGGCAAGGAATGGTGTGGAAGGATGAAAAGTGACTAGATGGGTGAGCAAATTACCTCTGTAAAACCAACTACTGTTCCATCATCCACTTGTCACAGACACTTCCCATTTGTCACAGCTCAGTATTCCATGGTGAAGCACTAGCTGCACAGACTGTCATCTGTAACAGCAAGTCTATATAGTTGCAATTAACTTCAACAAACAGATTGGCATGTTAGATAGGTAGGTGCAGTCACAAACAAACAGAGCCTATGAAAAATGCAATGAAGAGAATGGTAATTTTCACCTCTGAAACCACAAAATATTGATATTTCTGATAAAAATATTTGTGCTGAACCTTGCCTTTGTGAACAACAGTACAACATCTCCATGCCCCAATATCAACATGGTTAAATATCTACCAATGTTGCAGCCATCCAAAGGCACATAAACGTCCTAAAAGGTTTGGGGAAAACTCCTTTTGAAGTTCATTCTTACCATGCATCGCATCACCGTAGCTTTAATGTCAAACTTTCGTTAAACGGCTGGCAGGACATGGCTCCCTGCACCTATGCTGCCGTCGTCATCTCACTAAGTTCTCTTAATGGCGTGATTCCTTGTCCTCAGATTAGGAAAGGTTCAAGATCGTACACAATTATCCGGACAGAAATAACCTGGAAAGGGAAGACACGGAGATACAGAAGAAGCATACGTACCCCCCGGACATAATCCACCATGCACGAGCGGGATCAATTTGTAAAACAAACAGAATTGACGGGTCTATATCAGAACTTCTAATGCTCATAGCCCCTAACAGTTTAAAACATCCATAATAAAAGGACTAAGCGTTCACAACCTTTGAATTCGGAGATTTCATTTAGTATTGGGTAAGTTCGGAACTTTTAATGTTAAAAACCCCTAACCGTTCAAATTCTCTAGGAGTTCAAAGTATCTAAGTACTCAAAAACACAAGCGGTCAAAAGGTCTAGATTGTTAACACCTCGAAGGCATGTTACATGCAATGCTCCATACAATTAGCCCATATTTTAGTTATGTAAGCGTTCGATATTCATATGGGCGTCGCCACAGGGGAAGGGAAGCAGGCGCAACAGAACGCCCTTGGCAAGAGTGTGGGGGGACTGAACTTTCGGGAGTTGGTCAATGTGTTTGTGGCTTGTACTCACAGGTGGTAGCAGTCCGGTGCTCTTCGCTTTTGGACATTCTGACATGGATATTCTAAACATGTGACGCACCGAGCGAGTGTTTAGTTACCGATGGTTGGGAACTCAAAATTCACGTATTTTGATGAGCTCAGTGTTTCATGGCCGTAGCGAAACGGGTATCCACCGTGCCTCGCGGCGATGCCACTTGTGTTGCTCCTAGTTTATCATTTCATTCAGATTTCCTACACTGTTTTTGGTACCTCTTGAAGGTATGCTAAAGGGAAAACACTAGAAAGTGACCTTGCGCCAGGCTGCCACAAACCAGACATCGATGCAATGCGCCACATTGCCTTGCCTAAAATTTCGATTCGAATGTTTGGGGCGTTTGCGTTACCCTAGCTAGAGCGTTTTTGAAAAGATTGGCGTTGACTTAGGTATGGAGGAGTGAGCCTAGTTTGTAACAGTTTGAGGTATGTTTCAGGGATTGAAAATTAACGTTTGGTATACTCGTCAACTATCAAATTAGTAAGCTTTAGGGAAAATGGACTCGACTGGAAACGCATAGTACCTGCCTACCTACCCAGGTTTGATGATTTAAGTTTGCAAGAGAGGGAGAGTGATGGTAGTGGAAATGGAAGGGTGACTGTGAAGGCAACGAAAAATACTTACAGGAAGGTTTTAGTCATTGGTGACTCAAGGGATTGGCATACTGCAAACATAATATCACTTTAAAATTGTGAATATAAATGTAAAATGTGCTGGAATGTACAGGCCTGTCAGCTTGACAGCACTAGTTTAGACATGTTGGATGAAGTGGTTAAGGAAAGTGTTCAGACACATCTTGATATGCACAGCCTCTCAAGGGATACCTAGCATGGATTTATATCAGAGATCTTGCTTAGCTAACCTACATAGAATATGTAGTGTGATAATTTGCTAATCAAAGCAGGATATATGTCATGTAGGTGCCTACCTACTTTCTACCATAGCAAAGCTTTTCATAGAGTTCCACAGATACATTTAATTTGCCAACTAGAATAGCCAATAATTTATTATTTTAAGATGGCTTCATATGCCTAATTGCCATAACCAGTATTGAAATAAGTTTGTTAAAATATGCTTACATATGTCAAATGCACCAGACACAATGTAGTCTGAATGTTGCGCATTGTGGGCGTGGTTCCTGTTTTTGTAAATATGATTACCATGGCATGTAAGAAACCAACACAACCTAACCAAAACAATTTTTGATTGCACAAAGCCTTTGTCTGCAGCTGATTTTAGATGGTATAAAACTCACAGCTATGGATATTGAATATTAAAAATGAAATCAACTGCATTCCTGCAATTGTTCAATTGTGTGGTAGGACCACACAATTGAAACTACATTTTTGCTCCCCCTGAAGTGCAAAAAAGAATATATTGCTTCATCTCTGTTTTTATTGTTGGTACTTACAGGGATATTTTCCTTTTCAGATTGCTACCATGGATCAAATGCTGAAACTCTCTTATGATATTCATGACTGCTCAAGTTATTCTGGAGGATATGTTCCTAAGTATGTATTTCAGCATTCTTTCTGTGGGCTGGTGGTTGTTTTTAATCTGTTCTGATATATGCTGAAAGTGCATGCGATATTGTGCTTCCAGATTTGGTGTCCTCATAGCATGTTTAGCAGAACATCGTCATATCATTGTAAATTTCCAGTGTTATCAGTACATGTGCTGTGCATGTTAGCAATGCAAGGTTGTGAGGAATATTTTCTGTTGCCCAGAATATGAAGAAATGGTCCACAATGGTGTTAGAATCATTCTCTTTATTCAAGATCAAATTATGTACCAAATGTACCAGCTGTGTGTCTAGTGTGTAATGAGCTAGACAATGATGTATAGCCATCTGCCTGGCACTTGGCCAGCCGAGCATTTCCTGAGCTTGTGGAGAAGGGCATGTAAACATAGAAAGTTTAATACCAGGCTGACAGGTTTTTTTATACTGGGAACTTAAGATGCATCATGTACCACCACATGTTTTGATTTATGTTGGAAACCATTTCCACACCTGAATTGCATACAGAGTATGTTTTGATTTGACTTGAGTGTGACAGACAGAAGTTAATGGAAACTAATATACCCCATTCTACTAGGAACATCACTGAGGACAAGCCATCTGACCAAGCTTCCAGATGGTCCTCTGAGAACAATAACCCTCCACAGGTAAGTTACAAAATATTTGACCTGTCTTGTGTCTAACAATAGTAAACTTTTCTGATATTGCTAAAATCAAATGTATCTTATTCTGGAGAGTCCAGCAACAGGAGATGTCTTCTACTGAGTATGAATACAAAAGAGGTCACTTCATAGAAGGTGATGTCAGAAGCACAATTTGTCCTGAGGAAGGAAGTAATTTTTTGTTGCCCTGCTGAAGTATAAAAGTTGCACAGAACAAAGACATTGTCATATCCTATACCATGAATGAGTATATGAATTTAGTATGTTCCAGATATGCATTTGATCAAGAACATTGTCTTTTTTTCTGATAGTGGGCACAGCTGTGGAAAAAAATGTAATTCTCCTGAATTAATTTTGCTCACCAATTTTGATTTCCATGGCAATGTGATGTGCAATATTATAAGGTGGCTGCTCTTCCTCTTTTTTTCTGCCTATGTCTGTATTGTTCTGCCTGATGTATTGTAAACTGACATCATTCAATATTTTAGTACATAGTTCTGAAACTGAAGCAACCTGCCATTGTAAGAACAATAACTTTTGGAAAATATGAGAAAACACATGTTTGTAACCTGAAGAAGTTCAAAGTTTATGGTGGCCTCTGTGAAGACAACATGATCGAGCTTTTGGACAGGTAATTTGTGTGGCAGTTGACTTCAAAATTTGGCTATGAACACCTTGTATTTGTTTTGGATATTGTCATGCCCATAGACTGCATGGTTTGGTTTGTTATAATTTTCTTCAATCACTGTTGAGTGGCAGTTGTCATGCAGTATATCATGTGTAGCATGCTTGTTTGTACCTCAGAAACTACTGAAGTTCTGAGACTTTCAGTTGAAGCTATGATGAATGATCTAACAGTGCAAAGGAACCCAGATGTATGCTGATGAACATGCTTTGAATATTCTAAGATTATGAAGATGCAATGGCTGGGATTTGGAGATGGTTAGTTAGTGCACTTTATCACTTGTTTTCAAATGAACTGTGTTTTCCATCTCTTTTTACATTTTGCTGTCAAATATGTGATGTCTAATGGGCTCTGTTCAGAAGCTGCCAAAGTCCCCCTTCCCCTTCTCGAGATGGCATGTGTAGACACACATGTGAATTCCGCTATCCCCATAAAGATGTTTGGGTACTAGATAAGCGCTAGTGGTCTAGGAGCCCTTGAGCCTAAACAAAGAAGGAAAGAAAGAAACCCATCATGATGCTGAGCCTGTCTGATAATGCTGCAGTGGCTTGAAGAACGACAACCAGCTGGAGACGTTTTACGTCAAGTACCGGCTGGAGAACAACCCGTTCCCATGTCAGTACGTGAAAGTGGTGCCTCTACACTCGTGGGGCCCCAGCTTCAACTACAGCATCTGGTACATCGAGCTGTGGGGCGTGGATGATCCGGCCGCCGTCCTGCCCCACATGGACTGGTTCACCGCCGTGAGTGCCGCACGCTGCTGGTCTTGTATTGGTCATGGATGAGGCTGATTTATATTTTGTTTCCCTGGTTTGGGGAGGAGTTGTGGTTCATTTGATTCAACGAAAATTTATCTGTTATCTTTACTTTTACTACATTAACCCGTCCCGTCTCGAGGTGGGGGTCTTCAACCGCCCCCCTCAGGTTTTTCGCGGATAGCGGACGAATGGCGCGCGGCAACAAGCTCAAATTTGGTATACCTTTTCTCATCAATTTGACATGCTGATTCAAAATGTTTAGGTCCGGTCATCTTGGGTCAAGGAGTCAGTCAAGGTCAAGTGAGGTCACCTCCAAAAAAGTTCAACCAGTCGTCACGCTTTAAGGGATACAGATATCTTAATGAAACTTTCAGCATTTGCTTATCTTTACGGATGCAATAAAACTACGAGTTAATTTTTTTTCGTTTTTGACTACATATAAATTTGGCATATTTGCCAACTTGTAGTTTAAATACAGGATTCTGGCTAAAGTAAGCATTTTTTATTAGGGAAAGTTGACTTCCAACATCGTTCCTCGGCCCATTGGAAAAGGAAAATTAAAGAAAACTTGGAAACTCAAAATTTTGAAATTTAATATTGATTTTTTGCGGGCCATTTTTTCAGCCCTGGTCGATTTCGCTGTCCTTTTCTCATTCCAAATAAATTTTGTTTTTCCATATATCCCCAAAGTGAACTCCCCTAAGTCAAAAACATAATGTAAGTTGTGAAAAGTCGTGAAAATCTAGCTCCCCTGGTGACATCACTTTTGGGGGAAACTTTTTTGGAGGGTGGACCCGGACCCTACTCGTCGAGCGCTTTCCGATGACACCTATTTCGTTTTGGTGTGATGCTTTTGTATTTTCAAAGCATTACATAAGGCATAATCAATGGAACAAATTGCTACTGCTAGTTCCTCCATAAATATGCAATGCACTATGGCTTTGACAAAAATAAGAATATATGCATTCACTGGCTTAGGAATTTTTGTGACATAAAAATATGCCTCTACTATTTCGTTGTCAAACAGCATCACTTAACTCTACAGCAGGATAAGGGAGGGAACACGTTTCTGGAGAGGACAGTGTTATGATGACAAAAGTCCAGGACATGACTATTTGTCCATCTCTGGTCACTGAAGGTGGCTAGCAAAAAAATTATTCTCTGCTGACGCCTGTGTGGTGCTGGATCGTCTTTTGGTCATGAAACGATGACGGCACTGAACATGAACGCTCAGTGGTAATAGGGGATGACATTGACCTGTAAGCTGCAGGTTGTTGCCTTTGAGGCTCTGTTTCCTATCACGTTTGTCACTCCTGGCGAACACTACAACATTATTTGTCCGGGTCTTCCTTGTGAAAGCTTCCCACTTTTCTTGCCGCATTTGCGTGGTAGTGACGCGAAATCACACTGACATGTCCTCGGCCTGAATCATCTGCTCCAATGCTCCTTAAGGGTTTGTCTACCGTATGCCACACAGTTGCGTGAAACGCCTCATATGCGATGAGGAAAGCCACTTCGTTGTTCGGGACAACTTGCAACAAAAAGCCGAGTAAACAGCAACGCTATGAAGCAGCATTTCATGAGTTAGCATCGAGCAGGCTCTTTGTGAACTCATGATCTATGAGTATTTAAAGTTGGGGTGCATTCGTTGACTGTAAACTGATCAACTGATGTCTGTTTTGGAGCATTTTACTGGTGGATAGGTGCTGCAGGTAATTGTATTTCTGTTCTGTGAAGGTCCTGCTCGGTAGATGCTGTTGGAAGGTAATGAGGACCAGACGTGAAACTAGCCGAACAATATATTTCAATTTTGGGTGCATTCGTTGACTATAGACTGATCAACTCTCGTCCATTTCGGAGCATTTGACTGGTGAATAGGTGGTGCACGTAATTGCATTTCTGTTCGGTGAAGGTCCTGCTCACTAGATGCTATTGGCAGGTAATGAGGACCATAAGTTAAACTAGCCAAGCAATATACTTGCAGAAACCAGAATAATAGTTCACCACGACAGCCCTCCACGTGTGCTAACCAAATGGAGCAGTCTGCAGGCGCTGTTGTGTCTCGTGGTTCCGCATCAACACCGATATCGGTCACATCCTGACGCCGCCCCATCGCCCTCGCACCGGCAGTACCGTGAGAAGGAGGCAATCCGGCTGTGCCTGAAGCACTTCCGCCAGCAGAACTACCACGAGGCGTTCAGCTCGCTGCAGAAGCGGACGCGCGTGCAGCTGGAGGATCCGCTGCTGACGGAGATGTACGCTTCTCTGGTGGAGCGCGGCGACTACGAGGCGACCGAGGCGGCCGTGCGCGACGCACACGACCGTGGTCTGTTCCGGCAGTACATCGGCCAGCACGAGTACCGGCCCGAGTGGCTGCCGATTGTGCCGGCTGTGGGCACCGAGAGGCCCGGCATGCGCGGCGGTCACCAGGTCAGTGTCGCCACCGATCCCCTGGATTGGTTGCACTATCCTACCACTGGTTATGATGGTAGTGCCATATGTTTACACTTGTCCGCTGACATGATTATTGTAGGATTTGTATTTTGATGCACTGGTGTTTATCAAATGTAATGCAGTAAATTGCGTGGAACTGCTTTTATTTGATACTTTAGTTCAACGCAGCTTTTCTTCTTAATCAGGCATTGCTTTTTCTGTGCTTGAGGTAGTTTTGACTACCAGGATATGTAGGATCTCTTCAATTTCCAGCTAATCCTGGTGGCTCTTCAGCTCACAATTTTACTGACGATGTCATGAGCAAGTGTTCACATGCTGTTACAGATGTCTTTTGACCCGGTGCACGAGATCATCTACCTGTTTGGCGGCTGGGACGGCACTCAAGACCTGGCTGATTTCTGGTCATTCGAGATCAGACTAGGACGGTGGACGCTGATATCGGCTGACACCGCCACTGAGGTCAGCACGTTGGGCGTCAGTTGGACAAGGTCAACTCGGTCCAGACATTTGAACCGGTCTGGTCGGCTGAACAGCGTCATAGTTCCAATGATCCGGTCTGGCCAGCTGAACAACCTCATATTTCTGGGGATCCGGTCCGGTCTGGGCGCAATGATCAACTGGTCGAAGTGCCCTAAATCCCAAATAGCCAACTAACTTATCCGGTCCGGTCAGCTGAAAAGTGTATGGGCGCCAAATGACCTTGTAGTCGGCGCGCCCTTAATCCCAAATAATCAATCAGCTGAACAGTCTCATAGTTACGGTGTTCCGGTCTAGTCAGCTCAACAGCCTCATAGGTATGATGATCCGTGCTGGCCAGCTGAACAGCCTTATAGTTCCGGTGATCCGGTCTGTTCCGGAGGCGCAAAGCTTTGTGTTCGATATGCTTTGCATACCTTCGCAATGTTGTCGCTTGTTTCTTTCATATTTTAGTAGGCAGACAAATATGAGTGGAAGAGTGGAGGCTTCACGTTTTAGTTGCCATGCTAGCTCAGTTTTCTGTTGCAGGGTGGTCCAAGCGCTCGCAGTTGTCACAAGATGTGTTTGGACATTGAAAGACAACAGATCTTCACCCTAGGAAGATACGTTGACTCATCGCAGCGAATACCAGAAAATCTAAAGGTGTGAACTCTGCTTCCTGCATGAGGATCGAAGCCTTATTGTTTCACATTGGTTCATTCTTGTTGACATTTCTCAAAGTGTCATTCTCATAGTGTACATGTATGCCGCAGATAGTTTTTTTTTCAGACCGTCGACCGTGCACATTCCATATTCAGTCTCTTAACTTCAGCCTCTTGGTGGACTGTTCGTAGTGGCTATGCACACATGTTGATGTTGGATTTGTTTTTATCTCCATGCTTTTTTCTCAGTGTGGTTCTCAAATTCCTGTAGTCTGGTGCAAGAGCGTTTGCTTACATTACTTCTGATATATTTTCTACATCCTTAAAACAATATGCTCATCAATGGTGTGCATGCTAGGGGATATGATTATCCAGGATGCATTTTTTTAGCTTTGGATATTGTATCCCAAAAATGTTTGCCTCTATTTTTTTTCAGTAAATACACCAAAATGGTTTCTTCCTTGAACTAAATTGTATAGCTCTGGCTGGGATTGAAATTTTACGTGCCACAAGATGTGCGTCTGTGGACATCCCTTTTACATGTTTTCCTCGGCCCTGACGTTTTTCTTACTAGACATCTAACAGAATGAAGTTCAGAGCACTGTTTCTCATAATGACTTATTTCAATGTAGTTCGCACACGACTGCTCTATCATGGTGTCGACGATCGTTCAACGATTTCGTGTGGAACTTGTGTCAAATGTTGACTCTTGGTCAGAATTGTTTCCACCATAGTGTTTGCAGGCTATCTAGTGGCCATTTTAATGGCGTGTATTGGGCGGCGTGAGCCTCAGGTGATGCAGAATTGACCTAGAAGCCCTGCTCTACCACGCAGGTGTTTGGTCTGTTTCTCCACCATTTGTCTAAGCGACCGTTCTCAACCGCAGAGCTAGGAGCTGTGTATCCAGTGCAGTTGATGCGCCATAAGCATATACGCCATAAACATAGTAACTGCGCCATAAACCTAACATGCGCCATACACCTGTAGTTCATGCGTCATAAACATAACTAACTAACTAACTAGTTAAAATGGGCGCAATATGACCACAGCAGTCGGCGCGCCCTAAAGCCCTAATAACTAACTAACTAACTAGTTAACTAACTGACTAACTGACTGACAGACTAACTGCCGCAGAGCGACTTCTACATGTACGACATACCGTGTCGGAAGTGGACTCTGATCACGGACGACACCGGCGACATGGGCGGGCCAGAGCTGGTGTTCGATCACCAGATGTGTCTCGACCCGGTCACACGCACCATCTACGTGTTCGGTGGGAAGGAGCTCATCTGCACCGCGTCGTGAGTACAGCTGCCCGGCCGATCCTCCACGGATGCAGGCCGGTCCAGGCAATGCCCCGGCTGATATTTGGGCCAATGTTTCGATTAAGATTTATGCTCGGACTTGGGCGTTTTGAGCTCAGGACCAGAGTTCGAACTGGAATTTTGACCCTGGCTGCGGTTCAATTTCATCCCACTGATGCATAGATAGAAGAGCGGCGTGCGGAACAACTATGGTTTGGTACGTTCTACCGGGGGTAGCGCAGCGCCCCTGGTCAATCTGTGGAGCCTGGTTGTTCGGTACTCTCGGCATTGCTTCCACTTTTCATAATTCATGCCCAATCCACTGTAAACTCTCAGTGCAGCTTATCCACTTCAATCTCTGCATCGGGGTCCGCTTAGTAGTGCCACGGGTTGGCCCCTATAAGCATCCTACATGTCTGAAGCATGTCGTGATCACTGGACAGGATAGCCACTTCAACAGCCAAGTGTCGGCAGGAGCTCGCTGGACGACCGGACGGGCACGCTGAGCTCTGTGGAGCCTGTCTTTTCGGGACTGTACGCCTACCATGTGGCGACGAGCACGTGGAGTCTGCTGCGGTCGGACGCATACCACCCTGGCGCCGGCCAGATCCGCTCCCGGGTCTCCCACTGCATGCTGCTGGACCACGTGAGTAGCGCCCCCGCCCGACCCCACCCCTAGCGGCGACAGTCGGCTCAATCTGGAATTGTGAACGAAGCATAGCCACACTGCGATTCAAACGTGCAACCCATACACGCTTAATTTTTTTGGAGCTGCTCTATTGTGAGCTGCTTGACACTTCGTCATGCGATATGTCGGGTTAGTTCCACCCAGCAGTGGGTGGTGCATTACCACATGCAAAAGTCGCAGTGGACGCTTGGGCATCCTCTGAACTCCGAATCCAATGGGGTGATCAAAATGAAGTGCAGCGTGATTGGCAGTGTAACACAATTCATTTGGTGGTATTTAGTTTTGCTAAAATGTAACGTATTAATACCAACGTCCGTTTGCTGATGTTGGGCGAGAAGAAAAAAAAAGTTCAAAAGATGCATTCGCTTTTGTATATTTCGGACTTATCGTCTTTGACGACTTAATAAGAGCAGAAGACTATCTTCTCACTACTATACTGTATGGGTAAAAAGTGTCACCTTTTTGGTTCTACAGCGGATCGCCAAAGACTGGAGCAAAAAGAATATGTGCTAGAGACGTACATTTTTATCATGCTCACAACGAATAGTCGACGTGTACTTTTGTGTTTCATGGCGTGGGGTGCGTTTTAAGCACATGCGCTCAAATTCGCTCCTGATCCCTCAGGGTTAACAAAGTATTTTTAAGTTAGGAAAGACAAATTTCCGTTCTACATAATGAATCTTGGCTTGGCTCGTGTGGCAGCCAGCCAGATGTGCTTGGCACCATTCGAAAGCCACAAGTATTGACTATCTTTTGGGCATAGTTCCCATGCAGTTAAGTAGGAAATTTGCTCGTGACATACACGAAAGCACCCCGAGGTGAAATTGGCGGTCTACATTCACGTTACACGTAAAACGGTTTTTTCTCGTATTTTATTGCAACAAGTTGGCTCGCTTTCAACAGGCATAGCTACCGAACTAATGGTCGGATCGACAGCAAACCAACACCACAGTGTAGACAACAATCGCCGAGTTCGGCAGGCCAATTGTTGCTGGTTCACGTGCACACGTGGGAATCTTTACGAGCGAAAGTCAGTTTTTGCAACGTTTTTGCACGATTCGATCTGCCGCTGGAAATAGGCTCAAGATAGGTAACTGGGGTCACCTTCACCTCATGGTATGTGTTCCGGTTATACTTTTGAATTGCACTGTGACAACCATGCATGCGTGCCTTGTCATTTGCAAACGCAATGACATATGTCAGTTATATTAAAATGGAAGCAGCTCTCTGTACACGCCGCCCCCTCACTCTCACTGTAAGAACAGCATATCACAGCCTCCACTATTCCAGCATATCACCGCCCACCCAATTAAACATTTCAAAAGGAGTCGTAACTTCTACACTTATAACCTCTCACGATAAAACACCCATAACACCAGGACGTCTATAATCCCCACAGCTCATAACCTCCGCAACTCCAAGGGATCATAAACTCCACGGCTCATAGCCTCCACATCTCCAACATGCAAATATATTATTCAACTTTTGGATCGAAGTTTCGGTCAACGAGTTTAATAATATATTGACATGTTGACAAAAAGTTGTGTAATTACTATGCTAATGCGCAAGTCAGCCATCATATTATTTTTTAAAGTTTATGTTTGTTATAGCATTGAGATTACCGGTGACGTGACAGGTACGAAATATACGTGAGAATATTTCGATAATTTCTCGAACATGCTTAGGTCTAGAAAATGTGTGTGAAAACAGTTTGCATACGTGCATGGATATGTGAAAGGGGTACTAGCTGTCATTTGCGCATATCACATGCATGCGGCCTGGTGAGATGAAGGTGAAATGAGGTCATGTAAGGTCAGTTTGCATCTGTGTGGATCCGTATGGGATGCATATTTGCCAGTCAAATTACGCGTCAGGTAGCAAAATCGATATCAGTGTCGTTACGAGCGATTGCTAAGCCAGGAGGAATCTACACCTGTGTGGATACCACACAAGTTCACCTGGGCCATCTGGTCCTGCCGACCGTTACGCTTTCAGAAACGTTTTGTTACATCGTGTCACGCAATAATTAGTTCACTGATACTGAGACATGATCTTTTGAATTTGATTTCAGTAGCTTTCACCACTTCGCATTTTCCGTTTAAAGAAAACGGTTCATGATAGACATTGGTCGGTGGCCGAGGGGCCACCAGCACGGTGCTGGCTGTCTGCTATGACGTCATGTGGCGTGTTTCTGCGTGCCTCAAGATCGGGCGACCACCTGGTCGCAGTCAGTCGGATGAAAAGTGTCTCGCTAAGCAGTGGTGTGCAACTTAAGCCGAATAAAAATGCTGGAACAAATAGGGCTGTGACGCAGCGTGACACCTATGTTAATTATATAGCTTTACATTGTGAAGTTGGGGTTAAGCTACCTTGGATTGATCGATGGCTCGGTCAGATTAGTCTGGAACACTAACTGATGACATGATATAAACTTTGAATCGTGTTAGTCATCCGTATGCATCCATTCATTTGCACCATTCATTAATCAGGCCATAGGTAAGCGCCCATAGATGACTATGACGTCATATTCATGTGTATTGCCATGAATTGAGATGATCTTGAACTCAGTATTTTTGTGCAAAGCACAGCTCGTGTGATCATTATGGGCAATTGAATCCTGAGCTCACTAGCGACAGCGATTCCAGGGCTATCCAAGACATTCTGGGGTGTACCACGCCACCCCACCCGCCGTGACATGCTCGTCTAATGCTGCGTATCTACTACGGTCCAGGGCCAAGCGCCGGGCGGCTCTGTCATGTCAACTATCTGAGCCTCGCCCGTGTGTTCCATTGACAGAAGAGCCGGCTGCTGTACATCCTGGCCGGCCAGCGCAACAAGGAATACCTGAACGACTTTTTCACGTACTGTTTGGACACGGACGAGCTGGTGATGATATCCGACGGCTCGCGCGGCGACGGTGCGTCAGACGTGCCCGCCGCTGGCACCACGCAGCGGGCCACCATCGATGTCGACCAGGCGGAGATACACGTGCTGTCGGTGAGGGGATGTCTATCGTGCCATGGCAAAGGTGGCAGGGCAGAACGTATGGTGTGGATGTCGGGAAAGTTCGCGTCCAACGCATCTAGGTACGTTATCTGCACCACGCAAATAAAGTCAGGAGTTCTTCGTTTGAACTGCCGCCTCTGTAGCTCAGTTGGTTACAGCGCTGACCTGCATTGTTCTCCCCTGTCCTGGCAAGACGTGGTTCGAGTCGCTTCACGCGCTGGCATTTAAGGAAGGTTGGTTGGCAACTGGTCCGATAAGGTCTGAGGCGAACCACCTTGTCGGTGCATTGACGGCACGTTAAACTCGTAGTCAAAATTCTGCCATTGAACTGGAATTCCTTGATCTAGTGGTGTGGCCAGGATTCATGCAACAAGCTCTGCTTAGAAATAGGACCCTGGCCCGTAAAGCCGCACCAGAAAAAAAAATATGCCTAAATTTTTTTCATTTAAAAGAACGCTGTCTGCACCATGCATGCTTCACTGTAGACTATCCCGGACAATTGTCGGCCATGCTGACTCGGTGCGGTCAGATGATTATTTATAATGGCATAAGTGACATGGTGTTGTTTTATTTCAGCAGTGACGTTTCCTTATACAATCCATTTTCAGGGCCTGAGCAAAGACAAGGAAAAGAAAGAGGATAATCTAAAGAATTCATTCTGGGTTTACGACATTAAGAATAACAAATGGTGAGTGATTTTAGCTTACGTAGCATGAGTGCACATCCTGATAGTGTCTGTCGTAGCTTCCTTTCAACGGTTCAAGCGTAGTAGTATGTTTTTATTTTTCACGTGCATGTAGTTGTACTGTTAGCAATACGAAATCGGCGATAGAAGGGCGACGAATCCAAGCTACTAGCATGGAGAATGGTAGCCCAGCTGCTGCAAAGACTTCTCATAGCCCACTTGGCTGGGTTCTGGGTTCTGACTGAGTCTGGATTTTTCTGTATCTTGTATTCAGAGAGCACAATTGTCTTCATGAAATTCTGACATGATTTCTCTTCATTATTGGCATATTTTTGGTTTGTTTTCACTTTCAGGTTTTAGTGTAACTGATTTTGGCTTGTAGTTGAATACGATTTGTTGGGAATAGCTTGATCTATAATAGCTTTGGGCGCTACATAACCAGTAGCCGTTGATGCGCCCAAAGCCCAAATAATCAATAAATCAATATATAATAGCTTCTATATATATAATACCCAGAGTCCTATAATTGCTTGAAATATACCCGTTCCAGTTCCGTCTCCGATTACTTTTGTAGCACGATTATTAATTGTACTGCTAACGGAATGGAAGCCTGTATTTCAGAACTCGCAGCTTTTGCCTTACTATAAAGGATCAATAAGTATGCACTATTTCATTGTCAAACAGCTCCATTTACCCTTCCGGGATTTAAAAAAACGATCATTTTCTTCGGAGAATAGCGTTCGGGATAGCACAAATCGGAGACGGAACTGTTCTTTTGCGACCCTGGCGGTTGTGGGTGACATCGTTGAATGAGCGCCACCTGCCTCAGGTCGTGTATCTACCGAAATAAACTGGAGTCGACCGGCTCGGACGAGGTGCGTGCCCAGCGTGCCCAGGTGGAGCCGTGTCCGCGGTTCGCGCACCAGCTTGTGTTCGATCACATGCGCAAGGTCAGTACCTCGGAACGTTTGGGGTGGTGTAACGGCAGTCGACTGAGCAGAATATTCATCTCGGTGTTGGCGTAATGCCATTAGTGGTGAGCCGAGGCTGAAGTGCCAGTCGACGGAGCAGAATGCCCTACTCAGTGTTGTTAGCGTAATGTCATTAGTGGTGAGCCGAAGCTGAAGATCTAAGCTGATCGTTTCTCGGACGTAGCAGCTGGTGGATGGTGTGCAAAACATGTTTGTATATTCCGCACTGTCCAATTATATTACGTTCCGAGTTGTATCCTTTACCGCACCACATTTTTGCCACCCCTGTCAAACCTGACCTTGGCCACCCCTATCCCAGAGTCAGTTGTAAATATGTTTGCACATGTGCATGCATGGGATGACTAGAGGTTTCGGAGAACGACACTCCATGATCAGCTAACGGCACCCCACTGGGAATGGCTAACGGAATCCGTCTATCAAATTCTTCAGTTGGAGGTATCCATCTGGAAGGCTAGGAGTGCACCCTGCCCAACCAAATGGTCAGCTAAAGGTGCACCTCTGAGATAATGTGAAAATAGCGCACATTTGGAGGAGTGCGTCCCCTCCCGAATAAAAATGGATCGATCCACAGGTATATATATATATATATATATATATATGGGGTACAAAAAGCCTGTATAGTGTATGTATGTATGCGCACATGTATGCAAACGTGCAAGTACGCATCTGGAGGTGTGCACCGCGATGACTCCCAGTGACCGAGTTGCCATCACGAATGCCATCGTGGCCTCGTCAGGTATTCTACTTGTTTGGTGGTAACCCGGGCCGGAAGTGCAATCCCAAGATGAGGTTGGACGACTTCTGGCGCCTAAAGTTGACAAGACCCACCTGCTCAGAGATCTTGCGCCAGTGCAAGCTGTTGCTCAGGAAGCGTAGGTGAGTTTCCACCCACCTGGCTGATCCAACAGTATATACATGTATGTCAGTGTGTATGGACGCGTGATGAGAGTGAAGTTGTGCAAACATATATGTGAATTTCACTGAGAAAGTGTGCGCCAAAAAACGGCTCCAAAAAGTTAGGAACCGAGTGCCTTCAAGTAGGCTATATAAACTATCAAACATTAAAATAGGCACAGTGCATCTTGACGAAACTGTATCCTAGCTTTGTTATCCCACATACCCTCCATGAACAATATTAATGTCTGCATAATATGTCGCTTCAAATATTTAAAACTCTGGTGAAAATCGTGAAAAGGTGAAACTTTCCAGCTTAATTATTTAGCTTCAGGTATTAGGCTCTGCTCCCATTCCTTACATACATCACGAGGTCATGCACTCAGCTGGTTGATGTATATCATTTATGACACTTGTACCATTTAATTATAATTTCGTGTCGGCATCATCTGATGATAATTATTCTGTATGGCACTTAATGATGGTTTTGAGATATATAGGTACGGTTCGAGCTTTTATGGTACGAAAACGTGGTGTGTTGTGAGGAGAAAAACGTGTACAATGCACAATGTTGTGAATACAATGCACAATTTTATGGCACAATGTTGTCCTGATTTTCCTGAAATTGTGTTGTGTGTTACAGAATGATAGGTCTCTGCTAGTTAACTTGATGTTCAGTTTTATCCCGGTCATGTTTCCGTGCAGAATTCTCGCAATGGAATAATTACGAGTTGGAGCGGTGCCCGAGCGAGTCTACTCCCATGTATATGCGACATAATTTTATACGAGCCATCGAACCCACGGCCCGGCACAGCCCGACTGCTGGGCGTTTGAAACATCTCTACCTTTTTCTTGCAGTAGTTCATATGTTAAATGCTCAGCTCAAAATGAAACCTCTTTAAAGTTTTGTTTGTGGCAACTTGTAGGACGATATTTCCGCCGCAGCACTTTTATCCATGTTCAAAGAAGTGGTGTGTGGTGTACCAGCGACGCTGTACGGCCCGTTGCGCAACTTACGTAGGCGACTGAGCATTTGTATCCATCTGATATGCGGGAATATGTGTTGTCGGCTCACAATCTGCCACACGCGATATGATGCCCAATTATTTTCTTGTATCTTTGGAGTTAGGAACTTATGCTGGGAGCGTAAGGGATGCAGGCCAGTGTTGATAAATGGAGTCTAGTCCGATTGTTTGTAAACCAAGAATATGTAATGTGTAAGGTTTGGGCGCAAAATTCGTAAACATGCGATTTGTATAGCATATGGATCGTATAGCGTTATGCTTGTTGCCCAAAAAGTTCATGATGAATCACGTCCGTATGCATGAGGTTCGTTAATATGCGATTCATATTGTATAAGGTTCTTACGTAAAGTTTCTTAAATATAAGATTCGTATGGCATACAGTTCTTCTGACATGATGTTCGTAAAGCTCAAGTTCGTACGACTTAGGGTTCGATATGTTCCCAACGGAAAAGCCTCCCAACGCAAACGGTTCGTAAAATTTGAGCTCTGCATAAAGTTAAAAATAAGTATTGCTCGTACGTACAGGTTCGTAAATTTGCGTGGTATGACATATATTTCAAATATTTTTAATGTTTTAGTTGAGCAGAGATCAGCATCTGTTGCTCTTCGACTATTATGCGAAGCGAACTGTCGATCTACGAGCCTTCATTGCAGACCGGTATTATGCTTTGGAAAGGGAGTGGCAGCATGTCTCCCCGCGAAAAAGGAAATTATGTGAAAATGTTACGAAGCAGTAGAACCGGTTATGAAGCGCATCGTATTCAAGTGTCTGTGAATGCTTGAATGATGAGGTTTTCGTTATTTTATATTGATAGAAATGAAAATGAATACAATTCACACAAATATTGATGGCAATGGTTTTCCTCACCGAGCTCATACTATATTCTCTCATTTAATACCTTTAATACCTGATAATACCATTAATACATGATTCCTCGCGGACTTCCCGCGCACCTTTTCAGATTCCAAGATAGTTAATGCAAAGCAAACTCTTGCTTTGCGAAACTTCATCGCAGACCGGTATCATTTGGAGGAAAGGGGGTGGCATTATGCCTCCCCGCGAAAGGGTAGTAATGTGAATATGTTTCTTGTTAGTCTAAAACTCTAACTAATCCAATGCCAATTTATTATATGTGCCTTTGGTGGGCTCCTTCGACTAATTACAGGCCATCTTCAACCAAGCATGATCCTACGTAAAATAAGACAGCATATCCCTACGTTCACACGGCCCTACAATAGTTTGGGTGGTCCCCTTTCCTACCATCTCGTGGTGTCCATAGAACCCGAGATGAATTAATACGGTCCCTTTCCAGCTTGGGTTTGTCCCATCAAACTTTAAGCAATTCTTTCTGATTTTATACACCTCTGCGATCTGAATACGTCTCCTCTTTGTCTTAGTCCTTTGCTCTGCAATGGCCACTCTGCGACCGAAGATACCTAAGAAAATGCTTACAATTACCCAGCACGAGTTCAAGTGACGCTTATCAGACTTAGTACGATCATTCCCAGCTCAGACTTCTCTTCTGGGCCATTGCAGCCCCATTTCCGCCGAATATAATCACTGACTTCATTTAGACAATCGGTATCTAACCTAATACGATCCTTCTCCGACTTGATATCTCTAGTATCCCATCAACCCATTTCTAGCATTGACGGCGTTCTACGAACACATAGCGACTATCGAATTCAGTAGGCCCTGTCGATTTCAGACGGCCCTCGGCAGGCTAGCACGGTTCTGGACAGATTAAAACCGTCCTGGACTTGTTGATGCAGTCCCACCCCAAGCTTGAATCTGTCCCTCTCCGACTTCAAATTTCCCCTATCCTACTTCAAACGGCCTCCTAAAACCTTAGACAGCCATAATGTCCGACCTTAAACGGCTCCTATCCGTTGCTATACCACTGACTTCGAATTGTATTGGCCTCTATCTCGGCTCTCACGGAATTTTATTGGCCCCACTCCTTTGCTTTCGATAACCCTCCCCGGTGTTAGACGGTGATGATGTCCTAGCAGGATGATGAAGGTGATGTCCTAGCAGGTCAGGCGGCCTCAGCAATTCAATAATATTCCGGCAAATTTTGAAGGGTATAAATGCAACCATTATGATTTGTATGCATTATACCATAAAATATTCGAATGTTGTGCCCTACGAACACCTGTCGCTACTCTTCGCCCGCGACCAATCGGCGTGAAAGATTGGCGACGCTACATGACTCAACTGTCGATATGTCGTAGAACCAGTAGCGAACTAACGAACGTGCCCTACGAGCATGATACTACGCAAACCACACGTAATCGGACTTTTTTGTTGATTTGTTTTTGGTTTTTACGTGACGTCGACCATTGAGTCATGTAGCGTCGCCAATATCTCATGCCGACTGGTCGCGGGCGGAGAGTAGCGATAGGTCAGACTCGAACTTACAATCTTTCGATTGTAAGACGGGCAACTTACCCCCAGACTACTCGTCCCCTTCGAATTTTTGGTACGAAATTTGTGCTACATCAGCATTTTTTTTGGGCGTATGAACTTTTGTGTACGAACATTTTGAAATACGGGCTTAAGGTCTTGCGAAACGTTATGTTTCAAACCTTTGTCACGATGGACCTCCAGCTAAGGAACCTTGACGATACGAATATTTTAGTTTGCGAACTTCATCCTATACGAACCTCATGCAATGCAAACATTCTGATGCGAACTTTATGCTATGCGAACCTTTGCATTGGAACTTTTGTGTACGAACCTTGATCAGTCCCAATCCTAGATTTGTGGGCTTCCGTCCGGATATCTAATGCAAGAGTACTTCTGACGCTGGGCAACTTTCAGTAAGAGAGTCGGAAAAGTGGTCTCGGTGAGGGCAGGAGAATATCCACTTTGCATCCTACGTGGCCGCGCTTCCTCGAGACCCTAGGCTCTAGTTCAAATTCGTACTGCGCCCCTCATGGTTCCCCATATTGGTATTGTGCTAATGTTAGGATTCATATAATTATTTTTTCTCATTTAAGACTAATCAATCTATGTCGACGTCATGTAATGATGACGTACGTTGTTTCTACAAAGGCTTCAGATAGGCTTTACTTGAAATAACAAATAACTATAATAATCTTCTTCACGAAGGCAAATTCTAAGGGCCATCGACAAAGCAGCGCTGTGGTAGTGAATGCTCGCCACCATTCCCTACTGGTGAGCATAGGCTAGCTATTGAGGAAGGGGGCAACAGGGCGAAGTATGCAGCAAGTATTAAGACGTTCTGACCAGTGTCGTCAGCCCAGTCATGTTCATTTGGGTGTCAGATTCCAATGTAAATATTAAAATTGAAGCTTTTGGCATTGAAATAAGAGCACAACTTTGAACCTTAGGCTTTAATGGAACTGTAATCGCGTCTGAATTTCACCCAGAAAGCCGCAAGGATCTGAAAATGAGATGGTTCAAATTGTGTCAGTCTGTCATGGCAAAGGAAAGTACCAGATAGGAAGTCATAGACCGTCTGATATGCAAGCGAAAAACGTCATTACAGGTGGAACCCTATATTTGCCGTTAAGTGCTATGTTGCACTTGAAATCTAGACCACCGATATGCTGGTCGCGAGGGTGTCCGGCATTCTACGGCTTGAGGAGCTTGTGTCAGTGTTCGGCGTCCGGCAGGTTTTAGAAGCTGGTGACACTGTCCGGTATACTGCGCTTGAGGAGTTGATGACAGTGTCCGCCATTATACGGCTTGTGAAGCTTGTGGCGATGTCCAGTGACCGGCAGATTTTAGGAGCTGGTGACAGTGCCCGGTACTTTGCATCTTGAGGAGGTGGTGGCGGTGTCAGGTGTTCGACATGCTTTGGGAGCTGGTAACAGTGTCCGGTATTCTGCAGCTTCAGGAGCTGGTGACTGTCCGATGTTCGGCAGCTCAAGGAGCTGATGACGTTGTCCGGTACTCGGCAATTTGGGAAACCGGTGGCGTTGGTCAGTTTCTGGTAGTTTGGGGGTTGGTGTCCGCTATGCAAGCGGATATGAGGAGCTGGTGACAGTATCCGGCAGTCTGGGGAGCTGGTAACGGTGTCCGGTGTCGCGGCAGGTTTGAGGAGCTGGTGCTGGTGGACGTGATGGCGGCGTTGCAGTATCTGCAGACCCAGCTGGCGGACACGGTGGACCATTCTGACCCGGAGCAGGAGCGTCAGTTTCAGCTGATGGCCGGACGTCTGTTTGCGGCGCCCGCCGCCGACTCTGCCGAGCCGGAGCCGCGCCGGAGAGCGCGCTCCCAGCTGTTCGATCAGCTCACTGTCTACTTTCCCGCCGAGATGGCGCAGCCGCGCGGCAGCCTCACAGAGCTCATTGTGCTGGACAAGTGAGCACTCGCTACCATCGAGCTGATGGCCGACTCGACCGCCACGACTGCTTAGCAATTGGACTGCCCGGGCCGGTCGTACCGGATGGAGGCGCCGCCGTGTCTGCTGCGTTGCCGGGAACCGGACAGCGACTCGCCGAGCTTCGTGGAAAGAGCATGCGAGCAGAGCTTCTGCTCGCCTGTCGCAGTGCCTGAGCCGAGACCCGTACAACTCTGGCGCTCCCTGAACCGAGACCCGCACAACTCTGGCGCTCCCTGAGCCGAGACCCGTACAACTCTGGCGCTCCCTGAACCGAGACCCGCACAACTCTGGCGCTCCCTGAGCCGAGACCCGTACAACTCTGGCGATGCCATGCGAAATTGACGCCGCCGCGGCGCCTCGAGGTGGTTGCCACGTGACTGCGAGGGTGGCTCATGCGCACATCTGGGCTTGAGCGACTCGACGCGACGGCGACCAGGGCGAGATTGCCTTCATCGAGATCCCCTGATGAGCCGCCCCAGTTTGGTCTAACTGGCCGACGCTTGACTTACGACAGAGAATTGGGGTTCACTCGCCGCCATCACTCCGGGTAACTGACGACGTCGAGGAATTCACCTTGATCGAGACCGACTCTGCTCGTGCTCTACAAATGTGCGACGTGCAATGTTCCGGCGCTGTGTGTCGGATGCAGCACAAACAAGTTGTCTGTAGCGTGTTACGAGTACTAGTCGCATGCCTGCAGGAAGTTTTTCTTGCCTGGGAGTCACGAGCGAGTGTGCCCTCACGCAAGGGCAGTACTTCGTCGCGGCTGATGCGATACAACTTATTAAAGAGTCAGTAAAAGAGTCCAACGCTTCATCAAGCCATGTTGTAAGCAATGACGATACTTCCACGACACGAAGTGGCATGGGGTGGACTTGATTGCTGGAGTGTGTGTGATGTGCTAGTCATTGGGCCGCAGTGTTGCTGTTCAGACGTGCACCAAACGACCTCTTGTTCGCCAGAGTGGTGGTATCCTGTGTGTGAATGGAATGTTTCTATAAATACGAGGATGCACAACCTGTTGTCTTGCAGCCAAGAGGAACGCAGTGTGCTGAATTATCCGGCCAAATAGTCCGGTTTGGAAATATGGTGAAATGAGGAAGGGATGAAGGCTACCAAGTGTCCAGAGCATCTCGTTTATTCTTCGCAGATATTTTTTTTAAAACTAAATTTAGTTCGATTTCTTGCTGGGGTGGCTTTATGGATCAGGGTTATATTACTAAGTAGAGCTGGTTGCATAAGCCCTGGCCCCACCACCCAAGCGATGAATTCCAGTTTAACGGCAGAATTTTGGGAGTCAGTGCATTGACACGACCCCCCCCCCCCCGGTAGCTCGTTCCTGGCCTTAACGGACCAGTTGCCAACTGTCTCCTAGCCGGGGATTAAATACGAGTGCGTGAAGTGACTAATCCGCCTTGCCGGGATACAAGAGACTAGTGCAGACCTGCGCTTTAACCAACTGAGCTACCGGGGCTGCTAAGGTTGACGTCTTGATCGAACGAAACACTTGCTCCCATTATTGACTACGTGTATAGGTGCCAACATTCTACATAGCTATGGTGAAGTGCATAATACCTGCCGTGCCAGAGCACTACCGAGTTTCGTCGGGACCATGTTTCGTATCGTGGGCCCCAGAAGTGGCTAGAAGCTCGCACCATGACGGTGAGCGCCCTGCAGGAGTACCGGGAGTTACTCGGACTTCAAGACACTTCGACCAGTCTTGATCATTTATGGCGACCCCACTCCCCCCTCCCCCAAGCAGCGGGTATCGGATTGGATCGGACGACGAGATTTCCGGGCCCGCTCGCGGCCAGCCGGCGTGGGACGTTGGCAAGCTGAGCAGTTCAATATGCCTTAACACAACTCTTACAATTGCTGTACGATCACGGTTATTCTTCCGATCTGACGAATTCATCAGTCTCCTTGCGTTTGGCTCCAGCAGTATTGGTGACCAGCTTCCGTGAGATCGGGTTCCGAATAGTTGTTTCTTGTCTTAACCACTTCCGATTTTACTCCAAACACTATGCTGCTCCGTCCACGTAAGAATACGAGCAAGGACTCCCCGAACCGACAAGAGATTGAAAGATGATTGGGCGAATTAGGCAGTCGGCGGATGCTCGTATGACCCCACCAACTGGAGGAGCGCGTGATTTGACAGATTTTCTAGTCGCCTTGCAGAAATTGGCAATAAAATTGTCAATTTGAAAGTTGGAAGACCATGTCGAGTCGAGGGCAGGTGTGAGACAGAACGTTTGACAAGGAAAGGAATGACTCCGTTAATATAACCCATCTCTGTGTCGTGTTGAAAGGAGGCGCCAGACAATTTTCAATCGTCATTAATACCCAAGGACAAAGGGCCGCACCACCCAGTCATACCACCACAGCAACGTCGGATATCTTGGGCAAGCAATGTATCGGGTTCTTGCCGCTGGTTCGCGAAGTCGCAGCTTGTGAAAGTAAAGGGTTCGATGCAGTGGGACAGCGGTCAGGGTGTTATTACCGGGCGGTGTTTTGGGCAGTTGTTTACTTCAATTTTAGGGCGCATTGACCGGGCTTGGTCATAGCGCCCAATGCGTCGACAGCACACTGTTCGACTTCGCGGAGCACGTCGATCACGGATAACGGCCATATTGTAGCGACAGCTTACCAGTGTGGTCGTCATCCATGCCAGCAGCTGCCCTGTCGACAGCTCCCTGATTTGTGTGAATCATGAGACTGGTCTGGGTGGGAGCTGACGAGTAGCGGCAGCCGGACCGGAGTGTGCCGGTGGCTGACTAGGACTGCACTGGCACTGACTGAGCTGGAACTGACTGGAGCCAAGTGTCTCGGCCGATGTGAGTGCGACCGGCCGGACAACGATCGCGCGCGAACGGTGGGACGTCGTGCTGATCATAAAATGGAAGTGGTGACCTTGCCATACAGTGTCAGACATCGATTGTAGCGACACACGGTGTGGGCAGCCGGAGTGAGGTCAACTACAACATGAAAAAAGGAACGAGGTTGGCAAGACAGTGGCGTAAGACCCAAGCGACTACTCAATCTTTATAACTCACGACCACACTCCAACGTGTAAGGCAAGCACCAAAGCATGCCTTCATCGGATTGGTGCTTCACTCAACGAAAAATGTACACGGGATGGTAAAAGTTCGTACGATACTCGTTCTGAACTGAAGTACTTCAATGTCCCTGTCGAGGACGCCAGAATACGGAATGCTGTCATTGCCGTCCGCAGGTAGGGTGAAAATTTGTGTCTTGCCCTGTATGAATTGTCCCCCAACATATGATCTCCGGAATATATTTCATTTCATGAAACGTTTCGGCTCACATCGGCAAGTTATACTGTATTTTGCATAACAATTAACAATATCAATAAGTCAAAATTTTCTATCTTTCGTCTAAAAAGCACAGGTAGCCACTCTTGAATAGACAGCAGCCACTCTTGAAAATGATACAAGATCGAAAAGTTTGAGCCCTTAATTTGAATATTTGTCATGCAAAATACAGCATGCTTTGCCAGCGTAGGCCAAAACGTGTTGTCTTATTTTACTTTCAATCATGATGTGCAAGGAAATATAAAATCTCTTCTCGCAATTAAATGATTTATTTCTTCTGCTGCAATACTGAATTGAGTTGTTCGCAAACGATTGCAACGCAGTGTGTAAAGTTCCGCAGTGCTGGACTCGATGTCGGACTGAACAAATCTTGAAATATCGATGAAGATGTATATTTTATTGGCAATCCCTTGGCATACCTGAGCTTTGTGGTGTGTGATGGCCTTCACGACGCCATTTTCGTGCCACCTTAGTTCCTGTCTTCACATGAGCGCCGGGATATCATAGAATGGAGCAATAGACGCCCGCAGACTGATGTTCACGGTTTTTAATGCATTTTGAGCACCGACGCAATTGGATGTTTAGGAGAGGATATTTGGCCCTTGTGAACTTCTTATTCTTTTGTTAGCGACGGTGCTGTCTAGATATGAAGAGAACCGATCGTTGTTGCTTATGGGTTTTACTTTGATTCTGGAAGTTGTAATATAAATAGCGTCCCAGAAAACATTACGCTACAGCATTATTACTGACCTCAGAGACGTTGATAAAAGAGTGCAAACGGCGCCGGTGCTACGCAGTATTCGTATGCACGTTGTCGAGTGCAGCTGCCGCAGGACAATCTAAATACGAGCATACACAGTGATTGCACCAGGGTGGTCAAAAACAACCATCGACTACTAACAGAAACAATAGCCCGTTCGCGTTCATTCATCACTTTTTAGCGCAAGCCGGAACCATCCACTTCTGGCACACCGACCACATTCAACCACAACCAACGGTTATACGCCCAGTCCACACACCAGCAGCGTCGCCGGGACCACCGGTGCACCAGTCTGGAGCCACAGCGCGGGCCAGACGGTGCGGCTACTCCGAGTCAATGAGCGCCCGTCGCTGCGCCTTCTGGAGCCGCTCGCGGCCGCGGTCCATCAGCCGCACATCCACGGGCGGCAGCATCGCGCCTGCCACGCACCGCCGCTCTAGGTTCATGAAGTTGAATGTGGCGGCCGCCTGCTCGGTCGGCAGGATCTCGAAGCCAATCCGCTTCTTGCGCAGGAACGCGATCACGTCGGGGCTGACGGTGGTCCCGCGATCCCCTGCCAGCGGAGGCGCGCCGTCGTCGAAAACAATCCGGGAGTGGTCGGGGCTGGAACTAAAATGGTAGGATTCTGAGTACTGGTTATCCATCGCTGTACAGCACGGTCAGCGGATCAACACCATCGGTGGGTCAGTGCTATTTTGCAAAAACTGGCACGGACAGCAAGTTCTTGCACGATACAGCCTGCACATGGCACGGCAAGCAAGATGGTGGCACGCCAACAGGTACTGTGAAAGAAAGGGGGCAATTTAATCAGGGAAATATTGGTTGGTGAGGAAAGCAAAGAATAGCAGAGCTGAAAAATATTACAAACATTCTGATATGGAACAGCAAAAACACTCGTGCCATTTTACAGATCGCCACGATGTGCCTTGCCACTGCACTACAAAGTGTGAACTCTAATGGACACATTGCTCACGGGCCATAGCAGACTTCTCGTGATCATACACCGATACACCGCATGCTCGACAATATGCCAAGATCATGAACAGGGCTAGGTACAGGTGCGGACGCCACAGATCACAGGCTACCATATTCAGCCGGCATGAGCGAACGCTGACCTGACCTGCCCCAGCTGCCACCAAAGGACACGGACCGACGTGTCCTGCCTGCGCTGGTCACCAGACTCTGACCTGACCTGTCCAAGCTGCCACCAAGGGACACGGACCGACGTGTCCTGCCTGTGCCGATCACCAGACTCTGACCTGATCTGACCTGACCTGTCCCAGCTGCCACCAAAGACACGGACCGACATGTCCCGCCTGTACCGATCACCAGACTCTGACCTGACCTGTCCAAGCTGCCACCAAGGGACACGGACCGACGTGTCCTGCCTGTGCCGATCACCAGACTCTGACCTGACCTGTCCAAGCTGCCACCAAGGGACACGGACCGACGTGTCCTACCTGTGCCGATCACCAGACAGTCGAGTCGCGGGTCGAGCAGGACGAACAGCGCCAGCGAGGCGGGTGTGATGTCCTCAGCCGTGGCCACGTTCCAGCCAAGCACCGTGCGCGGGAACACAGCCATCGGCCCCACCACCACCACGCCCGTGTTAAGGTGGAAGCCATACTGGGAAAGATGACACATGAGGACGCGCCCACCATGTGCCCACCTCACCAAGCACACCACCTATGCTGACGAATAGGACCAAGTTGACAAAGGTGGTACTGCTGTGAGGATTTCAAAATCGTGATCATTTAATATGTCATTGATTGTTCCCAGCACCTTCTAGTGCCCATTACTGGCATGCTGTGCACAAACTGGTTTGGCTTCTACAGTACACATACTATAGAGCTTTACTTAGAGTCAATTGCTACTCACCTGACTAATTCCATCAACACTGATCATGTCTCCCATCTCACGATTCAGCAGAGTAACTGTGGTCCTTTGGTTTTCATTGTGCTCTGAATGTTCCTGCTTTGCAGATGTTAGGGTCAGAGATCTTCTCTGGTGGCAGTAGCTGCAATGCAAATGATGAATCATAATATCATACAAGCGAACATCAACAAATGGATATTTTCCTTTAAAAACTTCATAGTTCAGCATAGAGCATGAACAAGGCTTCACATCAATGTAGGATGAAAATGGTATTTTCAACATTCAGATACTACACTAATCAAATGTACACTATAGATTACACGTGCTTTAGGGCACATCAACTACATTGGTCATACAGGTATAGATCACATGACTAAGCCACAGAGCCACATGGCTGAGGTACAGAGGTCTGCACATCTCCATGTTTGTGTCTCCTTCTCCCCATTTCCTATCCATCCTAAAAACTTTGGATTTCAGTCACTATATTCCAGTCACCACAATATATATATATAAATATGTATATATATATATATATATATATATATATATATATATATATATATATATATATATGTATACATGCACACACACAATGATGCAATTACTTGTCCCTGCAACTATTTACTTAAGCTAATCTATATGTGCTTCCTCTGTCCTTCAGGATCTGACCATGAGCCAGTGAGGCTTCTCCTGTAAACTTGCTTTGTGATAATCATTGAGAGAACTACAGACTTATTAGTTGTCACACATATACCAGATATGTATTTTCATCATATGCTTAAAGCAGATATTTCCCGAGCAAGGAAATTCACAAAGTACCTATATATGTCATGTATATATATATATATATATATATACATATATATCAATTTATATATACATACATGTGTGTGTGCATGCATGTGTATACCTATATATATATATAATATATATAATACATATATAGCATATATAAGTACTCTGTGAATTTACTGGCTCAGAAAGGATCTCCTCCAAACATATCATGAAAATCCCTATCTTACATATGTAGGTCAAATGCAAAATAAATTGTGATTACAAAACAGTATCTCATGCTCAAAATTCTAGTTCTGCTACTGATAAAAGCTGAGTATTTACACCTAGGTATTGGAGAAAAACAGGTTTGAGAATTACAACAAATGTGTGACAACTAATAAGTGCAATTCTCTCAATGAATCTCACAAAGCAAGTTTACAGGAGAAACCTCACTGGCTTATAGTCAGATCCTGAAGGATAGAGGAAGCAGATGTAAAAGAAGTTAAGTAAATGGTTGCAGGGACAATTAATTGCATCATCATGAATGCATTCAATTAAAACAACAAAAATGAAGCTGCAACTGAAGTCAATAACTTCTGTGGTACACATGCTCACTGCCCCTAAATTCCCTGCCCATATTTTTAATACATTGATATTCATCTCTGGCAAACTTGGTCTTGAGGACACAACAACAAACGTTCATCCAAAACTTGCCGATTGTCTATGAAAAAAAACATACTCACGAGACCAAAATTAACTCACATTCCACTCTTGACGTTCCTCCAGATTGGAAGTGAAGAACACCGAGGTCTAAGAATACCACCAATCATGACTGAAGAAGTTCAGGCTTCTGATGAAAGGAAGAATGGTAACTCTGAGCAAAAACACTGCATGAACATGCGATGAAATCCAGGTTAATAGTGGTTAATATAATAGGCATGAACAAGCTTGACCTGCCATGTAATCACGGATTCTTTCATTCACTACCTGCAAGAAGGGTGGCTTTGCTTTAACGGCTTTAACCCCAGTTCTTCCACATAGGCCTAACCAAGACGGCCTAACGTCATACGATTACAGCGGGAGTTGAAACACAAAACGTGGTGTTTGTTCGCTGCTGGCCTTCCGAATCAATGTCATCCGCTAACATTAGATAACGATAGGCAGCCAATAATGAACGCTATGACGACGTTACTCCGGGTGGGTCTACTCTGTTCCCCTGGGCTGTTGCCTTGACCATATTCAGAAACTACCGAACCAAATTCCAGCAAACCTTCACCAATCGATTCAGTTGGGTCGATTTATGTGGGACTTTTGAATATGGGGACTCTTACCATTACGCAAAGCTATAAAATTTTGGTGTATTACCTTAGGTCAAGGTCACCAAAATACACAAAACTGTTTTCTTGCCTATTTGACACGCCCATGCTCCCAAAGTACCTAACCGAATTTGATGAAACATTCACCAATCGACGTGGAATGGGCGATATATTCTGGAGTGTAAATATGGTGACCTTGGGCGTCGGTTAAGGTCATCAAAAATGCATAAAACTCATTTTAATGGTTGTTGTGCCGCCCATGCTCCGAAAGTACGGAACCGAATTTCATGAAACCTTCGCCAATCGACGTGCCGTGGTCGATATATTTGGGACTTTTCAATATGGTGACCTCGGCCCTAGGTCAAGGTCATCAAAAGTGTATAAAACTCATTTTAATGTTGTTGCGCCGCCCATACTCCGAAAGTACGAAACGAAATTCCATGAAACCTTCGCAAGTCGACGTGACGTGGTCGATATACTTTCGGCTCTTGAATATGTTGATTGTCATTTACATCCTTTACATAACGCCGACCAAGCCATACGTTGTTCCCAGTAACTACTTTACAACAAATTTATATAACATGATTGATCATCACTATGGGCGGTTTCGTACTTTCGGAGTATGGGCCGCGCAACAACATTAAAATGAGTTTTATACACTTTTGATGACCTTGACCTAGGGCCGAGGTCACCATATTGAAAAGTCCCAAGTATATAGACCACGGCACGTCGATTGGCGAAGGTTTCATGAAATTCGGTTTCGTACTTTCGTAGTATGGGCCGGGCAACAACCATTAAAATTAGTTTTATGCATGTTTTATGACCTTGACCTTGGGCCGAGGTCACCATATTGAAAAGTGTCAAGTATATCGACCACGGCACGTCGATTGGCGAAGGTTTCATGAAATTCGGTTCCGTACTTTCGGAGCATGGGCAGCGCAACAACCACTAAAATGAGTTTTATGCATTTTTTATGACCTTGACCTAGGGCCGAGGTCACCATATTGAAAAGTCCCAAGTATATCGACCACGGCACGTCGATTGGTGAGGGTTTCATGAAATTCGGTTCCGTACTTTCGGAGCATGGGCGGCGCAACAACCATTAAAATGCGTTTTATGCATTTTCGATGACCTTAACCGACGGCCAAGGTCACCATATTTACACTCCAGAATATATCGCCCATTCCACGTCGATTGGTGAATGTTTCATCAAATTCGGTTCGGTGCTTTTGGAGCATGGGCGTGTCAAACAGGCAAGAAAACGATTTTGTGTATTTTGGTGACCTTGAGCTTAGGTCAAGGTCACGATATTCAAATCCCCACGTATATCGAACACGTTACGTCGATTTGTGAAGGTTTCATGAAATTGTATTGGGTAGTTTCAGAGTATGGGCGTGGTTAAAAGTCTTAAAAATGGTTTTGTGCTTTTTTGATGACCTTGACCTTAGGCCAAGGTCACCATATTCAAAAGTCCCAAGTATATTGACCATGTCACGTCTATTGGTGAAGGTTTCACGAAATTCGGTTCAGGAGTTTAGGAGCATGGTCACGGCAACAATTCAAAATAAAGATGTACTTAATCAGCGACCTTAGGTCAAGGTCAAGGTCACCATATTTTAAAGTCCCAAGTAAATCGACTATGGTGCATCGATTGGTGAAGGTTTCGTTCAATTCGGTGCAGCGGTTTATGAGCATGGGCACGGCAACACTTTCAAAATGATTTCAAAATGGCCGCTCCAAGTTTGGGGGGTAATTTTATAGCTTTGCGTAATGGTAATAGTCCCCATATTCAAAAGTCCCACATAAATCGACCAAACTGAATCGATTGGTGAAGGATTGCTGGAATTTGGTTCGGTAGTTTCTGAATATGGTCACGGCAACAGCCCAGGGCAACAGAGTAGACCCACCCGTTACTCCATGCCTTGCTGCCACTCAATGCATTTTGAACGGTGCTGACAAAATACAGCAGCAAGTATAAAACTTCCCACAAAAAAAAACAGCAAGTTGCGTCACAAAATTGCACCTGCTCCAACCGTCTCGCGCAACGTTGGTGTGTGTCAACATACGCGGTGGGTGCATACCTATAATATATCTATTACTTTCCTCCGAGGTAGCACAAGATACAGGCATTAACTTTCTGGCAATAAGAACTGAGCAGTCCTTGTGTTTGTCAGATTGGGATTTATGGAGTTCGACTGTAGTCGATGCGCCCTAAAGCCCTAATAACTAACTATGGAGTTCGAGGTCTGATGACGCAGTCTGGCGTGACGCAGGGTTGGATTTGTGCTTGCAATCCCGGATATGGAGATGAACATTTTCGATTACTGGAGTAAGGAAATTATATTTATTCTTCAATCAGTGACACCAGGGTATCATCTTGTACCTCTCAATGAGTCTTGAGCGTTTCATCACAGTGCAGCTTATTGTTAACTGCACCATTTAACCATGAAATAAGAAAAATTAAATGGATATTTTTTCTGGGATGCTGTGATTATAGATAATGCATATTGTATGCAACACCAGAGGCTATACACCATCTGTATGGTGTGTAGCTGTGGATTATGCACCATATGCACAAGACTGAGTTTTGCTGTTATGTTCCAAACAATGGAAGCTGAGTCAGGTCAATACTGGTCCAAGATTCCTGGGCCAACACAAACTATTGCAGCAATAAATTATTAATGGGTGGAATATACCATTTTATGAACACTGAATCATCAACCTTCCCAAAGAAGTATCAATACTGCATGCATTTGTGTGTTAGATATTTGTGACTCATCTCTAGAGGCCATGATTTGGTCTACTATACAATGGCAGTTGATAGTGTGAGCACCAATATTCTTCTTATCAATATAGTACTGTACTATGTATCTCAACACAAAAGAAAAACAAATACAGGCATGGTATTGGCTCATATAGTGGAAAATTTGAGTTTTAAGAGATGTCCTCTGGAGTCCTGGTGGCCACCAATCAGAATTGGCTGTGCCAGTGCTTTCTCTTCTGAAAGCTGCTTATCAACCAATCAATTGAGGGTTTTCTATGACATCAAAACAATTAGCATCTTTGAACACATCCTTAACAGTATCATGCCATTAACTCAGTACCTTAACTGGGCCTTTGGCCTTATGCACTGCTACCAAAGTCTGACTGTTGCATGGGTGGTAGTGGAGGTGAGATTGTATCACATTGCTTTAGGTAATTAGCTGCAAAGGAAGGTATGATATTTGAGCTGAGGGTGAGGTGTGAAGTATTTTGGTTTCTTTTTCATATTGCTGGCCTTGTACTGAAACCAACAGTGAAATGAATCATGCACCAAAAAACAAATCATCAACAGTGAAAAGGAAGCATGTTGCTTCTTACGAGAGACAAAGCTATGCCAATTATAATTATTTGCTGTCAGGTGATGCCATCCCTTGTTTACATCTTTGTTCCTATGTTTTGACATTTGACTAGGCAAAAATGGCAATGCATATTACTTATGCATATTATGTACAAACTATGTATGCTTTTTCTGTATGTAATATGCAAATATATGTAATATACATAATACACAGATTCCACACATGAAAAAGTAATACATCCATGAAAATGTACCCCAGATGAAGTCAGTATGACTCCCAACCTGGAAAGTAAGTTTCCACTCTGCTAAGGGTGATATGATTGAAATGTATCAAATTATTAAAGGGTTAGATCAGGTCATTCTGATTGATGTTCTTCTATTTAGACCATCACATGGGGGTTATAAATGCAGGTTATTCAAATCAAGGTGTATGACAGTTGAGTGACAACAGGTCTTCAGTCAAAGGATTGTTGATTGGTGGAGTATTCTACCTCCTGATGTTGCAGGGAGTGAGTCTCTCATTGGATTTATTTAAAAGATGGGTGGACAACTTTTTAGGTTGAAAACAATCTTGTTTTTGAGTTCTAAGTAGTGGCAGATGGTGTGATATTTGCTAAGTAGGTGTGCACTGTGTGGGCCCCTTTAAGCAGGTATGGATGAGGTCTGACAATTATTAATAGGACACTCAAGCCCCATGTGTTGCATGAGGTTGAGTGAATATGGCTGAATATGTAAGGTAGATAGATGTTGATGAGTGAGGGGATGTTCATGGACTCATTCTTTGGAATTGGGGTTGTAATTCCCAGGCAGAAGTCAAAGGTTTCATTTATTTTCCCAACCTTTGTCATACTCAGGTGATGAACAGGACATCCAGAAGTCATGTGTTGTAGTCATTATTCAGGGCGTACTGGCAACTAGGTGAAAATACACATTTTATGCTGGGGGCACTAGTCTTATCACTACATTTCATGCTTAGATTTGTTTCAGCCAAGTTTTCACACATGCTACTAAACATGCATTTGCTGTGCTGCCTATTGGTGGAAATTTGTGTTGTAATGAAATCACAATTCACATTGCAGTCTGTAATGACGTACCTTTGTTGTGTTAGTTTGAGAGTGCAACACATGAGTATTTGTCAACTAGTAACATTGTCTCTAGATAAACATGTCTCTAGATTACCACTAAACTGTGTTTATCACAGGAGTATCTTCTCCAGATACCTCTAGACTAGTTACTGAGTTGATTTGATGAAATTACTCTGGAAACTTTCCAAGACCAATGCATTGCCTCCCCTAGTTGACAACAAAGCACTGATTATCTTGGCATGGTGCTGCATGACCAATGCAGTTGATGTGCCCCTAAACTCCAATAACAATGATTCTCTCTGCAGGACCGGCCTGGCACAGCCGACCATGGAGTCGGTGGACCTGGGCAAGCTGCCGTGCATCTCGGAAGAGAGCATCGTCGCTTGCCTGAAGAGCCGACTGCTTTCTAACATCATCTACACTTGGGCTGGCTCCAACTTGGTGGCTGTCAACCCATTTCAAGACGTGATGGCATTCGATGACCAACAGCTGAAGGAGTTGATACAGAGCAGCAACGTGTCTGGTCTGCCACCTCACGTCTATGCCATCGCGCAGACGGCCCACCGCGGCCTTCTGGGCGGCGCCGACCAAACGGTCATCATCAGCGGCGAGAGCGGCGCCGGCAAGACATTCTCGGCGCACCGCCTGCTACATTACTTGGTGCGGCTGGAGGAGAGCAGACACGAATGTTCGACTGGCGCCGGCGCCGCCATGGAGCATAAGTTGAACGTCTCCAACCCGCTCCTCGAGGCGTTCGGCAATGCACGCACCACCAACAACGAGAACAGCAGTCGCTTCTGCAAGCTGTTTCGACTGGCGTACGGCGTCGACGGTCGGCTCCGCGGCGGCGCCATTCACTCGTGCCTCTTCGAGAAGACGCGCGTCACGTGGCAGTCGGCTGGTGAGCGCAGCTTCCACGTGTTCTATCAGCTGCTGGCGGGTCTGCCGGCCGCCTCCCTGAAGACGCTCGGCCTGGAGCGGACGAGCGCGCTGGACGCGCTGTCGGGCCGGCCTAGCGCCGCCGACAAGGCCGACTTCGCCATCACCGAGTCGGCGATGGCCGAGCTGGGGCTGAGTGGCGCGCAGCGGGCGTCCGTGTTCGCCATCTTGGCGGCTCTTCTGCACCTCAGCCAGCTGACGGTGGTACGGCGCGACGGCAGGTTCTGTGTGGATGTTGACGCGCGGCTGGTTTGCGCGTGTCGCCTGTTGGGTCTGTCGGCGCCCGTGCTGGCCGAGGCGCTAACCGTGCAACAGCTGACGGCCGGCCGGCGCAGTGTCGTGCGCCGACCGTGCAGCTCGGAGGCGGAGGTGCTCACCCGGCGTGACTGCCTCGTTCGCGAGATCTACGACCGACTGTTCCGCTGGCTGGTGGAATGGATCAACGTGGAGATCGCCCCGACCGGCGCCACCCCGCGCGCGCTTTCGCTTCTCGACATCTCCGGCTTCGAGAGTCTTGAAAACAACAGCCTGGAGCAACTGTCCATCAACTACGCCAACGAGCGGTTGCAACAGTTTTTCCTGACGACGTTTCTGCGCCGGCTGGAGGCGGCGTTCCTGGAGGAGGGTCTGATCGGCGCGCGGCTGGACTACCCCGACAACGCCGCCGCACTGGCAGCCCTGGACGGCCCGATGCCGTCCGTGTTCGGCGGCGTGGAGGAGGCCAGCGGATTGCGGCAGGCGGTGTCCGCCGCCGATCTGAGCACCGCCCTGCAGCGTGCCGCATGCGCCACGGCCGGCACTGGCCCCGCCGGAGGAGCCCACACCTTCGCCGTGCGCCATTTCTGCGGCTCGGTCGTGTACGACGCGCGCCGCCTGGTGGAGAAGAATCGCGACCGCGTCGATCCGGACCTGGTGGCGCTGCTGGGCGACAGCTCATCGGCGCTGGTACGCGCGCTGCCGCCGCCGCCGGCATTGATCGGCACGCCAAGTGGCGCGCGCCGCCGCCACACGGTGCTGGCGCGCCTGCAGCTGACCATGCGGGAGCTGCTGCGTCGGCTGGCCGGCACCGACGTGCAGTACGTGCGCTGTGTGCGGCCCAACGGCGCCGGCTCGCGGGGTCTGGTGGTGGACGGCTACCTGCGCCGACAGCTGCGCGCCGCCGGCGTGGTGGCCACGGCGCGGCTCAGCGCCGCCGGCTTCCCCTTCAGACTGACGGCCGACGAGTTTGTGGAGCGATTCGCCATTCTGGTGCGGCACGACGTCCGTGAGAAGCAGGCTCCGCGGCTTGTCGTGGAGCAGGTACGGTGCAGCGTGGTGCTGGTTGCGGTCTGTGGTTATCAAAGGATCGAGCATGCGAAATTATGGATCAGATTTTGAACTCTTGCAGCCCATTTTCTACCCTTTCACTCATAAACACCCAAATTCTTATTCGAGATATGTGAGTTGCATGGTTTCATTGTAATTTACCATGTCTGGTCCTTGAAGCTCCGAATTTCTCCATAACTTCCCCTGCTGGAAAGCCCTGGACACCTATTATTTTAGAGTTTCGGTCCTTTTGATTCATGGCTCTGGTGTAAATTAGTGTGATTTCTGATTGATGACTTATGAGGCTTCATGGTGCATTATTTTTCTGATTGTTTTAGTGTTATCTATATGAAGCCTGGTGGCCATATATGGAAGACTACCAGCCAAGCTCTTGTCGCGAGTTCCAAGGTTGGCGTTGCCAAAAAGGTTTCTGTTATGGAGTGCAATATGCAATATGAATTGAGAAGAAATGGGTGTTGCAGTCATAATATCTGTAACACTAAATTGCCCACGCGTTCCTGTTGAAGTCTGAAATACCATTATGAGGGCGCATTGAGCCAAACTCGTGAACCGTAAGCCAGACACATGCACTTCATGCCGAGCGTCGGGCTCTATCCTAACGCTGTGGTGGTCCTCTGCCATCAGACGATGACCAGCTGGCTGCCGGGTGACCCGGAGGTGCGACTCGGCACGGGTCAGGTGTTCTTGACACAGCGCGCCTGGCACCGGCTGGGCGGGCTGTGCCAGCTGCGGCGGAGCGCCGCCGCCCGTCGACTGCAGAACAGTTGGCGGCGCCGACGCCGGCTGCGAGCCGCCGTGCTCATCCAGCGCCATGTGCGCGCCTGGCTGGGCAGGCGGCGGCTGGCAGAGCGGCGACACCGTGCTGCTTGCCTGCTGCAGCGCCATGTGCGCGCCTGGCTGGGCAGGCGGCGGCTGGCCGAGCGGCGACACCGTGCTGCTTGCCTGCTGCAGCGCCATGTGCGCGCCTGGCTGTCCGACCGACGCCGCAACCGGGCCGCCGAGGTGGTGCAGAGGCGGGTGCGCGCCTGGCTGGTCGACTGTCGCCGCCACCGGGCGGCAGCGCTGATACAGCGCCGACTGCGCGCCTGGCTGGCCGTCAGGAGGCGACACCGGGCGGCCGCTGTCGTCCAGCGGGCGTACCGGCGTCACCGCCACTCGCGCCGACTGCACGCGCGTCACGTGACGCTGCGGCAGCGGCGGCTGCGGGACGTGACCACGTGGGAGCGGAGGAGCGCGTCCGACCTGTCTGACGGCGACTCGGGGGTCAGCTGCCGCAGCTCGCCGTCCGACGAGGCGCGTCGCTGGTCGGCCAGGAGCGGAGCAGGCGAGCTGTCCGCCGTCAGCGAGGGCGACGCTCGCAGCACGCTGCACGGCGGACTGGACACGCTGGACGCCGGCTGGAAGCGCCGCTCATTGACGGGACCCCGGAGTCTGGAGCAGCTGAGCGCGTTCGCGAGTCGTTTGTTCGTCGACAGAGGTGTCGTCTCGTTGCGCTACGTGTTCGACGTGCCGCTGAGGTTCCACACACGTAAGACGTGTCTGCCGCTCTCGAATGTGCTCCCCCGCCACCTGGTGCCCGGAGGTCTGCTGGATATACTCTAACGGTTCTGCCGTTTTGACACCTGGCGGCCATTTTGCGTCGCAAGGTTGCGTTAGTCGTGTTGTAGTGGTTACGTTAGTCGTGTTTTAGCAATAACAGCTCAGGGGCCCGGCCAGCCGGTCCTGGAGGCATTCGATATCGAACGCTTCGTTTTGCAAGTTTCAGCTTTTAACCGCTCATTAATGTGTGACGGGCGCTACTGCTCTCGACGTAGGATCGGGTACGACTTGCCTGCTGCGGCAGTGATGCGGTCCGCACTGCGTAGGGTCCGGGTGCCAGCACCTGCTCTGACAACGAGGCAGATGCACCTGTCCCGAAGGGATCAAGTCTGGGGACCAACTTACCTGCTGTGACATTGTCATAGACGTTCTCACTACACTAGACTTGTTCCAGTCGAATTTTATAATGTGCTGATTCGAGTGTTGCTACTATCGTCATGGCGGTTTCTGGGACCAGTGAAATTTGTTCAATCTATCGGCGGTGTGGTCACATGTACGGAATCGTTTGATATGTGCAGTTTGCGGAACCCGTTCCATATCGTAACAAGCTCAAATTCATGTTGTGAAGCAGAGCTCTTAACTGTGCCTTCCCCAGTGCTCTTCAGAATGGAGTGGTACAAAGACATGGCTCAACTGCTGTGCGAGGCGGCAGTTATACTCACTGGTGTAATGCGGGTGAAGATAACCTGAGCATTAAGTGCCAGAAGACGTGCCAAATGTTGCACATATACCGTCCGTAGTGATATGGAGTGCAATGACTTCAGTGACGATCGAGTGTATGTCTGTCCGTTGTGCCAGTAAGTGGTAAAGGTTTCGTCGCGAAGAAGACCAACGGCTGTTATTTCGTGCCATGGGTAACCGTGCCAATACAGGTATCGCGACCCCAGCGGATAATTTATGAAACTCGCATCCGAATCGGAATGGTTCGTTGATCGGCAGGTACTATTGCTTATTCACCTGAGCCTCGAATCAAGATGAGTGTGCTAATATCGAAACATCTCGCTTGTCCGAGTACGTGCGTAATGGAGCATTTATGGCTTAACAAAATACCCACCGATAAAGGAGACCACCGGACAATCCACTGGGGTGAGTGGAGCTCGCCACAGCGCCGTTCTCAGTTTCCACCGACGAACGAATGCGCGGTTTCTCACATCTACGCCCCAAACAAGGTCATACCTGTGCCATGACAAGGATAAGTCCTGCTCACATCGACCGTGGCATAGCGGCCCAACGATGGCCGCAATGCCCACTACGTTCGCATGATATTCACATGCCATAATTGTGAGGTGCAAAATGTCACGCTCCGAAGCGTCCAAGATACACTCAAACCGCCTGCATTCTACAACCTAGACTTGGCCCGCGTTTTATTCGATTTGGCTTACTTTATGCCTGCCATGTATAATGATCGTTTAACAATAATTGTCTTCTCCTGCGACATCCGACGGCGCCCGTCTAATGTGCGGGGCTATCGAGAATTGTACTGGAGCCAGTACCGCGAAACAAACCAGCTTGAAATCACGTTCTTCAGTTACCAGTGCTGTGAACAAATGCATCGTCGCTTTCTGGCGCAATCCTCACAGTCCTGTCACCTGCGATTTCCGTTCCTTTAGACAAGGGCACTTACGGCAGGAATAATTGTGGCGCGCATTCAACAGAGGCATCGGCCTTTTTTGGATTCAGCAGGTACACCCAGTCACGTGCTCATGGCTGTTGTTAATGGTTCCGTGCGATGCTTCTTTTTGTGGTGGGGCCGGGGGAGCAGTGTAAAATAATTGACCATGTGGCCTGGAAAGTCACAGTTAATGGAATTGTGCTATTTCATCCTTGTCTTAGGTTTTTACCATTTTGCCACATGTGTGGGCAGTCATCATACACACGACTGCTAAATAATGTAAAATGCATGTGACTGAAGTGAAAGGCATTCCGCTTTTTTAATCCTTAAGTGGCGATCCTTTATTTTCTTCCAATCTTTCACTATTCCCAAGCAACTTCTTTCTTCATCCACACAGTTAATGGTGAAGTAATTTTAGGACACTGCGGGGGAGGCGATGACTCATTAGCCGTAAAGATGGCATAGCAATCCGGAATTAACTTGGAAAACAAGGTCATTGCACGAGTTTCCAAACAAGGTCATGAAGCTGCAGTTTTTCATATTGGTTGGACATCACCCGCGAGCGGGAAAATGCAAACACAATAACGCAGATGTTGCGCACGCGGAGATCAAAGCATTGGTACACTTAGGAAATGGGCTCGGGAACTGAGGAGACAACCGGACATTGGAAAGAAGGAAAGAACACATTGTGCAAATCTGCTTCAAAGCGAACCAGAGGCAAGTTCCAGCACAACACATGAAAATGTACACAAATCGCAAGAGATGCGACGCACAGATCTTCCAAAAGATATGCACAGCCGATACACCCGGTACAAACCAATATAATATTTATAGGCAACACATAACACTGCTGCAATGAAGGGTACCGATATTCGATCGCGGACAAGGTTCATATGCATCATCAGCATCACATTCAGCATCATCTAGTTTAGATGCTGCTAAATGTGTCATTCATATGGTAAAATTACGCAGCCAGCGTAGCTTCGTAAGATAACCATTCTGGCGTACGTAGCCATTGAACAGCTCGCGTACAGAAGTCATTACACCATTGTTAGGAATGCAACGCGATAGTCACCACATAATCAGGCGCATTTCCCCGTACTGTCGTTTGGACGCAATGGCCGGATTTGATGCCAGCCCTACGCTGGAGATGGTCGACGAGCTGCACCGTTGGCTTTCATCGATGTCTCGGAAAAATACATTTTTGCCGACACGATATAAAATGGCCTGGCGCACAGCACAAGCGACCATGCCACTCGACGCCACTGCCTTTGTACACGGTGGGGAACCACCGGCTTTTGACAGCGCGAAACCCGCTACGACTGAAGGCACTGAACATCCGTCGCCTAACACTCAAACGGCAGGCTGATTCACGGAGCGTCGCACGGCTGACGCAGAACGCCGTCACATGGGCAGTGACTCACCGTACATGTCCCTAGCTCGAATGGTTCGGGTTGGGTACAACTTCACGCCCCTCTTGAGTTCAGTTCTATTACGTACCTGGCTGAACCAAGACCATTCAAATGTCCACATTGGAACTCATATTTCCGCGACGCATCCAACTACTCGGTTGATATTGTCGCAACTTGTCAATCTGCCTTTTCACTTTGGCACCGCGGAAAGTTCGGGATTTTCATAGTTTCCAACTTACGCTTCCCATTCCAAACCGCTGACATGTTGAGCACCACACCATTTCACGTCTATGCGGGCCATGCGTGCAGCAAACTGCCAGCTGGTCAAACCCTTCCCTATCTACGAGATATCGCTCATAAAAAGCCTATGCTCGAGTCTGCACGCATCAAGTCGGACTGGGAACCACACCCGCTTCCCCCTGCGGGGATGTCGGCTCGGGTGGCGGCCCGGCAGTGTCATCATCACGAGGCAGCGACACCGGCTCTGCGCCCGCTGGTAACGCGGACGCCACTTCGGCCGAATTCGCTACTGAGACGGCCGACTGTTCAGCGGGGTCCGCTGCCGAGACAGCCGAAAGCTCAGCTGGACCCGCTGCTGGGACTGCGGTAGACCAAGCGGAGTTCTCTGCCACATCAGGCGGGACTGTAGCCGATGGTGCCGCACCGGCGAGTATCACGGCCGGGGGTGCCTCAGCTGCACACACAACTGCCGGCGCCACACCTACTGACGGTGCGGTTTCTGGCTCGCCGGCTTCGGTGGTCGGCGCGGTTTCCCCGATAGACGGAGCCGACGGGGAAGCCAGGCCCGTCGGGCCGGCCAGTGGCACCACCGCCACGTCTGAAGGAAAGTCGGCCGGGTCTGCAGCGGCCGCCTGGACCACACGACCCGACTGACTGACGGTTGGGAAGGCGGACGGCTCGGGGACGTCGGCAGCTGTCCGCAGAGTCGGCAGAGCGTGCACCAGCTGACTCAGAGGAGGTAGGTCGTCGGAGGTTTCGGCCGGCAAGCCATTGACGGCCTGCGTCACCACCGTGTCCACGTGCGGAGACGATACTGGTGCACCGTTGGCCGTCGTCGTCGTCGTCGTCGTCATCATCGTCGTCCCCGTCGTCGCCGCCGCCGCCGCCGCTGCCTTTGTTTGCCCCAGCTGCCGACAACGTACCTATTCAGTGGGGAACAGGGTGCGTTGCTTGCTATGAGCCCGTCACAATGATGAATCACACAATGGAGATATACGTAGGCTGCGGCAGGTGAGGCCCGGCACTCCAGCACCGCGTACACACCAGTTCATATAATCTTATCTTCGGATATTATCTTATCTTTGACTCCACATCTGCTCGACTGAACTCACATCGTCATCCTTATCAGCATGTGCTGACAAGGCCATACAAACATACCTTGAAACATCTCTTGACACATGTGAGCGAAGCATATTGAGAAAATGACATGCTTTTAAAGTTAGCTGCAATACAATTGTCAAGCCCCAGGCGAAGATTCCCAGTCGGTGAGCATTCGGAGTCATCGGGGAGGAGATAAATATATACGAAGATGAAGGTATCAATATAACACAGAGGGACGTATGCTATACTGGACGTAGGCTATACTGGACACACGCTATACTGGGCGTATGCACAGAGGTTAGTTATTAGGGGTTTAGGGCGCATCAACTGCAGTGGTTATACAGCGTCCATGTATGCACAGAGGAACGTATACTGTTTTCTTGGACAGAAGGAATTGAGATCCGTCTCACAAGGGACGTGGGGCCGAGGAACGCTTTTCCGGGGAGTGGTTTGTCTTGACTTCTCCCACATTGGTAACAGTCTTCCTTGAATTAAATAACTAAATAGCCTTGGGCAGCCAAGTAAATCGATACCTGGTAAATTGACGCCCGGCAGCGCACGCCATACGCTCACCTTCCAGAGCAGGTGCTCCTGGTGGTAGGCCAGCAGCGGGACGACAAACACACTGATGTCGTCGACGGTGGCCAGACCGTAGTCGGCCTGTCGCCACTGGCGGTCCTTGAGCTTGCCGCGGGCAGACATCACCAGCTCTTGGGCGGCCGAGATGCACCTGGCGCAGACGCTGCAGTCACCGGACATCCGCCCCGACCGGCGAAAACGTCCACCAGCTACCCGCCCCGACCGGTAAAACGTCCACCAGTTACCCGCCCCGACCGGCGAAAACGTCCACCAGCTACCCGCCCCGACCGGTAAAACGTCCACCAGCTACCCGCCCCGACCGGTAAAACGTCCACCAGATACCCGCCCCGACCGGTAAAACGTCCACCAGCTACCCGTCCCGACCGGCGAAAACGTCCACCAGATGCCAGTCCCGACCGGCGAAAACGTCCACACAATGGCGATCGTGCAAACTTGACATTTATAGCACCTGCAATCAAAACCCAAGACCCAAGCCGTGCTGGAGCATGTGGTAAACTAAAGCAGGTGGCAAACGCCCGCCTGTGGTCGTAATTGATGCAAGCCGACGACTCCCACCAATTCTAGGACAAATGTACGCAAGGACAAATGTACGTATGGCAGATGCACGCAAGCAAATGTACGTAAGCAAATGTACGTAAGCACATCAAATGCACGCAAGCGCAGATGTACATATGGCAAATGTACGTATGCGCAAATGTACGAAAACGCAAAAGAACGTAAGCGAAAAAGTACGTAAACGCAAATGTACGTATGCACAAAAGTACGTATGCGCAAATGTACGTAAATGCAGATGTACGTAAGCGTAAAAGTACGTAAACGCAAATGTACGTAAGCGAAACAGTACGTAAGCGCAAATGTACTTAAGCGCGACAGTACCTCAACGTAAAATAATGCAAGATGAAATGCACGTATGAGTCAATGTACGTGCCTTTGCGTGTAAGCACATTTGATTAGGTGCATAAGCCACACGTACATTTGCACATACGTACAATTGCCATATGTGCATTTGCGCATACGTACATTCGGCCTTACGTACATTTGCGCTTACGTACGTTTGCACATACGTACATTTGCGCTTACGTACATTTGCACAAACGTACTTTTGCGCACACTTAAATTTTCCACACGTACATTTGCGCTTACGTACAATTGTCATACGTACATATGCGTTTACATACATTTGCTTGCGGACATTTGCGTACGTACATCTGCCATATGTACATTTGCTCTACATACATTTGTCCGACTACCGCCCCACCATGATATTTTATCCACGCGTTAGACTTGCACCACCACCTCCCGGACCTACTCCGTGTCGTGACCCACCGATATCTCTTCATGGACTCGTCCTCCGCCGGGAAATGGTCGAGAGCGCGCTCCACCAGCTCGGCCACCCGCTCGTTAGGTATCACGTCCCAGAGGCCGTCAGTCGCCATGACCAGCACGTCTGATGACGTCACTTGGCCTTGCTCCAGGTCGATGACCAGCACCTGGGTAGGACGGCGGCTGTGATAGACGCAGAGCGGTGGGGGCAACGACAATGGTGCTGAGCAATACTGCTGTAGAAACGACGGCTGATGTTTGTTATTTGACAAATTTCGTTCTAATTTTTTTATGGGAAGGTTCTACAGAATCAGTCGTCTAAGAACAAGCTTGGTCCATTGATCCTAAATCGACCTGCATATCGGAAAATTCCAGCCCTATAGCACAACTTTGACAGATATTATAATGCACCCACATGGCCAATCACGGTTGTTTGATGTTTTACCAAGCGTGCACCGTGTGGCCACTCTGCACCCAGCTTCACGATGCAATAGTCAACTAGTGTGCCGTATCCGTCGCACTGCTCACACAGGCAAAGTCAATCACACTTTTCCAGGTGCCGAACGTCAGCAAAGGAACAGCATCGGCGCAGCGCATCGTGGCACGACTAGGACAGCACACCATCGCCGCTCACCTCGGGCTGAGACAACAGAAACGGCTTGATGTATACGCCGGTGTTCATAGCTCGCAGGCCGTGGTCACCGAAGCCGCGGGTCACACCGATCGTAGCGCACACGCGACTCTGTCGAAACCAACGCCACTGTACCGTAAACAAACTGACACTGCGAACTGGCACGGACACAGGGCATAGAGGGAGCGGGGGCAGGTGACAACAACAATCAAGAACCGTAGTCGACCCGTCAGGTGGCAGTATGCGAGGGACAGGTTTTTCACTGTCTGGCTGCTGGCCAAGCCAAACTGATCCGCCGGCAGGACCAGATCCTCGGAAATCCAGGCAGCTTGATACGAAATTGACATGACGCGAATAGAGATGAGGATACACACACTCTCACAAATCAAAACATCACCAATACCAGTCTTATTTTGACCAGAAGGTAACGCAGAAAAATGGAGCCTCCGTCGCCCGCGGTGACAACAGTTCTCGAGCCAGGATGAACGCAGACTAGACTGACGTCTGGCGCGCCTTGTGACCGAACCCAGTAGCAGGTGACGTGACCACCGCATATAGTCGATCCCTGCCACGCAGCCACTGACCCGCTTCCCCTCGCCACAGACGACCGGGAACTTGACGTCCTCCTCGGTGACCGTCTTGTACGCCCAGCCGGTCATGTGGGCGTCGCGGTAGAGCACGCGCTTGCCCAGGTCTCGCCGGCTGACACGGCGGCAGAAGTCCAGGTGGGTGAACTCGCCCCCCATCAAAGCTGGCTGGCGACTCGCCTGCCGGTCGTGGTCAGAGGCGTCAGCACTGCCGTTCGGTCACGCGGCAAATGGGGCAGTCGACCAGCTGAGTGACACAACTCGCGGGACACCCGACAGGCCAGGTCACGCAACTCACGGAACAGTCGGGCAGCCAGGTCACGTGATTCACGGAAAAGTCGGCCAGCCAAGTCACGTGATTCACGGAACAGTCGACCAGCCAGGTCACGCAACTCACGGAACAGTCGGCCAGCCAGGTCACGCAACTCACGGAACAGTCGGCCAGCCAGGTCACGTGATTCACGGAAAAGTCGGCCAGCCAAGTCACGTGATTCACGGAACAGTCGACCAGCCAGGTCACGCAACTCACGGAACAGTCGACCAGCTAGGTCACGTGATTCACGGAAGTCGGCCCGCCAGGCCACGTGATTTACGCAACAGTCGGCCAGCCAGGCCACACGCCCGACGGAACAGTCTGCCGACCGGGTGGCACGACTCACGGAACACCCGGCCGGCTGGGCTTCGCGACTCACGGAACGGTCGGCCACTCGGGTCATGTTGCTCGCTCGCACTCATCCGACGGCACCGTTATCGGCAATTACATCGCCACGCTCAAGCTCACAAAAGCCTTGTAGAACTACCAGTCCGGATATTGCGAGTGGCGAGGCTGTGTGGATTGGCTGGCGGCCTACGTGTCGGCTAACGGCCGGCTCCGGCACGGTTGGACTTCGATTTTCAATTCTTGGATTTGGTAACGATAATTTTCTGACCATCCCACTCAGAGAGGATAACTTATAACTCTTTAAACAGCTTTTTAAATAATGGTATTCCGAAGAAAATACATGACCAACACAAACGCAAGAATGTGAGATGCAGCCCAATCTTTCTTCCATGATAATTAATGGAATGGAAGCTCATATTCAGAACCCACAGACTTCGACGTGCCCACGAGATAACAATAAGCTTGCACCATTCCAACGTCAAACAGAGGCATTCAACTTTACAGCGGGAAAAGAAGATATAATGGTATTCTGGAGTCGGTAGCGTTCTGGATGACAAAAATGCAGGGCAAGGCTGTTTCTTGGCATCCTGGGGTACGGCACCATGTGTAATTGGTGCTGCACGAGTCTCGGTGACGTGGGAGGCTCTGGTATCATGCTAGTCTCGGTGGCGTGGGAGGTTTCGGTGCTGTGGGAAGTTTCGGTGCCGTGGGTGACTCTGGTGTCATGGGGAGGGTCCGGTGCCGTGTGAGATCCCGCTGCCGTGGGAGGCCCCGATGCCGTGTGAGGTCCCGGTGCCGTGGGAGGTCCCGATGCCGTATGAGGTTCCGGTGCCGTGGGAGGTCCCAATGCCGTGTGAGGTCCTGGTGCCGTGTGAGGTCCCGGTGCCGTGTGAGGTCCCGATGCCGTGTGAGGTCCCGATGCCGTGTGAGGTCCCGGTGCCGTGTGAGATCCCGGTGCCGTGTGAGATCCCGGTGCCGTGGGAGGTCCCGGTGCCGTGGGCGGTCCCGGTGCCGAGGGAGGTCCCGATGCCGTGTGAGGTCCCGGTGCCGTGGGAGGTCCCGATGCCGTGTGAGGTCCCGGTGCCGTGTGAGATCCCGGTGCCGTGTGAGATCCCGGTGCCGTGTGAGGTCCCGGTGCCATGTGAGGTCCCGGCGCCGTGTGAGGTCCCGGTGCCGTGTGAGGTCCCGGTGCCCTGTGAGGTCCCGGTGCCGTATGAGGTTCCGGTGCCGTGGGAGGCCCCAATGCCGTGTGAGGTCCCGGTGCCCTGTGAGGTCCCGGTGCCCTGTGAGGTCCCGGTGCCCTGTGAGGTCCCGGTGCCGTGTGAGGTCCCGGTGCCGTGGGCGGTCCCGGTGCCGTGGCCGACTCTGGCGCCGCGCCGCCGGGAGACTGACCAGCTGGCGGACCCGCTGGCGCTCCGTCTCGGGCGTGAAGTCGTGTGAGGCGATGATGGCGCGGCCACCGCGGCAGACGACGGCGCGCGAGTCGCCCGCATTGGCCAGGTACAGCCGGCCCAGCAGGAAGAGGCCCACCAGAGCCGTGCAGCCGCCGCGCATGTCGTACTTGCGCCGGTCCTCGGCGATCAGCGCGTCCTGCGAGCCGACGGCGTCGTCACACACGAGCGGCACCCAGCGACCCAGACACGATACTAGTCACACACTCGGGTCCTGCTTGGAGGAAACTCGTGACCAAGCGTCGATGCAAGGACGTGAACACAATTTTAAGTTGACATAGCCTCAGAATCCCAAAGAATAGTCAGCAAAATAAAAATGTTGGCTTTAGTTAGTTATTTTAATTTAAGGGCGCTTAGACCAGAGACCATAGCCCATGATTTTCAACTCAGCGTTTCAGTTAGTTATGCGGACACTACAGGTGTTACTGGGGTGAGTAGATAGCCCAAAAGTCGATCGCTCTCATAAAGCGGAATATGTTCCCAGAACGAACTATGTATGAGCCAGGAGTCATCACGATATGTGTTGCGCCGTATAGTATTTTCATAGAACAACCTTCGCTCTGTTGAGAAGTACTGGCACGAGAGCAGTACGTGACGTAGGTCGTTTCCTAAACAGCGGGGATACTGGTGTCTCTCGTCACCGCAGAGAAGGCATTGGTGAGTAGCATGTGTGTGGCAGAGACACAGTATGATCAGTCAGATCAGATCAGCAATGTGTGGTTTTATTGTGTGCAGCTTATTGTTGGTCTGTGCGCTTCAGCTCGTCTGACAGTTGGTGTTAATATACGATGATATTCCGGGGAGATGGTCTCTGGCTGGCAGTGGCAAAAGCACGTGTTTGCGGTCTTCGGGCATCCCAATTCGCTGCAAAATCGGCGCGTTAATTTCCTGATACTCCCACATGGTTGGGGGATCTTGGCTTATCTCGAGGCAAGGATCCAACTGAATACAACTCCATTTCCATTGGCTACCATAACTGTTTTGGAAAGATCGAAAAAGATCACATCCTGACGCCTTACATTCCTTTTTCTCACTGGAGGATGAATTTGGCAATGCAATCAAGCGAACTTTTTCCTACCTGATAGATAAAGTTTAACAATGGAGGTTATTAAAACCGAGCTTTTCTTCCAGCACCAGAAGTAACTGTAGTGCAAACAAAGCTAGATATACTTCTCACATTTCTGGACTTGTTTTGGTAGACTTACTGTTACTAATCCCACTATTCAAAATCATAAGTTAAAATGAGGTGGGGTAAATAAAGTAAGTTAGGAAACAAACTTGAGATAAAAACGATTATTATTATTATCTCCCAACATGGCAAAGCGGAAATCATCCTCTCCAAATACAGGATCCAACATACAAATCCAACAATGGGTTAGACACAGACACCGGTCAGACAGAAGCACTAGTCAGATGCAGATACTGATCAGATATTGACACTGGCTAAACACAAACATTAGTCACACACAGAGGCACTGGAACTTGTGAAACACATATTCTGATATAGGTGGTCAGACATAAACACAGGACTATCTACAGATTGTTGGAGGTAACAGCGGCCATGAATTACCCATGAACATTTCTTCTAATTCAAAAAGATCTAACATAGTGTTGAAATTGGAAGAAGGGAGGAATGGGACACCAAAAAAAGCTTCGGGCATCCCACAAATTTCAAAACACCTCACTTTTTGAAGAGTCACGAGGAGCATTAGATGACTAAACTCCTGGGAACATGCGAAGAGGACGGGCCAGGAGGAACGTCTAGAGTTGATGATACATATGCCAGTTTAAATGTACAAATTTGCACATATGGACACAGACACTGAAGTAAACTAGATATGCATGCCGCCAATGAGACAAAAACAGAACAGCAACCAGCGAATATCAAACATTCTGGTACTGAATAGTGAGCATCACCTATTCTGGAACTGACCAATTACCATACCTCTCTTATTGTTAGTATCTGCCCTCCCACTGCTGCTGATCCCAGTTACGGTCTTGTGTTCAATGTCCTTCTATGATGCCCATTAATAGTAGGATACATCAATGTGCGGAACATATTGCACTGACAGGTCCACGGAGACAGAGCACTGGGAGCATGTGCTGCCCTGCTATTTGGATCATGTGCCCAACCAGAAAGCGAAGGTATCTGATCGGAAAACGTCCAGCTATCGGAATAGCTCAACTACACCCTTCCCACCGTGTCCATTTTGTTTCAAAGCCAAAGGTTCAATCTGGAAAGATCGAGTGCGCCCAACTCCCGAAATATCCAGCGAAAGACTGACTCTATTGAGCTCCTATGAGGGAAATTGGCAACTTTGGGGTGTTCTAAATTATCATACTCCTCAAGCCTTTTCGATCAGTACCGACCCTCTGAGGAAAGTGGTGCCCCTAGACGAGTTATATGTCACATACCCCAGTGTCGCACGTGGCCATCACTCACTATCCTACTCATCAGAGGACCGGAATGGCTGACGGAGACACCCCTAGACAAGTTAAACGTCACGTTCCCCAGTGTCGCACGGTGACCATCACTCACCTCGTACTCATCAGAGGACAGGAGCGGCTGACGGTGGCACCCCTAGACGAGTTATACGTCACATACCCCGGTGTGGCACAGTGGCCATCACTCACATGGGTGTCCAAACAAGTCTCGTAAACCCTGGCGAATCCTATATCCACCATATTCATCTTCACAACATTTGCAAAACAAACAGCTCCGGGCCGTGTGCTGACAAATTTATCGGCAAACACGGGCCATCAGACTAAAACAGCTTCAAAAGCAAGCAGTGTTGAAAAACTGGCGTTTGCTGGTGTCAAGCATATCAATACATTTTGTACTCCAGGATTGTGACTAGACTAAATTAAATATTTTGTACTCCGGAAAGGAAAATGAAGAACAACATTGTTTAGTCAAGTGCTACCACTCAAAGTCCATACCTGAAAACAAATAGCAGTTGCAGCAGTACCAAATCGCCGACCCGTCAATGACCACAATAGAACTAGACGACATTCGGATCTGTTGGTATCGGTGTTGTTTGTCGGTTCTTAGCGCAATTTATGCGCTAAGAAACGTCTCCGCACCGCACAAATGGCGTCGCGTGACGTCATCTAAGAAAACGCTATAGAGAAGACCAGGGTGGGAATTTTGGGCGTCTCCTGGAGTATGGAGACTTAAGGACATTTTATTCTTCAGGATTGTGACTGCAAATGTTGAACTTTCTTATTCTCCGAATGAAACGAGCAAATAATGGGGGACATTTTGTTTCCAGGATCTCAGTTCAGCTCCAACAATGCAGTTGCAGTTTCCAGTCCATCATACAAATTAGAAGCCTGGACAACATAACAGAAGAGCATGGCATAGCAGGCCATAAGGCATGAAATGCAGATTGCAGTCAATTGCCCAGGAAGCATATCATGCTATATCAGAATACCTACAAGTTTGTGGTGGTTGTTTGGATTGCACTGTGCATGTTTCAAACCTATTGCATGTTATGCATGTGTGTATGAATCCCCAAATATGCTTTGAATAAATACATACAACTCTGGCTATACCTATACATTTATTTTGCCTGGAAGAACTGATATTGAAGGTGCAAGGAAATGACATGAAGGAAATGTTGCTGCAAAATCCCACACATTTGTGGTGGAGCCCTTGGTTATATCAGATAGGTACGGATCGCACAGTTACAAACTATGTCCTGGCTCAGTTTGGGCCCCCAATCAAGGCCGAACACGTGGGAGGGGGGGGTATTCAGGCTAATCGTTGGTGTGCACGATGCCCCCAAATCCGAACGAAACAAAAGCATCAACATAGCATAACAGCAATAGAGAACAAAATAATGTAAATTTCTGAACTAGTCATAACCTCAGCCTATTACTCTCCAGGATATTTTCACACTGGCAGGACGGCCGCCCAGCACAAGCACTCTGTAATCACAGATGAATCGTCATTCGGCTTGCGCCAATCTCGTCTCATTCTGAATAACAAAGATATGAGGGATTAGGTTTTCGTATGTCTTCAGAATTCTGTCGAAATCATACTTTAGAAGGAAAGATTGGAAAATACCACGATTCTTCTTGATAATTCCGGGAAATACTGGCGTTACACCATAAACACTCCATTGCAAAACCTCTCGTATTGCTGCCATATATTGCCACCATAGTTGGAACTCGAAATATATACAATGACGTCAAATGCTCGCATATCGGACCCGAGGTCCGTTCTCCAGCCGCATTCCAATCGGAGACTACCGGAGAACGTAATTCTGGACATCCCAGACCGTTTTCAGTAATTCTGTTAATTTCATGAAATAGAGCATTCAATTTCGAATTTAAATGCGTAAAATAGCATCAGCTAGCGAGCTTTATTGATGACAGAAGACCTGTTTTTGGGAGCCATGTAAATGCTTAAAGAAATGCAAAAAACCTTGGGTTACTTTGGTATGACTTCCACCTCAATTCGCAAAACTACAGGAACCCATCAAGAGAATGGCGTCTGAATAGTAGTCTTATCACTTCAGCAACTGCAGCAACTGTGCATGTACTGAGTTTAAACGTTCTCCGTGCTATTTATGGTCACAATTTGCGTCATTTAAAATAGCTACGAAAATCTGTCATTTGATCATTTGACCCACCCTTGGATACGTCGCCGTTAGGCAAGGACAATATCAGTACTAGAGAAGGAGAATTAACAAATTATTGGGACGGTCTCGCCCGATTCATGTTTTGATCTAGGATAAAGACAACGTAATTTCATGATTATGAACATATATATTCAGTGTATTGATTCCCACATAACTGAAGAAAAAAGGTAACACCGTATGGACTTAATCCTATTAAATCCAATTAAAGGCGAGAGGAATTTGGGGTCAAGCAGCGGTCTTGAAATTGTGTAAATACTGTAATAATGTAATAAAAATGTAAACAACCGGGCAGCCTTAGTGGAGCCTACGATCAGCCTCAAAAAGGAAGTTGAAGCGTAGTGCCAAGCGATGGTTTGAAGGCCTCAGTCATGTTTTGTTTTCATTAACTGGTGGCATGAATATCGCATGCCAGCCCTGCTAGGATATATACAATACCTCCCCACTGATCATTTGGGAAACTAAAAAACGGAACCCTGGAGTTGCACCATCTAATACATGATTGGTCCGTATGCATGGTACCATTAATTCTATAAGTTTGGTCAGGACAGCACCGGGAAATAAGGACCCGGCAAAATTTACATCACTTCGGCGACGTGAATTAATGTATACTAACTACACACTACATTCAATATATATTCTTCACACTGGTTGTTCCACCACTTAGATTTGTATCTTCCGGCCCGTACGCTTTTTATCCATCATCTCTTTTTTGGGCTCCAACACCAGTAGCTTTCTGGTTTTTTTCTTCTTTTTTTTTTTTTTGGGGGTCCGAGGCCAATTTTTGTATTCTCCGACTCCATGGGCAGGAATATTTTCTTTTTCTTGGAGGGCTCCGATGCAATTTTTTTATTCTCCGACTCCAGGTCAGCGAACCAATTTTCACACGCTGGAGAAGACCCATGTGAGAAGATACTATTTGCGTCAACATAGTCAATTATTAATTCAATATTTATTCAATATCTATTCAATGTTGATTCAATATTCGTCAATATTTATTCTTATATGTGGTATATTTAGATTAATCGATATCTATTCAATATATATTTTTAGATATTTGTGCTGGAGTGTTCGCCAGGAAGTACAGGAAATCCCTTGCTGGCAAATCTGGGGGTACTTGGTATAGCCGGAGTAAATACTTGAAGCCTTGTTTGGCCAATAAGGTGCTTTGAATGCGCAATCGAAGGTCATTTTGTTAAAGAGACAAGTTTTTAGACACAATGAGCCCATTCAATGCAAGAAAATCACTTCAGATTTACGAAAATCGGCTCCGGAGCCAGCAAGATCCCCGAGGCGATTACACCAAGAAACCAATGTCATTTGTGCACTTACGCATGACTGTCAAATAATTTTTGTAATTGTGCGCGAAGATAATTCATGCGCCTTGAAATAGAACTACATTTGGGGTTCATCAGTGTCAGTGAAGGGTCCGTAATACGTGTTCCAAATTTACTCCGAGCCATCAACTGTTCGCCCGCCCCGTGATCAGCTGTCCTAGTGCTGGGGTAAGCAAATCCGACCAGCTCTATTTAACAAAAAATAAAACTGCCTATGAGAGGTTTTACAGGGGCAATTTGCTCTCCCGTCTAGCTGCTCTGGATCCTTCCAAGTAGATCCTTGCTTCAACTAAACATTCCAGACATGAACTAAACAAGTACATAAAGCAACTTTTAATATTAATAATAATCGGTTTCAGTCATTATTTTTTCTCAGCTTTTTCATGTAAAATAACTGTTTCTGCTGGTGAGAATACAACTAGTTTAGACGGATTGTTTTAGTGTAATCTTCATTAAACCATTTTATATTCCAAAACCTATATCCAATAGTCACGAGGGGTTTGTTGAATCAGTTGTGCGTTGAGCCGGTTCCTGGTGTCCGGTGTGCATTTGTGATCTTCGTTGACATTGATTAAGTATACTTTTGTTATCATTTTATCTGCTATTGCTCATGAAGTTGGCTTATACACTCATACTTCGCTAATAATTTAACCACAACCAATTTTGAGGTCTGAGGCAGAGCTGTGTATTATGCGTCGGTGGCAAATGGTGCGCACAAACTCGGAATGGCGCAAAGGTTGACCAGGGCCATGAAATGCAATTTGGGAGGGCTTGAGATTTTGGACAACGGAAGTTAGCAATAATTCGAATGAGTCGCGGCTGAACTCGGCTCATTAATTGTCGGACTAGTCCTTCAGAGAAGTGTTTGTTGAAGGATGATCCTGGTTGTGTGGTCCGCCCAAGATGAGTTTGAGTGCGATTCATCCTGAGCTCTCTCAGAAGAAATGTTATTGGTGTATTCACATCACATCATGCCTATTTATCATAAATATTTGTTTGTGAACTTTGGGAATACATTACCCACCTACACTCAGGCAATATCTATCCAATTTGCATATATCATGGGTATATTTTTGGGAGTACTTTGGCTACTGGGGGCATTTCCCACTAGATGCATTCCTTTGCACAATTGCACCTATTCATGACTTAGCTTGCTGACATATTGCTAACTTAGCAGTTAGCTAAATGTACATATATGTTTATATGGTACATACAGCATGAAATGCCAACATTTATTTTTAATTCCATTAAGGCCATACTACCTGGTTATGGACAACTCATTTTTTAGTGCAGCAAAATTTTGGACGTGGCTTAGTTTGCCAAGATGTTTATGCATACCAAAATGCTAACATTCGTTTTCAGCCCCACTCAAACAAGGTTAATTGTCAGCAAGTCAGTGATTCATTATTCGTGAAATTGGGTGGAATATACCACTTTCTGAACACTCAATCGACATCCTCCGAGAAGTATCAGCATCCCTCTCATTGCTATGAAGTATTTATGTCTCCTTTCTAACGGTACTATTATACAAACAAGATAATTATCTCGTTTATAAATATCATATGCATGTCCTCAATAAGGAATAGTGTTACATGAACATTTTGCAATGAAATTTCAGGTAAAGGGATGATCTATAATGTGATATGGCATACAATACCAGTTTATTTTAGTTGTTCTTCTCCCTATTCTGAATATAGCTTTTCTTAAATTATTAATCGCAAAACAAATGATGAAGGTCCAGTCATAATTGCCTATACCATCAACTCAAATTTTAGTCTAAAAGACATCAAAAGCATTTTAAGTACGCTAATTACATGTCAAATTTCGGCATCCTGCTATGCTTGTTTTGACATCTCACACCTAACGAAAAACCCATATTTTAACCCTGCAGCAAGTGCATAGCTATTTTTGGAATCCAGCTAAAAAAAATCGTACTCGAGCTAAAAATTTTGTACTCCACTACCAAGAAAAAAATATGGAAATCCTACACTGAAAGCAAGTTATGCAATGCTGAGAGAACCATCCCCTGCGGCTTATGCGCCAGCCAAGCGACCACTGACACGATGACCGTCAGCGACGTTCCACTAACCATATCGTTGAAGGCTGCCTCCAGAGCGCCGGTGACCAGCTTGTCGACCGACACCTCCTCGGAAGGGATACAGAGGAAGGCAGACCGCAAGCAGTCCGACTCAGTCGGCTGCGACGGCAGCAGGTGGTCCAGCACGTCCACTAACTTCTCCTGCGGGCACATCACAATCGTAATTGACCCGAACGGCATGAGACTATTACTCTGCCATACTGCTCGTGACGGGAGTATCACGGGACCGATAGTAGTGACAAACGCGCAAGTAACATGCAGTCAACGTGTGAAAACAACGATGACTTCTCGATTTTCAACACCAAGAGCTTACAGAATATATGCTAAAAAGAATCATGTTGCAAGAATAACATACGCCACGAATAATTATAATTAGTTTGCTGTCAGCAAAAACAATCTAGCATCTTAGTTTCTTAGCAGTGTTACATAACATATGTGGGCCATCTTATTGTCCATCTTAATTGGCTTTAAAGCAAGCATAGCATGCACACAAAGTTGCAATACATTGTCATGCCAATTGTTTTGTGCTACGAATTCCTCCCCCCCCCCACCGACATCAGAATCGAACCGGACCGCACCGACTCACGTGTATGATGTGGTGCAGCTGCCGGGCCGCCGCGGTGGACGCTCCATGGCCGAGAGGTGCGATACAGGCCGGACCGCACCGACTCACGTGTATGATGTGGTGCAGCTGCCGGGCCGCCGCGGTGGACGCTCCGTGGCCGAGAGGTGCGGTACAGGCCGGACCGCACCGACTCACGTGTATGATGTGGTGCAGCTGCCGGGCCGCCGCGGTGGACGCTCCGTGGCCGAGAGGTGCGGTACAGGCCGGACCGCACCGACTCACGTGTATGATGTGGTGCAGCTGCCGGGCCGCCGCGGTGGACGCTCCGTGACCGGCGTGGCCGTCGAACATGCCGAAGTAGTAGTAGGGTGCCGAGCGGCCGCCGCCCGAGGTGGCGCCCCACTGGCGCAGCTCGCCCCAGTGGATGTGCGCGTTGTCCTCGTTGCGCTTGCTCTTGCCAGCGTTGACAGCCCTGCACGTGGGACGGGAGTGACGTACTCCCACCGGGCATAGGAGACGGAGGAAGGCGCCATGGCGCAGCCGTTTCCCAACAGAGCAACTATTCTGAAGAGCTGACAAAGTTGAAACGATGTTTGAGCACCTACAGTGCAACCACCTTCTCCTCGTGCAGCGCTATGGGGCTAATGTTACAATACCCCAAAGTTAGGCAGTTGGAAAGCTGCTATAGTAATTACCCTAGCGCCTTTTTAAGATGTGGTACTCACATGCAAACACTGCTAGACTATGTAGTAAGAAGTGAACATATACATAAGATCACTGTCTAAAGTGCAGCACTGACCAAAACCCTATTACCTCAATCGGCATTTCAGCTTCCAACACGAAAAAGCCTGGCTGTCCAGTTCTTACTCTGCATAACCGCACATCCAAGGCATGCGGTTGATGTCACGGGGCACCATAATGGGGCGGATGGTGCGGTCAGCCGCCACTTGGACCTCATCCTCTGATGTCAGGTGCAGAAACTCTGGCCGGGTGTAGGGAAACTTGGGCACCCTCGACTCAGACATCTCTCTGGGGCCCGGCGACTGTTCATCCTCCAAGCTTCCAACGGCACTGTACAGGGCTGATCTGAACTTGCTTAGCATTGTTGCTGGTTTGCTGCAGGTCACAGAAGCAGTGTGAGGTGAACCTGACTGCTGGGCAGGAAACTTGGCACATGCTGCTGCCCTGCACCTTGGACTGATACAGCACACATTTGTGCTATATAGGGCCACCAAACGTCGCTCAGTTCGTCGCCATATTATCCTTCACACCAGGAAGCTACATAGTTGAAGGGATATAGTCATTATTTTCTACCATTAGGCCAGAAAATGGTCACTCAATATGAAGTGGCCTAATTTAGAACAGCTTGCCTTTCTGTAGCAAAGCTTGAACTATGGTAACTTCAGTTCTTATCATCACCAACTGCTAGTATGATCATCCACAAATGGCATCATGCTATTACAATGCATCCATATAACTAACAGAGGAACAATGAGCTAAATTTTAATGCAGGACACCACATCAGTATCAGAAATATCAGTGGATAATAGTCAAGCAGGAAGTAACTATTGGCTTTAAATTTACAGGAAAATTTTATGTAAAAGGCTCATAAATGCTTAGTGGATACCTTGATAGATTCCCAGTAACTTGGTTTGTGCTGACAGTTACTATTGAAATTCTGGAGAGGAAAGCAAAGTATTCAGGAACAGGCAAACCTAGAAGCATATAGAATAGCCAGCAATAGTTAAGTGTGCTAGGGCATGTAGAAGACTGGCTACTCAACATGGGTTTTGATCTGGGAGATCTTGCTTAACTAATGTACTGGAGTTGATGGACTATGCAACTAGAGACATAGATAATCAAAAAAGGATATTTGTTGTGTACTTAGACTCAAGTAAAGCTTTTGATGAAGTTCCACACACACACACACACACATCTAATTCATTAACTAGAGCAGCATGGGATTGACAGTAAACTTCAAGGTTAGACTGGAACATGGTGAAGGGCACAGAAACTAAGAATAGTGTTAAATAGGTGTAAATCTGAATGGAATGATGTTCTGAGTGGAGTGTCACAGGCCTCTGTTCTGGATCAATTTCTCTTTATATTTGTGAGGAACATAGAGGTGGGCTGAGGCACAGGGTGTCAAATTTGATAACACACCTGGTAGGAATGTCTAACAATAGGGACCAATCTGGCTTTATATGTTAACATTGAGGGCCTAGAAAGTGGGCTGACCAATGACAGATGTCTTTTGACTATGCAACTATGAAAAGTGAAAGGTCATGCATCTGGGGTCTGGAAGCAAGACATTTGGATATCAAATGGGAGGTAGAGAACTGGATGCCAATGAGGAGACTTAGGTGTGTTAGTTTCAAACAACTTAAAAAAAGATGTATCTTTTTTAGATGAAGGGGTGATATGACTAAAATGTATACAACCATTAAAGGGTTAGATGTCTATTTGAATGATGTTCTTTAATATAGAGTATCACAGAGTCAGCAATTCAGGTTGGAAAATTAAAGGTGTAGGACAGTTAAGCACCAACAAATTTTCAGTCAAAGGGTAGTTGATCAATGAAATACACTTCCCCTGATGTGGGTATTATTACAGTTTACAGTATACATGAGACAAGCTTTACACACATTTTACCTCTATGAAGCAAACAAAGGGGCTATATTAAGTATTTTTAGGTTATGTTAGACTAGGTTATTTACTTTGAAACTTCTACCCCTAAACAATGTTTCAAAATTTACCACTTTATGAAACAAGTCATTTGCTTGCATAGATGGTTAGACTAGCTCAGGTTAGGTTGCTGCCATTTTTCTTTCCATTTGAACATTGCATTATATTCCCTATTACTCAACTAAAAGCATCTTTTCAGTTGTTATTTTTCCTCCCAACTGAAAACTGCTCATTTGCAGAGGAAATGAGTGGTCCCATAATGCTAACCACATTCATAAACAATGGACTGAAAATAGGAACTCTAGAAATTCAAAAATTCCCTTCAACTGTACACTTACCATGGTGTGGGGAGTCCCTTGTTGGATGCATGTGAAATAAAGTGGACAAAGTTTTTAGACGGAAAATCTTGTTCTTGAATTATAACTAGTGGTGGATGGGGTGACATCATGCTAGTTGGTGTACACTGTGCAGACCTCTGACCTATTCATCTAAGCTGATATGAATGGAGTTTGAAAATTTTGGCATACTTTGCTTAAAGGTGTTTACAACACAAGTTTAAAACACCTTTTTGCTCCAAAAAGCCAACAAATGGACTAGGCTTGGTTATGTTAGGCTAGTTTAGGCTTTCTAAGCTTTAAAAATTCTTACATTTTGTAATGAAAAAGGTCATTGTCATTTTGCCATGAAAAAGTACTTCCTCAAAGCAGCTTGTTAGGTTAGGCAGGGTTGGATATTTCTTTTGCAATTTGGGAATTTTAAACAAAATAGGTTGTTTTAGCTTTTTGCAAATTTTACTGTTTGGGTTTTTCTCCAAAGAGAAGTTAGGCTAGGTTAGGTTAGTCGATTGTGCCTTAATACTTTGTTTTAAACATTACTTTTCATGTTGGTGGACAAATTATGTCATGCTGGTGGACATGACACAATTTGTGTCATCTGTGATTGGTGGACAAATTGTGTCATTTCATGCCAAATTGTGCAGAATGTTGTTGGATGGATTCTTTGCAGTTTAGGATACAGGTAGTGCTGGTGATTATTTTCAGTATCTTCTTGTCCAGGCTTATGGGTGGTATGTAGGTTCCTATCTATTCCCCCATTTACAGGCTTAACCCAGATGGGTCCCTTTGGCTCTTATGGGTGAAGACTATGACTTCAATCCACTTCGGTAAACAAGCGCAGAGTAAATTTATAGCTTGAACACTTCCCGCGAAGTGACGAGGAAAGAATGCCTTAAACATTACAATCAAACAAGACTCGCGATTGGCATTCATTACCTGCAAACAGATGCACCTATGCTCGAGGAAAATACCCAACTGGGCACCTACTGCAATCAAACATAATTATTCATATACATATGCTGTCCGTTCCTGCTGTCATATGCTGTCCAACAGTGCAGCCCGCGCGGCCGGACACAAATTGCTACTAAACTAACGCACTTGAGACAGATGTGAATACAAGCTCTTCCATATTATGGCTGGCAGATAGGATTTTTGTACTGTAGAGAAATGTACTTACCATTTCACCACCCGGCACAGTATAACTGGCAGGCCGTCAGGTCACCGCCATCTATTTGCAATGAAACAAACCTCATCTGAATCACAAAGGATGTGCTTGTGAACAAATTATCTTGAATAAGCTTCACAGGCGAGGACGAACACAGCAAGCCCTAGTGATTGTATTCACATGCTATAGGTGAGCTTGACACCACAGTCCAAAGCTATCTGACCATTCATTTGCTTAATAAGGTAACCGGACAAATGTACGTAAGGCAAATGTACGTATGGCAGATGTACGTACGCAAATGTGCGTAAGCAAATGTACGTAGGCGCAGATGTACGTATGGCTAATGTACGTAAGCGTAAAGGTACGTATGGCAAATGTACGTATGCGCAAATGTACGTATACGCAAATGTACGTAAGCGCAAATGTACGTATGCGCAAATGTACGTAAGCGCAAATGTGCGTAAGCGCAAATGTGCGTAAGCGCAAATGTACGCAACGCAAAAGTACGTATACACAAATGTACGTAAACTCAAATGTACGTAAGCGCAAATCTACGTAAGTGCAAATGTACGTAAACGCAAATGTACGTAAACGCAAATGTACGTAAACGCAAATGTACGTAAACGCAAAAGTACGTATGCGTAAAAGAACGTATGCACAAAAGTACGTATGCGCAGATGCACGTACGCGCAAATGTACGTAAGCGCAAATGTACCTATGAGCAAATGTACGCATGCGCAACTATACGTATGCGCAAAGGTACGTAATCGCAAATGTACGTAAGCACAAATGTACGTAAGCACAAATGTACGTAAGCACAAAAGTACGTATGCGCAAATGTACATATGTGCAAATGTACGTATGCGAAAATGTACGTATGCGCAAATGTACGCAAACTTAAATGTACGTATGCGCAATGGTACGTAAATGCAAAAGTACGTAAATGCAAAAGTACGTATGCGAAACTGTATGTATGCGCGAATGTATGTAAGCGCAAATGTACGTAAGCGCAAATGTACGTAAACGCAAAAGTGCGTATGCGCAAATGTATGTATGCGCAAATGTACATAAGCGCAAATGTACGTCAACGCAAAAGTACGTATGCGAAAATGTACGTATGTGGAAATGTACGTAAGCGCAAATGTACGTATGCGAAAATGTGCGTAAGCGCAAATGCATGCAAGCGCAAATGTACGTAAGCGCAAATGCACGTATGAACATACGTGCATTTGCGCATACGTACATTTGCGCTTACGTACATTTGCGCATATGTACTTTTGCGTTTACGTACATTTGCGCATACGTACATTTGACATACATACTTTTGCGCTTAGGTACATTAGCCATACGTACATCTGCACTTGCGTACAATTGCCATACGTACATCTGCGCTTACGTACATTTGCTTACGTACATTTGCTTACGTACATCTATCATGCGCACATTTGTCCTTACGTACATTTTCCTAGAATCGCTTAATAACCTTGCATCGTGGGCTTTTTTTATTCATTCAGGTAGCTGGGACAGCCCGCATGATTCCCTTATGAATAGATGGCGCCATGGGTTTTGATTTGCCTACTCTTGATTTTTTTGTGGGAGCATTTGTCCCCTCAATGTTAGATTCCCCAATAATTTCAACTTTTAACATGAGACCTTACGAAGTGTGTCCCCAATCAATTGGAGCCCGACCATTGCTCCCATCTATTGTGTCCCCCCTAAAATTTTCAGAAATCAAAGCCTCCGGTTGGTACTTCTCTAAAGGAGAAGAAATGCTCCTCCAGGGAGGTTCAAATATACTGTTCCCTCCTCCGCTCAATGGATTATTCAGCTAAAGACGCCACTCTTAGAGAAGTAGGTGCACCTTCAGAAGAAGACCTACACTCCTGTGACGAAAAGGTTCAATGTGCTCCAGTGTACCTTCCACCCCTTTCAACAAATTTTCAACCGAAGGCGTCCCCGGGACTTTCGTAGTGGCACCCATCGGCGGACATGGCGCTGCTCCAGAGCACTGCCCAATACGCATCCCTGGATCCGCCCTTGCTTTTAATTAGAAGGAACGCCTAATTTCACTTCTCCACCATGCTTCCTTCACGGCATTCAAAAGTTGGTCCGTTTTTGTCAGATTCTCATTAGTGAATGAACACATGCGTGTAATTTATTTTAAATGATATCATGCTTTCAAATTATAGACCTTCATCCAGTGTGTTCAGATGCCTGAATTTCTGACAAGCATTGTAAGATAACAATTACGTGGAAAAATGATAGGGTCGAAATCGGTTGCTGTGGGACTCGCCCATAGGGGCCATGCTTATGCTTCAATGAGGGCCCATGTTACATTTTCAAATTATTGAGGGACCGAGCCAACATGGGGGGAGGGGGCTATTCAAAACATGCAAGTTATCATCTACGAGTGCATTTGTTGTCCAATCCAGTCTGTAGCAGAAATGTAAGTTTTGCGCGTGGTGTCAGGCCAATATCCCGGTGATATGACACGACTAAGGACATTGATGGTATCGGGGCTCGCGTGTCGCCTGTGGCCACGGGCAATACATTAAGGGGACAGCGGAGCAGTTCCCACCCCAGTGAAAGTATGTTAACGTCACCATCAATCCTATATGACGTTGCATGGTCAATAATACCCGTAATGAGTAGTTGTCCCGTCGACGAAGAGCATCCGGTCCAACGAGGTGCCACCGGTCTTGTCTATAGTTCACGTGTGGAAGAATACATTTTAAAATTCCTGGTCGGATCCAACGCATTGAGGGGAGGCAACAAGTGCTGCCAATTTGGTTCGTTGGGCCCATCCCATATAGCCGTGCGCAAGAAGTTATTGTTCCGAAAGCAAGAACAAGCATGCTAGTACAAAAAGATGGTGGGGCAAAAACACGGATAGTGGGGCTCAGGTCACACCACATGTAAAAGAATCTCCACCCCTGGGTGAACGGACAATAGTCTTGTGGCGTGGTTTGACAGGTAATTTGATTAAATTATTCCTATTAGCCTTCTTCAATCCTGTGAGCCCATCATTGTCATCGCAGCAGAATACTATTTCTGATGCTTCCCACTGGTTGTAACGGTAAGGTGGTGCAAGCTTAAGCAAATTGATCGTGCTTCGATCATTCCAGTCATGAGGGAACCTCATATAATCTTTGGATTCACAAGCAACCTCATGTCGAACATATGCGTTACTTACTTGACATTTTGCACAAAAACCGAAATGCGCATCCACAACCTTCGCATGATGCTTGCCCACCTGATGCCATAAAATTGGAATTGCATGCCGAATAATGGCATTTAAACCAAGCGCGGATCCAGAAGTTATAAATGGAGACTCGTTCAGAGATGCCACTTGTTCGGGGGGATGAGAGTAGTCGGGAACAAATCAAGAGGGTGCAGTCGAATCTTCCCAAGGGACACCTTTCCTACCTTAAAGTGGGCGACAATTTCCAAGAGTGGTGTGGCTACCATCGACAGCCGGCGACATGTCTGAACGCCCCTAGATCCGCCCCTACTTGAAATATAGGTACTATTTTATATCCTTTTTACAGAGCACAGAATGGCTGATTCTCCAACGACTTATTGATTTTGCATGCCTCCTACACCATAGAAATTCCCTCCTACATCATTGTGGAGATTCCTGACTGCATGTATGCATGCATGCATATATGCCGTACAAACATTTTGCTTTGTTAATGTGAACGCAAATGTACTTTTGTTAATGTCAGTGGTTTTGGACGTTTTTGTTCTCTACCTCTACACCGCGCACAGATCCGATACAGCTAATGCTATTTTTCATACCAGCATGCCATGCTACTCCAAGACTTTTGGTGACCTTCAGAAAACTGGACGCGTGAAAATGCGAGGCCGCCAAAAAGTTAAAAAAGCATATATTTGGTTGGTTAAAAATGTGTTCTCAAACATCCCTTGCAAAGATGAATTATGTGATGTATTACGTATTTCCCTCGAATTCGGTGAATATTGTTCGCCGATAAACCAAGTACATAGTACTTTGATAGCAGCTTATAATAAACTTAGTGCTATCAAACCCGTTTATTGTCATTTGGAAGGCCTTGGCGCGATCTCATTAATTAAATATACCCAACACAAAGTCAGGTCTGATTGCGTGCAAATGTAAGCGTTACTGTGGTTGATACGATACGATTACTTCTGAGATGTGTGGTGATCCGCAACAAGACTCAGATGGTCGATACCAAGATTTAACACTATAGTTGTGTTAAATCTTGATCTCCTACCAGATCTAGAAGACTACACGTATTTATCTGATGCATACAACTAGGATGCGTTTATGTCAAACCTTGACTTCTTATCTCTCATCGAATCTAGAAGACTACACATTTATTTTATGTATGCAACTAGGGTGCATTCCCTTTGGTGAAGTCGCCTTGCAGAATGACCATTGGTGTCAGACATCCCTCTGATGAGGACGCCTGGTGAAATGGCTAAGGATCGCGATCATCCCGTTGCGAGGACGACTGCCAAAATTGCTACGGATGGCAAGCATCCTTCTGGTGAGGATGCCTGGTGAAGTGCTCGCATCAGCTGGGGAAATGCCGCGTGTCAGTTATTGAAAACCAACACAGGTGTTCTTACATTTGCTAAGAGCACGTGTATTTGATATTCAAATGACGCCCCGGGCAGCCGGAGAAGGCACCAGTGTGCTTCCAGACACCCGAACTCTTCATATGGCTGTTGCAGGTCGGACCTCCACACGCTGAAGAGGGACACGCAGGTCGATAGACATTTGGGTTTTCCCACTGCATATGGCTGGGCTATAAAGCATCAAATGACTGTCGAAACACGGCTGAATTCGCTGGTGCCGACAGCAGATGAATGTAAATTGTTCCAGACCTTAAGTTCGCGTGGGCTGCGATGCATCTGACCCACGTGATGTGCTAGATGTATGCTTATAAATCCTTGCGTCACCGCGGTAAAGGAGAGGTCACGGCTTAGGATGGGTTGGTGGCGTCACTGTCCCGGCATAGTGCAGACGTGACAATAGTGGCAATTGTTGCCGTTGAAACAACTATGGTGAAATTGGATGGAGGCTATAGCTGATTCGTGATAGTTCATCATCGACTACCTCGCCCGCTACCATTGGCCGCGATCAGACACGACTGACCGTAGCCGATGGTCGATCAAAGTCGGTTTCGTTTTGCTCAGCTTTCATGACTTTTTAACAGTTCCCCCAAGCTGTGGCTACACTGGTAAATGACATTGTCCAAGGCCGAAAACTTCACCCACTTGCATCAGAATTGAGACCGTCGGTCAGTTAGAGATGAATCGAATGCGTCGGAAACGAGTTGCTTCTATCACTGCGAAGGAAACACGAAAGTAGCAACACAGGAATAATCATGTTATTAACCCGCGCCGTCTTTCCGGTCAAATCCTCCCACCCCGTCTCGGGGGGGGGGGGCAGTTGAAGACCCCCTATAAAATCCAAACTAAGCATCGCACGGAAACGAATGAAGTGTCATCGGAAAGCGCTCGATGAGTATGGTCCGGGTCCACCCTCCAAAACAATCTTCCCCCAAAAGTGACGTTACCATGGGGCTAGATTTTCACTTTTCACGACTTACATTATGTTTTTGATTCTGGGTAGTACATTTTGGGGATATATGAAAAACAAAATTTATTTGAAATGTGAAAAGGACAGCGAAATCGACCAGTGCTATATTTTTTTTTTGGCCCCCAAAAAATATTTTTTGTTGTTGAAATTTCAAAATTTTTAGTTTTCAAGTTTTCTCTAATTTTCCTTTTCCAGTGGGCAGAGCAGACCCAGAAACGTTGTTAGAAGTCAACTTGCTCCAATAAAAAATGCTTACTTTAGCCAGAATCCTCTGTTTGAATTGCAATTTGGCAAATACGCAACATTTATATGTAGTCAAAAATGAAAAAAGAGAAAAATTCCACTTGTTCGTTTTGTTGCATCCGTAAAGATAAGTAAACACTTAAAGTTTCATTAAAATATCTGTATCCGTTAAAGCGTGACGATTGGTTGAACTTTTGGAGGTAACCTCACTTGACCTTCAATAACTCGTTGACCCTAAATGATCTGACCTAAAATTTTTGAATCTGCATGTCCAATGGATGTGGGGAAAGGTATACCAAATTTGGGCGCGCTGTCTTGCGCAACTCGTCCGATATCCGTTAAAAACTGGAGGGGGCGGTTGAAGACCCCTCCCCGAGACGGGACGGGTTAATCCACAAATGAAACAAATATATCATCAACTGAACACAGCATATCGGAAGCGAAGTGCTTCATTGTCTTTACTTTTAGTGCGGTCCTGTATCAGCTTAGGGCCTGCGAAACAGGCACGAGCCTGTGCAATTTCTGAATATAGATATCAACACTACGTTCCCGGTAGTGACAAGCTTCAGTTGTCGACGTCAGAACATCGTCTGGCCTCCTCAAATCATGATCTGTTTAATTACCCCGCGTTATGGTGCGTAGCAGCCGTAAGCATTGGCCATCGCCCAGGCTCCGTCACGGCATTGCGCATACCGCTCAGCCGTCTGAGTGCCGAAGCCTTCGATGGGACGATACTCTGTAGCGACTGGAGCCGTGATTGCTACAGCGCCAGCGCCACCGTGGCCGGGGAGGAATTTCCTGACGTGTTCGTCACAGCGCCCCCACCGGGAAGTGCACGTGTCACGGCTGTCACAGGCCATCTATCGGTCAGCTGGTGCCGCACGCTGCTCGATACGTCAACGACCAGCCCTGCCAGGTGCAGGCATGGACGTCGTCGCGGTGGGGGACAGTGAGAAAGAACGCGTTCCATTCTCTCTCAAAACGTCGCGAAGCTTAATCTTACCCTTCCGGCTCTGCATGGACACAAAACGACTTGAACAATTTCTCGTCCCTCAGCCAATATCTGAAATGTGTAGCGACGCCCATGGGCACAGGTCTCCAGCCGGCGGTGCCATGCCGCTGCTACCAGCGACGACACAGCGGTACACCGTAGGAGCGGCTGCCGCAAAGCCGACTCGGCTGGGACGTGGCGACTGGTGATGCCTATTATTAGGCACTGAAGAGGCAGGTGCGACGCAGGGCTATTGTCACCAGACTCTTTTTAACTGGAACTTTCATAAACACTGATGTGATTATCATCGATATGCCGCCACCATCAGACACTGGTAATTGGGCTAGATAAACATGAAAGGATCGCTGGGAGGCTTCAAAGGAGCCTGGAGAGAATCGTTTGAAGCACGGCAAGTGAAGCACAGCTTGATGTAAGACCTAAGGGCAGTGGCGTCGCACCCGATATTTACAAGGTAGGGTTCAATTCACCAAGACCAAACCATCAGAAATAAATGAATCTTGCACTTCCAAGGTAGTGGAAAATCATGGAATGCGGGTATGGAAATTGAGGCCTAAATGTTTCAATCACATTGCTTATGATTTCAATAAGGCATTTCTGGGACAGAAAAGATGTTCCAGGACAGCTACGACCTGCATACCCAACATCATACTCTACACAGCGTCTTTTCAGTAATATGTACGTGATACCTTTGAAGCCACATATAGCTTGTAAATAGCCATCTACTATCACAATCCTACCAGGTGAAATTATGAATTTCAGCAGAAAGTAATTAGCCCTTTTGAATTAATATTCGTGCAAAATGTACGTAGCAATGACTATGATCAATGCTGATCTTGATGCAATAAGGATAACTATTGTTGAGTAGATCAATAGCTGTTAATAGTAACTTCCAACCGGAAAAACTAAATTTGCATAAAAACTAATGCTTCAACGTTTGTTTGCTATATGTATATGTTTTAGGGGATAATATGGATTCATGCATGAATATCATATCACACCACTTTAACCCTAATCATGGTGTAAGATATGGAGTTCATTGAATTGTTAGGATATCATGTCGCACCACTTTATCACTGCATGATAAGTTATTGAATTGTTAGGATATCTTGCAGTACCACTTTAACCCTATGCCCCTATGACATAAAACATATATGGTGTAACACATAAAATAGTTAATCAATTATTATTTCGCCCCCTCACATCTTGCAAATAAAAAACAAGACAAAATTAGTTCGAAGGCTTGTATCGTTAACTATGTTTTTTACGAAAACAAAAGGTAAAATGTTGAAAACGGGGGATGCGGAGGAAGGGAGACGAAAATACTGTTACTCTTCGTTTTTTTTAGCATAACTTTGGGTCTTAGTCTCGCATTCGAGTTAAATTGCTGCGAATAGACTCAAACTTAAAAGCGCTTAGGGCTGCGGGGTTATACAGGTCGATATAAACTATAGACATATCCAGTGTAACCGAAATTGAGGAAACATCTAGTCAGCAAAATTGGTGTTTTGTAATCAACTTATAAGCGAGGAGTATTTTAGCTATGCTGTACCGAATGTCGCTTTGCATGTGAACACTTCACATCATGTGCGACGCAAGGTACGCACAAATTAGGTGGCCACTATATTTGTTTGACATGAATCCACCTACACCACAACATCTTATGCATCGATTCATAGCACATGCATATGCATGCATGAGTTCTGAAACCACAGGGACAACCAGGCTTTCCTAATCTCCAATTTGGTATTATGAACCATTCCCTTTACTTGCACACGCCTGATATATATATATATATATATATATATATATATATATATATATATATATATATATATATATATATATATATATATATATATATATATATATATATATATTTATATACCTCCGCCTATGCCGAAATTACTCCCTTCATTCACTATACGAATTCCCAAAAACCACCTTGTGGTAACATGCTAGTGGCTTACTTTATTACTATGTTGAATCCACCCAAAACACCCCTACTGCCTTACCCAGGAAGCGCCTCTGCCATTTATGCAGAGTTAGTCACGCAAAATGTACAACACGTGTTCTGCACTAATGATGCTTACTAGAAGGTAGTACTGATGAACATAACGTGCAAATATCTGACGGGATTTGAAGTCTCAACAAACTGTATAAATTGGCCTGACATGCCCTCTGCCTGGGGTTTTATGAAAGGCCGTTAGGAAAAGTCACGAAGTGTAAAAGGTATATCACAATTCGGTAACAAGCGGCAAGGAAAAACTTTAACAAATATATGATTGGATTAAGTACCATTTTATATCCATAAAGCATTATTTTACACCTGAATTGTAATGGTCAGGAATTATTACATTAGTTAGGTCATCATGCATTCAAAGTGTGAGGTATATTTCGAACACAAATACTCAACAAAAATACCATATCTTTCTCACACAGTAGGGAAGATTCTGGTGGTATCGGAGAGCGGTGAGTACGGGACGCCTCGGTTTCTTCACATCGGCAACCACTTCGAGGTATTCTGAAATAGATTCATAAACACCGTCGCGCTCTTAATCCATTCTGTTTGATGCTTGAATGTGTGTCCGGTAGATCTGTCTTTGAAAAATATGAATGTGTTCAACGTTTACAATTTTATATTTTGATGTGATTGAGCATTTACTGTAATCGTCTGATTGAACATACCTTTGTAATCGTCTAAATTTGCGCTGAAATGCGATACATATATGAATGTATGACTCATCCATACTGTTTTTAACATAACTGACTTCAGAATCACAGGCCAATGACGCTAGTAAGATAATTTTGGCATTAAACGCAGTCCGATGCTTTCTTGTCATATCTGATCCTACCTGATGGTGGTTTAATCAGAGGTGATTTATGGAGTATATGCAAAGCATGCAGCACTGACGGATCTGGTTACGTTAAGGGGGTGGAGGCGTAATTTCGAGGGGTCGTCATGTCACCGAAGGGGTACCTTCGGCTGAAAATGTTGTACCGAATTCAATTTTTGACACCCATTTCGGATGAGCTCGGCAGCCTAATCGCGGCTGCTCCCATGAATCCTGGGATTCGCGCTCATGACGGATCCCAGACGGTCGGTCGGCACCTGGCGGCGTCTGCACTGGCCTTTTGACACGCCTGGCGGCTGGCTGTCACCCTATGCTTTGCTTGATCATGACACAGTCGGCCGCCATTGTGACACCACGGTCGGTCGGCACCTGCCGGCGTCTGCACTGGCCTTCTGACACGCCTGGCGGCTGGCTGTCACCCTATGCTTTGCTTGATCATGACACAGTCGGCCGCCATTGTGACACCACGGTCGGTCGGCACCTGCCGGCGTCTGCACTGGCCTTTTGACACGCCTGGCGGCTGGCTGTCACCCTATGCTTTGCTTGATCATGACACAGTCGGCCGCCATTGTGACACCCATGTCACCGTTGTACCCTATGCATTGCATGTGGGGTGTGCCTGGAGTGCGATGACCGAACGCGTTCCTTCGCGGGGTGGTGTTATAGGCGCTGCCAACCAGTGACAGGCCGGTCCAGCCCTCAATTGATCTGGCCAGCCCTCCTCCCCCCTAAGGACTGATAATAACCCTTCTCACGTGTGCGCTCGGCCAGACGCGAGTGGACGGTCCAGGCTGTGAGATGTAACCGAGCGGGTGAAGGTGAGTGCTGGTGGTGTAGAGACCGTCACTGGTGCATGCAGAGACTTGGAGGCACGAATTTGGAAAAGGCACATATCAGTGTCATTGCTGTTGGAACTATTGCACAAGTTATCTCCGTATTGCTTAGCAATTAGTGCGGCCAATACAAGGGGATCAACAGCAATTGTATTTGAGAATTTGGTGGTTTTTAAGAACCGATTTGAATTGAGAACCAGTTATCGTACAAGTGAGGCAAACCAAAAACTATCACTGCCAGGCAAACGTAACTTCCCTATAATTTCACGTATATATATATATATATATATATATATATATATATATATATATATATATATATATATATATATATATATATATATAGCATACATATATGTGTATATATATCTGTATCTATATATATATATGTATATATATATATATATATATATATATATATATATATATATATATATATATATATATATATATCAGTAAATGTATGGCGATGAGAACGCCTCGCTGGCCAGCGACATGGCCAACTGAAGCTTGTTCACGGATTGGGCTTTCCCAATAATAACAACAAAGTGCTGTTGACTATTGATCCTTGGCTTCGTGTACCTCTTCGCCCCACTAACTAGTGCTGATAACTGGGCTTTGGGCGGTTGCGTCGTCCGGCTATTGTAGCTGGACAGCCATTTGCGGCACAGGTGCAGTGTCACAGACTGCGTAGCACTCGCCATGGGTGCCACCCCGGGAGTATCACGGATGTCGCCAAGGTATTCAAAGAAAAAGTGCGCTGACGGCACCGACTCGGGGCATATGTTTACTATGACGAGGTTGATCTTCCTAGCACCTAGTTTACTGGGGATATTTTGAGCATGTGCTCGTACTACAGCTCGTAATAAAAGAGGTACCTACAAGAACCCGTGGAGCGTTTCCTGTGAGACAGACAAAGCCAAAACTTGTCAGGATGAGAACAAGCAACAGATATAAAGGCCATCGGATGTCGAAGCAATGATTGCGATCCAGTGATCCTGCGGTGAACAATCTCATGCGTCACTTACATCAAAACCGTTCGTTTGCAATATTCCCAGCGCTGTCAATATCACGCTCTTCGTCTCCAATATCCCTGATGTGTTTGCTTGCGTTGTTCGTGTCAACTGTGCTACCTTGCATTGCATTGTATTGCATCTACGCACAAATACATTCCATGTGTCTCGTGACTGATATAGCACAGGAGGAAATTGAAGAAACCAATTCATCCAACAGCAAAGAGCTTCAGGACTTCTGACGTTGTGTCAGAGAACTGCCGCCAGCCGGCGCTTCCCCAATAGACTGCAGCTAGACATCGGCACGTAGAAAGATCAAGGTAGGAAATGACGATTGGAAGACGCGGAAGAAGTAGGGTACTGCTTGCTAACATAAACTGTGCACTAAACACAAGCAGTGATTTTCTTTCCGACGGTGTACAAGCTCAGGGTCGTATAGTGTTTCGTCGTAGTAGTGTGCTGCTTCGTGTTTTAAATTGCATTACTTTCGGGCCACTTTCGATTGCGTTGTTCCACTTCTTCAGTTCATCTGAATTTGAAGTGATGCAAATCCTTCTGGGCTGTGGATATTGGAAAGCGCAGTCTGTGATGCCACCAATACCTGCTCTGATCAGCTCGGATCGGCTGGTCACATGCGATGACGTCATTGGCCATGCTGGTCTGACTGCTCCGTGCAGCGGGCAGCCTAGATCGGCTGGTCGCATGCGATGACGTCATTGTCAGTGCTGGTCCAACTACTCCGTGTGGCGGGCAGCTTAGATCGGCTGGTCACGTGCGATACTGTCACTGTCAGTGCTGGTCCAACTGCTCCATGTGGCGGGGCACATAAGACACTTAACACTACCATGAGTGAATGAACTTCCGAAAAAAGGGTGAGGGGATGCTTTTCGTATGAGTGCAATAAAGAAAACGCCACATTATATATCAGCAAAGCTTCTTCTTTTCAAATTGCGCCATCGGAGCCAATCGAGCACATCCAATAATGTCCTGCCACGCCAGGCTATCTAGAGCTAGTGCATTGCGATGGACCTTCAATTGCTCCAAGGTGTTACAGGGATATTTCCAGACAAGACGAAGATAATATTTTAGCCATACAATGTATTCCACTTTCATAACAAAATTCCTCCAACACCAACAACTTAATCCTTTATTTCAAGCTTTACTTACGGGAAAAATACGCTGGGAGTCAACTCCTAAACCTCCTATATCCAAACCATTTGATTGCTTCAAATATGGATGATCATACACTAGCAAAGGACTTTTTTTTCAGAATTGACCAAGTATGACACAATGTCATCATCATACACGTGAACAAAGTGCACTGACATTTTTGGCTTCGAGTAACATGTTATTTTCCACAATTAATCCCAGGAGAGATCGCTTAGTGATTTAGGGAATAAGAATGGGAAAGACTTCCGATGAAGTAGTATAGAGTGGGCGAAGCAACAGTTCTAGAAGCGGACGAACTGTCAAGTGGGTCAGTGTCCGGCCAGTATCAGTAGTGATGCCCAATGACCTAGTGGAGAGTTCAGGGGTCTGATAAGCATCAGTAATAACGCCCAATGACCTAGTGGAGGGTTCAGGGGGCTGGTCAGTATCAGCAATGATGCCCAATGACCTGGTGGAGAGTTCAGGGGGCTGGCCAGTATCAGTATTGACGGTATCAGTAATGACGCCCAATGACCTAGTGGAGACTCCAGGGCACTGCTTAGTATTTGTAGTAACGCCCAATGACCTAGTGGAGAGCTCAGGAGGCTGGCCAGTAACAGTGGTGACGCCCAATGACCTATTGGAGATTTTAGGTGGCTGGCCATTATCAGTAGTGACACCCAATGACCTAGTGGAGATTTAAGTGGACTGGCCAGTGACAGTAGTGACAAAGTATTTAATGACGAGCTCAGATATCCGTTCAGTAACAGCAGTGGGACACAATACCCAGCTAAGTGTTCAGGTCCAATGATATCACGAAGAGTTTAGGTGCTGACCGGTAGAAACAAAGCCCGGATTCCTATTGAATAATATTAAGCGTAAAATGAAAATAATAATGGCGGAGAGCAGATCATAGACGTGTATACTAAACAATACAAAAGCCATTACCACATCGACATTAAATACGGCGATCGATCCATAACATGGCCGACGAAGTACACTAGCAAGTTGTTAGGACCGGCAATAACACAGCATAGTAATTGTAAAACACCAACGTACAACTAAAAGAGCACAATGCAAGCGGCCAAAAATTAACATTAAAATGACAAAGCACAAAAACCGCAATGAATAGCGATATCAACGACATATGTCGGACCATCAAAATAGCCGGAATAATTGAGTGACCTATGATGAAAAATCTACCTGAGACTCTTCTATCACAACACAAAATGAGTTGCGCCCTGGAAAAACATCGCATTTAATTTATGGACGTCCGCGCCTTCATTTGTTGACACATTGTTCGTTACGTTATATATTTTAGCACATCGAGTCTGATCTTCAACACTAAGCTCACATTTCGATTGTATATGCATGACCTGTGTTAACCCTCCCCGTCTTTCCGGTCATATCTTCACAGCCCGTCTCGGGGGGGTGATAGGGGCCCCTCTAATTTAAGCGTCGCACGAAAACGACAGAAGTGTCATCTGAAAGCGTTTGACGAGTACGGCCGGACCCCATCTCAAAATTGTATTTCTTCCCCAAAGTGACTTCACCAGTGGACCTACATTTTCACGACATACATCATGTGTTTGGCTCTGGGGAGTTCATTTGGGGGAGATTTGAAGAAGAACAAAATATTTAGAATCAGAAAAGGAAGACGAAATCGACCAGGGCCATCTTTTTTGCTGACCCCAAAATCAAGTTGTTTTGCTTGTTTGAACTTTCAAAATTTTGAGTTGTCAATTTTCTTTTATTTCTATTTCTCTAAAGGGTAGAACGGACCGAAAAACGTTGTTAGAACTGAACTTGCTCTCATAAAAATGCTCACTTTAGCCAGAATCTTCGACTTTAGCTGTAATGGGCAACTATGCATAACTAATAAGTAATAGAAACGGGAACAAATGATCTGGTGTGTTTTGTTTCGTCCCTAAAGATAAGGAAAGGTTGAAAGTTTCATGAAAATATCTTTACCTGTGAAAGCGTTACGACTGGTTGAACTTTTTGAAGGTGACCTCACTTGACCTTGGCCAATTCGTCAACCCTAGATGATCCTGGCCTACGAAATTTGAAACAACATGTCAAATTCATGTGGGAAAAGGTACGCCAAATTTCGACGCACTATCGCGAGCCGTTCTTTCACTATCCGCGGAAAACTTTAAGGGGCGCGGTTGACGAACCACCAAGACGGCGCGGGTTAAAATGCTTGCATGAGCTTACTTAGGACGTGGAGAGCTCATACACTTGCCTCTGATAGAATCGCTGTAATATGCTATGTCGTACGGGAACAACGAGTTAGTTGGCATCACAAAAACTAACAAACTAACTGCTTAACTGACTTTGGCCTGTCTAAGCTGCACTGCTCAATACCTGCTACATCACATTTCGCTAACGAACAGCATATCATTGTTAAGAGCCAAATTCAAGCTTACATCCGAGACATGCCAGAGAACATTCCCAGGGCTTTCGAAATAAGTTGCAGCAATTGGTGATGAAACATAAGTGTGATGTAGGACATGCTAAAGCATGAAAAGGCTACTCATGTTTTGTCATGGCTAAGTGGAACCAGGCATGCATGCTCGATAAGACTTATTTTATGAATTAACTCAGTCTAAACCTAACATAATGGATAATTCCGGGGGCGGGTGATGAAAGCAATCAAGGTAACCAAGCGTCTTCCGTGCCTCTCTAGCGCCTCCTCTCTTTCTTTCCAGCTATGATCACTCTCGCAATTCATTTTCTAGCATTCTATCCTTTGCTACCATACACTAATAGTTACAGCAACTTGAAGCCCACGCTACACAGCCCATGTCTATACTATTTTCAGGCTGCATGTTTCGTGAATGAATCAATTATTGCTGCGTTTCGTCAATGCAATCAAATATTAAGAAGGTGGAGAAAGTAGGACATGCATAAATATACCAGGGATGTTTCAGAAAACATTCAAGATGTCTAGCTTGTGCATGTTTTATGAACCCGCGTACAAAGAGCATGTCGTGGAGAAGACGGTCAGCAGTGTGAGAGGGAAGTGTATGCATACACAGAGCCAAGCGAGGAGCGAGCGATCCGGTTGAGCGGTGACCAAACTGTGGTACTAGGAGAACCAGCACGACACATACGAGGCGCTACTGTGAGGTACGGCTACCGCACGCCACAACGTCTGGTCCGGCTGTAAAAACCAACCCGACAGCATCTAGAGAGGGCCACCGGCCTGCCGCTGGTCCTAACGACCGGTCTGGCCGCGCCACCGCACGTCTAGGTCAGGCGAGACCGCCGCCGCCGGAGCCCTCCTTGGTCGTCCCTATATCGCACGGTCCGAGGCGCCACCGGTGCCCGCGCCGACTCCCAACTGAACGTAACGCGCTCAACCAAGCATAGGCACTGACTAACACTGTTTCTCACTGTCCACTACCCAGCCGGCGAGGTGCAGGTATGCCGCGACAGCACGGGTCCGGCCGGCCGGCGCAGCAGCCACCTCCCGCACCATCGGCACACACGCCGGAGCCGCCACACGGGCCCTGCTGTCTCCGCAGGTGCCGGCCGTCGTGCAGCTGGCCGGCGGCGACACCGTCTCCCCACGTGCGGCCGTCTCTTACTGCAGCGAACATTTCCCTGTGGGTATGGGGCGCAGATTGAGTCACGCTGCCCATCTCTGGTGGCACGAACGCATCCAGCATACGTCAGCAGGCTCGTGAAATGTACAACAAATAACACTGAAGCAGATACCAAGACGTCGCCGTTTCACTTGCACTCCAGAACATGTTGTTTATCGAGTTACACTACATCGATAGATAGCATGCTCGTGCACATGGGCGTAGGAACCGCAGGGAAATTGGTGAATCATCCCTCCCTAAATTTGGACGAGTTTAAGATTGATCTTGTGGACGTGTTGCATAGGAAGCGTCGACTTCAAAACGACTCTTGTCCCCGTATTTTGGGACAATTCCTGCACCACTACTCGTCTATGCGACAGTACTTGAAGGAAAACGCACGTGAGGACGCTTCAAAAACCGTCGCACAGATCATGCATTCTAGGTATTCTCGGGTGTGTCCGTGGTTCTCGACGCACCACTTGCGCACCTGGGGATGTTTCGTTCGCACGGTCTTTGTGATGGTGTTTGGCATATCATCATGTGTGCACATGGCGCTTTGAGAGGCACGTTTTTGCGGATTGTCCGTGTCAATCCGCACTGGTCAACACAAGTGAGAATGCCCGAACACTACGGTGGCTTCAAACACTGTTGCACAATGGCCAGCTGATTGGCACAGTGTACTGAAGTGGCGTGCTGTCCTACAGGTATCTTAGCCACGCATGCGTGTCGTAGCAATTCAACACTTGATTGCTTTGGTCGTGGTGTCTAGTGATTTCATGCAAACCGCGCACAGAACTGCAGAGTCTCTGACCAAGTGATCAGAGAAAAAAGTATTTTGCTGCCAGCAATTAAGGCATAAATATCGGCCACAGCCCTTGTTTGTCGTTCCTCTCAGTCCAGGAAATATCCGTGTCCACAGCATAAGCGTTGCTGGATCATTGTCTCTTCCTTGAATAGTATTACCATATTTTGAGAGCGGCAGATGAGATAACTTAACTCACCACAGGAACTTCGCTGTCAGCATTCTATTGTTATTTCAATGTAAGGGAATACATTGAGAATTGCTGTCTTAACTTAGATTGTGTTGATGACATTTTGCATAGCTTTTCATTCAATCTAATCGTATTTTTCGAGAACATGAACACGATGGAATTATGACAAATATATGGTAGTGTTTATATGGATAATGCACGTTGGGAAATGAATGTGGATATATTGCATAAAAATGTTTTATGTTTGCATTTTCGCGCAGTAGCACCACGTATAGTAATAATTATGATATTACGCAAACACCAACAGTCATTAATTAGAACGTCATGGTCAATCAATGCAAATAAATCATACAACAGCTTAAATGAGGGGCTGTCAAGGGTAGCAAAAGCAAGCCTGGCATTGGAAGTCCTTCAGTAGCATCTAGCTTGACGAAATTGTCATCACGTGCAGTGGTGTGCTCAAGTAAACCAGCCAGTAAAATAAACAATACATCGGAAAGCGAGACATGGCTCCCAGAGGGATGAAGCACTTCCTTCCAGTGCCAAGCAAACCATACACAAGCCGGTTCGACATGCCAGTACCACGGTAATTGGATCCCATGACTGGTGGCATGTGAACACCGAACGAGTATTCGTACCTGTCATATACCAAACGCTTACCATGTATTGACCGCATTTTGTCTGAAACACAAGCCAGGTCGGTAAGGACTACGCTCTCTATCTATCTACCCCACCAGACTGCTCAACTTCGCAGCGTTGTCGCATTGCCTCGCGTGCATTGCAATTCAAACCACAATGCACTGGTAGCTAGACATGCTTCGATATATGCATATCGCTGGTGGCTATTGCAACTCGCATCGGTCGCATCAGTCATCATCCACTTCAACTCGTGTTAGAAAGCGGCCAAACGCTTGGCTCAAGAGTACTTAAAGCCTTTAAGCAGATGCTCTTTGCGTGCATGGCTTTCGAACTTGAAGCTTTGGCGACTGAAAATGTACTAAACGATATCGATGCATTAATTTACGCCTCGTGAGCCATGCTTACCTTCTATTTGCTGCTTTATGTCGGTCACTTGTGTTTCCAAGGTATGTTTTAGTTCTGAAATGTTACCCTTGAGCATTAATATCGGCACAACGGCACATCTGATTCTGGACGATCACGTCATCTGCAGCAGTATCTCTAGAACGCAGGGTATCGTGCATGCTATTCACGAGTATTGGTAAGGAACGAAATAATCACTTCAAACACACCATTTTCCCGCGCATTATTGAAACAATTAAGTCTTACAAAAGTTTAATGCCAAGAATGATATATAATATTAACTTTCATACAAATATATATATTTACATATATGTATATATATATATATATATATATATATGTATATATATATATATATATATATATATATATATATATATATATATATATATATATATACATATGTATATGAAGAAAAAAACATCCGTAGGTGACTGGATATATTGAATACTTTAGTTTACTTCTGAGTATGAGTTTATTCCTATACTGAAACACACATTGTATTCAGAAAACCGTTCCATTTTCATTGGTGCCATTTTGAACGATAGAACGCTAAATATTTATTTAGCAACTGCATTATATTCTAAACCCACGCATTCCTGCTATGGTTTCTGCTGTATTGGCAATTACTAGCATTTCGCGGCTCCCGAACAACTTAAGGAAATACATGGTACTTTCAATTGTGGCACTAACGTGCGATGTCATAGGGCTGCAAAATAGCAGTGGAAATCAATATGGACGTTGGGGTAGTCGTAAATATAATAGCCAACTTCCATATCTAATGATGAATGTAGCTGAGTGGTCACATGACCTCGCCCGCCCTTCGGTTTGGAGCGATGTCGAGTTCGCAAGTTCGGATTCACGTCATCCTCCGAGATTATGTCCGGTAGACACGCACAACTAGAAGGATTCGACAAACATCTCCTCAGTGGTGTGTACCGTAACTAGTAATCAAGCTCCCTGAACGCTTAGCCGAGAAAAGTGCACTTAAAAGAATCATTCACCTTGCCTATTCGCATTGCATATAGCTTAATAGCATCCTACGACATAAGTTTTTCTTCAAGGCAGGATCCGCTCCTGACCGAGTTTCTTCATAAATTAAAACATATATAGTCTGGTCCCATTCAATTAAAGTTGGTTCAGTTTGTTTTAAAAGAACTTTCATTACATTGATATCACAACCCAAAAAAACTGAATATGGTTTTCTTCATTCGGCAAGCTCCATATCAAGGTCAGCTATATATTTAACATTAAAATGTCACCGCAACAGTAGCCGGCGCGCTGGCGCCAATTTCGCGGCAACTTTAGTTCTCAATGACGTCCTTTTCCCCTTTAGTCTGCTCTTGCTAGGATCTTAGAACGGATCTCACATTGATTTAGATGAAGCTCGCCATGATAGCAGTGTGCTGCTCGAAACGTGAACAGCAATGTTAACACGCGCCCTGGAGGGGGTGGGCCAAATCCACCCACCCCTCCGGTTTTTCGTAGACAACTCCAGATTTTACCGGCCGATATACGCCATTGTTTGTGTACCTGCTTATAAATGACCGGCACGTTGTTTAAAGTACGAAAAATGAAAATCTACCGAATATTTTTCGAGTTAGGAGTCGCTAAAGTAAAAAGAAATTCCACAAACCAAATACCTTCCCATTATAATAAATACCAAAACCAAATACCATAAAAAGAAATTCCCAGAAAGAAACCAAATACCTTCCCATTCAATGCTTTACGGCGTACCGCCCTTGGAACCGCCCTCGGGGTAATACCGTCCATACATTTCCCGAAGTTGTTTTAAAACACTTATTGACAAACAGTCTTTCCTAGGAGGCTCATTTGATCCCAACAAAGGTTTGTACGACTATTTTCCAGTTGCAAGTCGTCGTAGTTAAAAATGGCGTATTTAGCGACATGAAGCTCATGAAATTCGCAAAGGGTACCAATTGACCTTTAGAAGAAGTGAGGAAAGCCCTTAGATTTAGCTCCTCCTTATTCCTGCAATGGAATAATGGTATTTTGTTCAGTCATTCACTCTCGTCGGACAGGGGCGGGCTCTCTCGAGAGCCGCAAAAAAAAACATATCCACATATTTTTTGTTTCGTGTGGCGGGGGGGGGGGGGGACGGAAGCGGGGAAGGGGGGGGAGAGATAGCGGTCGAGGAAGTAGACACAGGTACATGACAGATTTGTACCTTCTTATGCATCTGTTTTGTATATCTTTTACAAATTTCAGGTTGCGGTGGTCGGCCATTGACCTGTGACGGGTGGGTCAAAAGGAGGAATGTTCTAGAATCTTCAAAGTGCCGTCATTCGGAGTAATTGCAACATATCAACATTGAACTCAGACCATGCTATTCTTTCATCAAGGCGAACAATTCTGCTGTCACGAGACCTTAATTATGGTCAAAGTTACAGATCTCAAGTCCGGCCAATATCCACATTTTTAACCGTATTTAGTAAGGAAAATTGAGAATTGGTTCACGCCGAAAATGACACAAAGCAGGCAATGAAGGGATACCAATTCCTGGGATGGAAGCCACTGTGAAAATCCATGGCCTTCGGCTGAACATTATTTGACCTGGGGAGAGTGGGGTGGGGTGCACTGGTTCATACTGAGGGTCATCTATTCTTCTCAGGAGGAGTTTTTCCTCTCAAGAGAGCACATATTTCTCTGAGCGTGGCATCATTGGCAAAAACATCTGCTATGCGGATGGGGAGAGGTGACGCGTTTTCTCAGTCAAAAGGGCGCCAACTTTCCACGGGAGGGGAGGGCACACGCTCAAGTGTCAGCCACTCCCTCGATTTCGAGCCTCTGATACGGGGGAGCCCTACCGAATTAGCGGCTTCATCCCGATCGCTCTAATAGTCCATGACCATGGGAAGATTTTGCAGCGGACATATTGCCGCAAACACTTTGCTTACTCTTAATTGTACACATTATGATGTTGCTGATGAAAACGTTGACGGCATTGTGTTATATACCTTTGAGTGGGAAAGTGCCCCCTCAATGTTGGCTTTGCCCCACCAATTGGTGCCCCCACCCTCCACGGAGGTGTGGAGGGTGGGGGATTGGGGTGGGGTGGGGGGAGACGAGGTAGATTGGGCGGCACTGAAGACACTAATAACTTGCTACATGCGCGGACATGCATTGGCATATTACATGAGGCACTAACAATGTATACAATATTTCTGCTTTTACCTCTTGCTTATGGAATTCACCAGTTCATAACCTTCCACTTTTGACCAACTGTCTTTGAGAATAAACTCAAAGCAACCAATGCTGCTTTTGTGCAGAACTAGTTGTTGCTTTCGACTTTAGTCCCAATTGTCAGGAACGTCCAGAGTTCTACTGGAATGAACTTGGCACTCAGTCGCTTCACTGTCGTAGGATTTTCTTCTTCCACCGTATAATCATGCACTTTGTTGTTTCAAACACTGAACACTGAATGAATAGCAGGCACCAGCACGGCGAGTTACCCCACGTCTAAGCGCACCGAACACACCAAACCACAGAGCTCCGGGACCAGCCAGGTCATGAATGGCTTTGGGACCCGGCCGCTCATGAATGTATGCACCACCACACTCAAGGCGCATTCAAAAGTCGTATCGATGCAATGTTTTCCACTCGGCAATCGTGGCTTTTCGGCGGCTTACCGAACATACGTTTGGGGCTGCTGCTTCTCTTAGCGCGCTGGGCTGTAACACATCGGGACTGCGTGGTGGGCGGTGCTTCTGCGCGCACTGAGCACGCGGATCGGAAGACCGCAGCCTTCTCAATTTGGGAGTCCCGAATGTGCCACCGGGTTCGTCGTTAAGGTCGATATTGAAACGCAAACCCAGCGATTTTTGCGTCTGTTTGACCGATGTTAACGACATCGACACATGCTTAACCTATATCACTGGTGAACTTCGGCACCTAACAGGAAGTGTGAAGTGTCCACACAGTTATCGAATCAGTTCAATCAACGGCAAATTAAGAATATTTGTGGATATGCAGGGGAATAAATACCGAGTGCCTTTTGCTTAATCAATTAACCATAGTTGTATCCGGTAGATTTACTCAAGCCATGTATGGCGATAGAGCTCATAGTGAAGTGACACGTGACAGTTAACATGGCCGAGGAAATGTTGATTGAGGCTAAACAAGGTCAGTTAATGGAGCATATCAAATCACAGGATTTTTGCCGTGTTACCCAATAGGGCTTCATCACGCATGTATGCATGACAAAATGATATACTCAAGCCGATAATTTGTATTGCACAGCGCCTACTTCTAGATCTCGACCACCAACAGCTGATTGGACTCATGAACCTGTGCACATGCATTGATGCACATCCATATTTAGCGGATCAGATTGCAATGAATCGATGTACATGGTTTAAGAGCCGTTGAACCGGGCATGAGCACTCCTGCTGCGGTATGCAACCGACCGAAAGTAGCCCACCGTCCACCGTCCACCGTCCACCGTCCACCGTCCACCGTCCACCGTCCACCGTCCACCGTCCACCGTCCACCGTCCACCGTCCACCGTCCACCGTCCACCGTCCACCGTCCACCGCCCACCGTCCACGTCCACCGTCCACCGTCCACCGTCCACCGTCCACCGTCCACCGGTCCACCGTCCACGGTCCACCGTCCACCGTCCACCGTCCACCGTCCACCGTCCACCGTCCACCGTCCACCGTCCACCGTCCACCGTCCACCGTCCACCGTCCACCGTCCACCGTCCACCGTCCACCGTCCACCGTCCACCGTCCACCGTCCACCGTCCACCGTCCACCGTCCACCGTCCACCGTCCACCGTCCACCGTCCACCGTCCACCGTCCACCGTCCACCGTCCACCGTCCACCGTCCACCGTCCACCGTCCACCGTCCACCGTCCACCGTCCACCATCAACCGTCCACAGTCCACCGTCCGCCGTCCACCGTCCACCGTCCACCATCAACCATCCACAGTCCACCGTCCACCGTTCATCGGCTATCGCCCACCGCCCATCATTCGCCGCCCATCACCGGCGTGAAAGACTGCTGTTTTTGACGAGTTCGAGGGGTCAAAGCTGTCGATGGGCTGACAAATTTAACCGTCGTTATGCCAGTCCATTTATGAAAGCGGAGATGTATTGTTGCTCGCTAATGGTTTTCAATGTAGCTGAAAGTTTGTTTTCAATCTACTATGATGAATGCTCAAATCCTTTGAAACACTCATTCCTGCCCAAGGCGACTAACCTTCTCAAAATGAATCAAAGCGTCGGCTTGTTGTTTGACCTACGAAATCACGAAATTAAATTTTAAAAATGACCCAAGGAGTTCAAGGTTGCTTAAAGCATAAACGAGCAATGCATGCACACAAAAGGAACACTAGATGACAAGCAATCGCAATTGATGACTGACAGGTACAAGCGAGCTGATGCTGCTGAGTCAATGGTCCCATAGGTACATCGAGAAACATTGCATATAACACACATTTGATCATGCACATTTTTGTTATATTTTGATGCTTGTTCTGAAACGCGTCCTCCAAATTGGTTCCCTTGCGAATATATCCGCTCTGGTATGACTCATGTACAGCATGTGGTATGCCGCTATGCGACGTAGATTGCCTCCACCCTTACTCATGGCTGGCTAATGCCCGTGCTGCAACTGTTTGTTCTGCGATATTGGCTCTTGACTCGCTGAGTGAAAAAGAATCTCGAAGCAGATTCGTAAAGTAAACTTCTTGAGAGAAAGCGACCTCGCTGTTTTCAGGATGCCGCTATGTATGATTCAGCCTGTAGCGTGGGCTGATGCGTACGTTTTTGTTTCCTTGCTGTGATAGAAGGAAGTGTGTTTTTAACCAATTGATACATAAATTGAATTGCTTAATATCTGAAACTACACAGCTTATAACCAGTCACTTAGACGCTACGTGATTGTGTTTAGTCTCCAAATGAAATTGGTGTTATGGTACTAAAAGCAGTTTGGCGAGCAGAATTCCACAACGTGCTGCTATGATGGTTGCATTGCAGCTACACAATCCCGAACAAATCTGGCGTGCTGCCCGAATATAGCGGATGACTCCTGAAAATGAATGGGATGTTCGCAAAAAGGAGCGGCCGGATTTGTGAGCTTTCATTAGATTCGCCAATTTCGCTGGCGCTCCACGGCTGCTCCGGTCGTACTGTCAGTCATTAACCAGGACGCCGATTCGATATGTCGATTTCCTGTTGGTCGATGCAGGCTCAACCGTACGCAGGTGGCATCGCTGTTCGCCTGCCTGACGCTGCGTGCCGCAGGACTTTGATGCGGCGCAACGGCGCGAACCGAATCTCCGCCAAAATCCTGGCGCTCAAAAACAGGCTCAAAGGCACTGGAGCGAAGTCAACTGTTAAGATTTGGATCGGCGCCAACTCAATGCCAGACCACATTTGAAGCCTGCCTAATGGCTTCCAGCTATGAAGGTCGGCAATAAAACGTTCCGTCGATTTTACGACAGTTCAGAATTTGACTACTTGCAGCCGCAGTTAATATTTGCAGCTCGTTTAAGCTGCGTGAACAGTGTAGCGGGCACAGTCTAGTCAATAATGCAAAGGGCAACTCGTTTCAGCTGGAACTCATCACAATGCATCATATATCGTGTGTCACAACCCACAGAAATGAGGCCCGCTGGCCACTAAGCAAATGTGATTATGCACACTGGCTGTGGATTAGGGCCAGGCTTACACCGGCCAACTGCTAATAAATCCATAGCTACAATGTTCCTATCAGAATCCAGAGATCACTGACAGCTGGGGTGGCAGGCAGGGACTTACTGGAGAACTCGTCCTGATCGTCCATCTCTGCCTCCTTTTCCAGCTCTTCGGCCGTTTTCTTCTTCCGCATCAGCGGATTATCGGACTCCAGCATCATCGGATCCTCAATCTCCTTCTTTTTGATGTTGTACTGGTAGACAAGGCACAGTCAGGACAGACATCTAGCGATTGCCAGCGACATTTCCTGCGAGCAACAGGGAGGTAGGGATTGCCTGCAATGAAGTGGTTGGTTTTGTTTGAAGTAAAACAATTACGCAAACCAGTACCACAATTACAGCAATTAACAAACAAATACAGCAGTGAACTGCATGTTTGACTGAGTTAATACTGCCAGATTTCAAATTGAATATCAGATGTTCAAAAGGAAATTCTGGCGTGAAAACTCCATCGTATGACACCTCATTATGTACAAAGCATCTGCTTTATAGCATGTTGGCATGTGCTATGTGTATTGCAGGATTTTTGTATACATTGCATGTATTGCAACATGTTCGTAAAACGCACATATTACATATCGCAGATATATATTTGTCTGTGCATATTATATGCTTAATGTGCTCAGTGTGTCCATTTATCTCGCTCGTTATAATTTCATAGATCGACCTGGAATCGTTGCACTACGGTTGGCAATACCACCGATTAAAATTGCAGCACCAATCAAACTTGAGGTTGCTTTCAATTACGGAACAGAAACAGCTCGTTATTATTTGCATCCATTGCCTTGAAAACTTCATCTGCTGGTTTCAATCAATGGAGTCTAACTGAGGGCCACCACACAAAGCCTCACGGGATTTAAAAAATAAATAAAACCTTGGTGGTTTCAGGGTGGGTTTTCTACATCCCCTAAGGTTCTTCCGCGAAATGGAAAGACACGGTGCGCAGCGCGGCGAAAATTTCAGTACTATTTCCTTCACCCATTTTACCTCTGACGTAGGAGTTCCAGCTTGGAGTCATGCAGTGTCAATGAACTAGCTCAGGTCAGATGACCACCTCCAAGAATGTTTCAGGATCGATAACTCATCTAAACGAAAAGATGATGAAATGAAAGTTGGTGCGTGAGTACACTTACGAATTGTCTACAAAACGCATACCTCTGAGTTCTGTTTGAGATCAAGCAGTGACCTGAGGCCCTAGCAAATTCTTGTCCAATTTTCCTAGCTGTGTAATATGCATGCCCTTCTAATAGGACTTTTCCTTGGTATTCATGCAAACATATGGGAAGAAACTACTTTCCCAACTTGATTGACCTTCGTCGAGTGACCTAAGTCCAGGCAAAGATACAGTGCGTTAAGTGGTCAAAACCTATTTAGACACTCCCGTTTTAGAGATTAGCCAGATTTCATGGCCTAGCTAGTATCAAAGTTGCATTGCACGACCTAAATTATCGAACGTAACCAAAATTATGAATGATACGCGAGGTGAAGGCCATACCGGGCCATATTACCACACCATTTATACAAATTTTCAAGGTCCCATATACGTGAAGATTTATTGAAATAAAGCTTACCACATTATTATAACTCGGCAGTGCTTACAACACACATGTCTCTGACTTATTTTTGAGGCGAGGTCAGTAACCTAAGGTCACCGCCAATTTTGGCCAATGACGGACCAATGCGATTATTTAGGCAACATTCGCTGTGTAATTAGCTCTCGAATAACGGGCGTTTTATCTCTGTCTTTAACAGAATTGGGACACTTTTTCAATTGGGAATTGGGACATCAATAATCGAATTGGGACATCAATTTTTTATCCGAAAAACATCATTTTGAGCACCAAAGGTATTTTAAAATAAACTTGAGGCCATTTTCGGGTCTTCATCTTCGAGGGCTTCCCAATGATACTCGTTTCGAGTTCATGCACTGCTTAGGTCGACAGGCAGAGGGGGTTTTATCCATCATTACCCCCCACCGAGGCTGAGTGAGAGGATCTGACCGGAGAGACGGGACGGACTAATTTTAGCAGCGACAAAGTGTCATACTATAGAGATAGCTACGTCAAACCGGCTTATGCGACATCCAGAATCTAGGAACAAGAGATAGAAGGTGAGAGGCGACGGCAAATACAGAATGTGACGTAGGGGGAGGGTAAGCAGATGGCATGCAGATACGCAGAAATACATGCATACAGATATACTTGACACACGACGACACATTTAGAGGGTGGTTAGCATCACAACCTCCTGACAGACACCGTTGGCCATACGCGACCTGAAAACGAGAACATGATACCCAGGCCTGACACCCAGGGAGAGCCGTTGGCGTCTGCGCCCAACCTTGGATGTGCTTGTTTAAGGTAGAGCTTGGAAAAACCCGAAAGAAGAAAGTCCAAGCTGCTTAGGAAATCCGAATTTCCCCAAGAAATGTGCTTGCTCTTTTACCGAAGGTAAAAGAGCAAGCACATTTCATGGGGCAACCGTCTGTTTTTGACAGATTGGATCAGTCACTGCCCACCTATCGGTAGATACCTATATGTGTATGTTATGCAAGATGCACACGATCTACTATTGACGTCAATATTAAATGTTGCCAGAGGTTTTAAAGCTGCATAGGCCATGCTCAGGTATCCCATGCAAAGAAAGCAGCAGTGCACCTGACTATGTCCAAGCAACTACAAGAATGTGCAGCCATGGACGCCGCCATCGGCTGCACAGGGGATAAGCCCATCTCACGTTTCTTTCTGGAATTGAACGTTACACTTCTGGACGCTTCATGAAAAGAATGAACGCAAAGCGACCACTTCTGGGTCCTGTCAAATTCAGAATCTAACTGCAGACATGTTGCTCCTAAGACAATAATGACCAGCGGCTAAATTTTGCATGAGCGATTTTAGATGCATGCTTAGCTTTTATGTAGCACCACGCGTTCATGAACCTCTAAATTTGTGGTTTCAACTGGCTTTCTCTTCTTGGCATATCTAGATGCCGTCTGTGGCTAAATAACGTTTAGTCAACCAAAGTTGTATGCCTCTAGATATATTCAGAGAAGCATCAGACATGTGCAGAGGTGCACGTAGCATATTGGTAAGGCTGATTGGACTCAGCCAGACCAAGTCGGAACACCCCTAATACTGATACCCCTGGTCAGGCACTGAAGGTTTGCAATATTTGCAAGAAAATTGAAGGGCTTCAACTGATGAATAGTAGCTTGAGCAGTTAATAATGCCGACACGACAGATTCCAAATACTCAGTTCCACATACACTAATAGGTGACAAAATCGTAATTTTGTGATACACCCAGCATGCATGTAGGTGTACAACATAAGTCTGCTGGCGTACACCAGAGGTGCAGCCAGGTCTCCTTAGCAATCAGACATACACTGGATGAATATATACATTCTGAGACTCTCACTACGCAAAACAGGGAGCAAACGCTTTTTTCGCTGCACTTCGTGTGCAGATATTTTTGTTTCTGCACACGTTTTTTCATCACGTCCCCGAATAAAGTTCTGGCTACTCCACTGGTGTACACGATATATCAGTGGACGAAAACAAAATAAGCTTGGGGTGGATATGAACCAGTAATGAGATATAAAGCTTCAGCCCTTGTGGTGGAGATTAGAATCTCAGAGTATAAGACAACTGAAAGTTTTTAGAAAAAAACGTTTTAGTGGATCTAGAAGTTTGCACTTATTCGAAAGCCCACAATTATTTGAGATGAAACTAAATGCTCAAATCAGCCACAAATCTGGTGGTGACGTGCGTTCAACTACGGTACGACACTTGAAAAAAAAATTAGGAGCCGACACCGGTAACGCCACAACGCAATGAAGCACAGGAACTGCACCTATGTAGACAAGGATAGTGGGCAAAGATATGCAAAATCGGACGAGGAAATGCGTCAGTACATGTGCCATGTGCCTAATATTCCAAGTAAAAAAGAAAGCAATACAAATTCGACCATAACTGGTCATGTGAGACATATGCTTACCAAAAAAAGAGAAAACCACTGCCTCAGAAATCCAAATATAAATGATATTGCAGTTTAAAGAGGATCAGTGTAGGCAGTTATAACATCATTTCATTTCTGCATCTCATCATTCCTCAAATATTCAGTCTTACCAACCTTGTCTCTGATTCCTTGCCTCATGCCCTCCCTTTCTTCCTCCCGTTCACGATGTCTATCTTGTCTTCTCTTTTCTGCCTCAGCAATTGCCTCCTGCCGCTCTCTTTCCGCCTCTTCCTCCTTCTCCTTGTCTCCCTCGTTATCACCACCGCCTCCGCCGGGCAGCTGGCCTGGAGGTGGGATGTAGAGATGCAGATCAAAACCGTGTCACCATCACAATCTCGACCAAGCAGCTTTGCCTGTCACCCGTGTACTAACACTACACGGTGCAGTTGAGAACCGATCTGTCCAGTTGTCAGTCATGAACATGTCGAGCTGCATGCGTAGAGTAGAGTAGAACTCTAGCTATGCAGCTCGACTAGAGTGGAGCCACGCCCCCTGGCCCCGGCGCCGGCGGGCTCACCAACCATACGCGCTACAGGGAGGCTACACTGAGACGGATTTTCGCTACTGCATGCTTCATCCCTGTATGGATAATGGCTTTGATATATTGTATGTGCCAGTACGTTGTGAAGTCTCCAAAGCTGAAAAATACTAACCATTTAGTAACTAAGCCCGTCATGGATAACACTCATCGTACGCCTTGCATAGCTCATATTAGGTATGAGATGGGAGCTATTTAGATGCCCAGATAATTGGTGATTTCTGCTAAGCTGCAATACGCTGAAATACGCTGCAAGCTTAGAAGCTCTGTGAGCTTCGGTCTGTCGTTGGTTTCCGTCCTGACACGCTGCCCGCTCCGTACGCTCCGCCACCACACGCGCGCTAGAGTAGGCTCCGTACGCTCCGCTACCACACGCGCGCTAGAGTAGGCTCTGTACGCTCCGCCACCACACGCGCGGTAGAGTGGGCTCCGTACGCTCCGCCACCACACGCGCGCTAGAGTAGGCTCCGTACGCCCCGCCACCACACGCGCGCTAGAATAGGCTCCGTACGCTCCGCCACCACACGCGCGCTAGAGTAGGGTTCGTTCGCTCGGCCTGCTTCACCTGAGTTCGCCCTTATTTTCCATTCACAAGTAGGGTGACACCCGTCGCCTGTTTTCTTTCTACTTTTCATTTCGAGCGGGGCAACACCTTCACCCCACGTTTTTTTTTGTCGGCGCACTTTCGTTCCTTGTGTTTATGTGTTTTATTTGTGTTGCGCAGTTTTCGTTAGGTAGGGTTTTTCCCGCGATGGGAAAAAACGCAGGACATTAACCCATACTCGTCGTCGGATTCTGAATCCGAATTTCTCCCACTGACCCTACCTGATGACCATCGCGCAACCCGGACCCTGCTTCTGATGCTTCCTTTCCGGATACTACCGTTGATGCCCACGCTGCACTGTTCATTTGGATGACGTCATGGAAGCCCTTTGTGTCTCGTTGACCCCTGCTCGTCCCAAGACCACGACCACGTCTCATGCTGCAGACCAAACCGTCACGTTCCATGCCGCTGACCCATGCTGGAACCACACCACATCTTCCCAATCATCACAATCCAACCCACCGAACCCTACTTCGACAGTATAAACATTTGCGTAGTCGTCGAACCTGTCGAAGGACCCGTTTTCTTCCGTCGCATCAAAGTTTTCTGTCCAACAAGACAACTCCTCGCTATTTGCTCCTTAGCCAATCCCGACATCGAAACTCCGGCCAACGGGACCTTCATCATCAAAATCCGAATCTGAGCCCATACCAAAGCTTTCCTCCGCAGCCCCACATTTTGTGGCAAATCCGTCACCATTACCCTCCACTCCAACCCCAATACCGCCAAGAGCACCATCTTCGCGCCAGAGCTCCGCTTCATGACTGAATCAGACATTCAAGAGGAACTCAGGCCGGTGGAAGTGATCCACGTCCGCCGAATCACCTCCTTCAAAGATGGACGCAAGGGGAAGCGAGTCTCATAGTCCCTACCTTTAACTCTGCCACTCTTCACAAAACCCTCCTCGCCTGCTGTTTTTGCCACCAAGTCCTAGTCTTCATCCCAAATCCACCCTCATGTTTTAATTGCCAGCGCTTTGGCCATGCCAGTAAAACATTTCGCCAACTAGTCCGAGTCTTCAATTAGGCCGAGCCACCCCGTCTCCTGTCTCCATCTCCTCCAAGTCAGCCAAATGCTTAAACCGTGACACATCCGACCATCTTACCACATCTCCTCTACATCCGGTTTGATGGAAGGAAAAGGAAGTCACCGCTGTGAAGGTCACGACGGGTGTCTCGTATCCCCAGACCAGATGGACCGTTGAGGGAGCCTTCCACTCTGTAAAAACTTACAACCGGGCGACCAGCATTGCTCCCTCCACCCATCGAGTCAAAACTACTTTCATTGCGTGGAGTGAGTTTTAGAGGCGTGCCGGACCATAGAGGTCGTTTGCGCCGCCTTTAAAACGAGTGTGCAAGCAAGCAACTTCAACTTCCACACAAACAGAATCTGCAACTGCCCTGGCACCACTTTCCAAACTAAAACCAATCACCATCACGACACAAACAACTCTGGCTAAAAACACACAGACCACTCCTGTGCGGAGTTCGATGCCACACCGTCATTCTGCCGCGGATCAGCCACACTTGAATTCAGCAGGCCTCTGGTAAATCCCGGCACGTCCAGCGCCGGCTGGCACCCACGTGACCTGGCCGAGTCCTGCCAGCCGGCGGGCACCACAGGCGGCTATAGTCGGCCGACGTGACCTCTCCTAGGTCAACGGATGCAACAGACACTTAGGTGTGCCTCCAAAGTTCAATTTGAAGGAAGTCACTCCACACAAATTTCTTTACAAATTTTCACAGATTTGCATCGTGATTATTTAGGTCCAGCCAAAAAACGAACTGGCCTTACCAGAGCTTCCCGCGTAAAATGATTCTGCTCAATTTCAATAGTGTTCCAGCCATTATTTATCTTCCTCCACTCACTACCGCACCGTGGCAGATGGCCGAACGGACATCTTTTACTTTGCGATCCCTTCAAAAGCACAGCTCTGTCCAGAAAACACCAACAAAAGTCCACTAATTTCGGTCTTATTATCGTCATGTTCCATTCTTTTCCACAGAGAGCTCTAAAAACACCAAACTCACATAAAATGCCATTGTTTCAGGAACACACAGAAAACAGCATCGCTCGGGAAAGGAATTTGTTTCGTGTGTCTCATTTGTCATCGAAGGAAAAAGGAGAGAAGAAAAATAAACCAATGAAACGTAGAACAGAACGGAAGTAAAAAAGAACAACGAGATCAATTTATTTCACAAGCACAGTCAATACGTGGATGACGTGGACCTTCTGAAGGTCTCAACAGCGGCATAACCGGCCAACCATTCGTTGGAACTGTGGAAGTGCTTGCCACCCCGCCGCTCGTCTTACACCTTCGTCCTTGCGCTGACCTGGGCGGGCGCTAGGCGCGTCCCCGCAGCCGCCTAAACCTAAGGCGCTGTGCGCGGCCGACGGACCAGATCGCGTAGGGGGGGGTCACGAGGCCGACGGAGGAGTCAGTCGAGGGAGCAGACCATGACGGAGAAAAGCGCCGCCCTGCGACTTTCATTGTTTTGCGTATGGGGATAATGCATCGATATTCGGCTCATCTCGGAGTGTAAGCAGAGCAACAAGTGGCGACTGCGAGAACGATACAACAGCTACAAAACGGGCGTTACGATAGCCTTGTTATCAACAGGTATTCGAATGCCATAGTTGTCAACGGATGCTACGATATCCTAGTTGACAACAGGTATTACGATACCCTAGTCGTCAATGGGTGTTACCATCCCATAGTTGTCAACGGGTGTTGCGATACCCAAGTTTTCAACGAGTGTTACGGTACCCTAGTCGTCAACGGGTGCTACAATACACTGGTTGTTGACGGGTGTTGCGACACCCTAGTTGTCAACAGATGTTACAGTACCTTAGTTGTCAACAGATGTTACAGTATCCTATTTGTCAACGGCTGTTGTGATACCCCAATCGTCAAAGGGTGTTATCATACCATAATTGTCAACTGGTGTTACGATACCCTAGTTGTCAACGTCTTCGGTCTGCTATGAGTGTTGAGTTTGTGGATGCGCTCCATTGGTCCCAACAAGAAAATTAAGCAGATTGAGTTCGTCCTGACAGTAGTACTGGAACTGATGAAAATTTCACGGAGGACGCGGGCACAGGGCCTGTGGGAGGAGTGGGGAACGCCAGGACTCGCTTCGCTTTATGGTACTCGGCAAGGAAAAAAAACAGAGATGCTGCAGGAGGTGCAAGAATGACGTGGAACAGTCTGTGACGTCAGCGTCTAAAAACAGCAACCACCGTCACTCAAAGGTAATTGAGCACAACATCCCGATTTGAATGCACTGCTAGCGCCTTCCCACTTACAATTTTCCTAATAACTCGCATTCTAGTTTCCTTGGGAAATGATAGCATAGAAAATAAAAAAGAGCTAATATTAAATAAGAACTACTACTACTAATGAAAGACCAGGGTTCTAGAACTACGATTGAAGACAGGTAACTCTGACAGCACCTTGACACTAACCTTCGTGACCTGACCTGGAAGTTTGATCAAAAGGGATAAAGAAAATATTTCACGCAGCTTTAAAGCTCAATGTACTACAACGTACCGTTTGTTCTCTGTCGTGCTTAGAACAAAGGTTAGTGAGAGTGTTCATTTGTTCTCCCATAAGCAGTTTCATTAACACTGCGAGGGTAGAAAATCATCCCGCACTGCGAGGTGAAATGCAGTGACCGGCACCTACCATCGTCATCTCATAGTAGTCTGGTAAATGCGCTGTCTGTTATCCACCGTTAACGTAAGCTCCAATCGGCCTCTCCGACGTTTGGTTATGGAAAAATACCGAACCACCATTTTCAGGCGACAGCAGAGATATGGCTAGTCACCTCAGATATTGAAACATTAATCTGGAGTTCGGACTGACTTTAAGTGAACCTAACATGGAGGTGTCACACGGATGATGTTTTCAGACAAGTGTACATCTGCTATTTATAGGGTCGTGATATATTTTTGAACTAAGCGAGGAATTACTTAAGTGATTAAAGATTAGAAATTCGATAAGATCTGTATTGGCCACATTAATTTATTGAAGCGTTTTTCATGACGGTGCTTGAAACCGCACTGCAGTTGTTGTAAACTGCGAAGGGGGGAACAACTCACATTCCACGACGTTATTCTCCAAGTGTAACCTCGAGCGCTTCATTGGAATAGGAAGAAATGCATCCTCATTAGACAGAAGACTAAAAATCATTCCCAATATTCTTCGAGCGCCTTTGCATGGAAAATTAGCATGGTAATAACTAAGCCGCAGGCATCGCTAAATATGCATGCTAATATGATATACGTGTATGACCATGCTCTGAAAGTCCAGGGCAAGATGACTTCGCGCAACTCTGCAAATGTGCTCTGTGCTGATGAGAGAAATGAATCGAAAAGGCTAATTAATTTACTACCAAAGCGCAAGAGGGAAACGTGTGTTTATTGATATATTGATGTTGAAATATGTCTAAGGCAGCCACATAAGCGAAGCAAATATTATGCACTACGAAAGGTGAATAATGAACTATTTACCTCTTGCATCTTGCCAAAAACCACGTTCTACAAGCAACACCATTATGGTGAAGTGCTCAAAATACATGAAGCATCGAAACAAGACTTTTCTTCTATGCCAAGCTCAATGATTCCATTGTTCAGTGTCAGTTTCTCATTTGTTGGGCTTAGTGTTGGGATCCGACCAACCACCGCACGTCGAATCCCCATTAAAGGACGATTGATGGCTTCATTATTCATATATCGTGTTATTGAATGTCGGACAAACTGGGGACAAACGCATGTCTGGTGTTTGAGCACAATGCGCGTGATGAAATGCTCAACGACGTATGAGGTACGCCACCAACTGCACGACGGCGACGAACCGGGAACTTGCGGAAGGAGCATGCTCTGATATGTCATTTGGCCGGTCGTGTCGGCGGGTGGCGCCTATTCAATGTTACCATTCACGGTTTGGACGCTTTCCGAGCGAGCCGACTGAGCCATCTCATTCTGCCGGTGGGTACCATTAAGCAGGCCGCTTCATCTGGCGCCGTCCGAGGCGGCCGCCGGTCGGCCATTAGACATGCCGCTCCTTAAGACGCCCTGCCTAATCGGCTTGGATACGGCCACGTTTCCAGAGCGACGGCCGCCGCCGGCGGCGGCGGCGGCGGCGGTTACCTCCTCTGGTGAACGGGGTCGGGTGCCGACAGGGAGATTGTCGTCGGCTTGGGACGCTGCCGGCGTTGCCGGTTACCTCCTCCGGTATGCGGGGTCGGGTGCTGACAGGGAGATTGTCGTCGGCTTGGGGGCTTGGGACGCTGCCGGCGTTGCCGGTCACCTCCTCTGGTGGACGGGGTCGGGTGCCGACAGGGAGATTGTCGCTGGTTTGGGGGCTTGGGACACCCGCGGCGCTGCCGGTCACCTCCTCTGGTGGACGGGGTCGGGTGCCGACAGGGAAATTGTCGCTGGTTTGGGGGCTTGGGACGCCCGCGGCGCTGCCGGCCACCTCCTCTGGTGGACGAGGTCGGGTGCCGACAGGGAGATTGTCGCTGGTTTGGGGGCTTGGGACGCCCGCAGCGCTGCCGGTCACCTCCTCTGGTGGACGGGGTCGGGTGCCGACAGGGAGATTGTCGCTGGTTTGGGGGCTTGGGACGCCCGCGGCGCTGCCGGCCACCTCCTCTGGTGGACGGGGTCGGGTGCCGACAGGGAGATTGTCGCTGGTTTGGGGGCTTGGGACGCCCGCGGCGCTGCCGGCCACCTCCTCTGGTGGACGGGGTCGGATGCCGACAGGGAGATTGTCACTGGTTTGGGGGCTTGGGACGCCCGCGGCGCTGCCGGCCACCTCCTCTGGTAGACGGGGTCGGGTGCCGACAGGGAGACTGTCGCCGTCTTGGAACGCCGCCGGGCGTGCCGTCCGCCACAGTACATGGCGACGCAGAGGAGGGGTCGGCATCGATTTCGGCTCCGGTGGCGATTTGGCCGACTGAGTGGGGAGTGGATTACGAATGGTGAGTGGCGCGTGCGTCGCGCATTGTGCCCGCGGGCGGGCCTGTTCTCGACCCCAAATCCTGGTCCAGCTGACGTATCACGTCGACTGCCAGCCAGGCCGGCGATGGTGAACGGCCGCAACTCTCACCACTGAACATGACTGTCGAACGACCCAAAAACATCTCTTCGCAGCGCTTTTGTTAGTAGGCAAATACGATTTTAGCACTGTTAAGCTTAGTGCGCCGGTAGCTCAGCGGTTAAGCTGAGCATCTGGCACGCCAGAGTTACGGGGTTCGATTCTCCATGATGCCCACCCTTCCTGCCAGGTTGAGAGGTAGGCGGTGTAATATGGCCTCATCTGCTGAGTGCGTCGTAGAGTCACGATACAACCCATTCCAGCAATGTTTAGTTTGACGGAACTTCCCGTCTACAATGCAACACGATCACGGAACACCGATGGAGGCTGTTTGTATTGACACGCGCCCTGGATGGGGGGGGCGAAATCCGCACACCCCTCCGGTTTTTCATAGATAACTCCAGACTGTATTGGCGGATATACGCCATTGTGTGCTTACCTTCTTAGAAATGTCGAGCGCGTTGTTTAAAGCAAGACAAATGAAAATCGGTGAACAATTTTGCGAGTTAGGGGTCGCTAAAGTAAAAAATTGCAACGCCAGAAAAAATATCGGCGCTGATGTATATTGTCAAAAGGGAAGTATTCTTGGCAACACTAGGGATTTATTTGAGGTATATTGTTATGCTATATGGTTTCAAAGTCATGTTAGGTCGCCGAGGCCAAGTCAGGTGAAGTTCATGACGGGTTAATGTAACCAAACTTGGTCAACTGGAATGTTGTAATAGATACAAATGGCTGCCATGCGATTGACGTCACCTTGCATGTTCCTCCCCACACATCCTGAAAACTACTGTTTATCATTGTGTACCTAAGCGTTTGCATACTTTATTCATGTATTTCACTCCATTCTTCGCGAAGCCGATTGGGCCGAACCGCCTAACGGAGCAGTCGAACGGGCGGCCCGGTTCCGGTAGCTAGAGCAGATAATGACTTCATAAAGTGCTGCTATATAGGTGACCTGAGATCAAATACCAGGTCTAGCATGTGCACTGCATCATTAGTAATGTTCAAAACACCACTAATGCTCATTTTGGAGCATTTAAACACAACCACAGTGATCCATAACAATGACAAGCCACGCAAAACCAGAAAATTTAGACATTTTAATCTCACTTGACCTCGGAGATATTGACCTAAGGCCACGATATTTGTACACAATGGAGATCACTACGTTCATTACCGTATCCATCCACCCTGCGAATTTCGTTGCTCCAGCTTTCATAGGAGTCGAGATCCTGGGGGGGGGGCGAATCCGCCCACTCCAAGGCGCGTAATTTTCAGAGACCCTCTAGGGCGCGTGTTAAGTTCACGCACACAACACGTGTGACCAATACATAATATCACCTAAAGAAGACGTCAAAGGATCTAATTTAAACCGCCATCACGCCTCACATATCAGAAATAACGAAATTGAAAGCTAGCATGTGTGGATGATAGGCCTGAGTGGATTACTAATGATTATCGATATCTCTTGCTTTTAGTCCAGGCCCAGCTTTTAGTAACTAAGGCGTATCTGACGGCTGATGCGTAAGTCTCCTCGCTTAATATAAATATATCAGCTTCCTGAAAACTGGCATGCTTATTGAGTTAAGTCTTGGATAATTTTAGAGGGAAAGAGACCCATGCACTGATCTCATGCATTCTGTTCTATCGGTGTGCATTTTGCATCTGTTTTTCTGTGACAGTGGTTAATTCTCGGTACGTCTTGTGGCTATTCCATCGCATCCTTTGCAATAAACTGGGCTTACCGGAATGTATAATAATAAACCCAAGCCCACACTCAAGAATTGCAAGGACGAATAATAGTGCAAATTCGTAGAAGAAAATAAAACACTAGTAGCTGATGTAGATGACGGCGCTGAAATTTAATTGATATATAAACGAAAAGAAACTCCTTGTTCCTTCCTGGGATCTTGATGAACAGCAGTTGTTATATTACCATTACAATGCACGGTGTTGAACATATTCGCACAATTTCAGCTAAGGATGTTGCAGAGGAGGCTCATAGTACAATATTTACAAACAGGAGCCGAATCTTTTGATGAATAAGATAACAAATCTGGGCAAAAAGCAAACTCTTCTTCCTGATCAATTTGCATTCGCCCTGCAAATGTAATAGGCTGTTGTGCAGCTTAGCGGACATGAAAGTCATTTGCTTGCCATAATGAACATTTGCTACCGAAATGCTAATCAGTGCGATAGGCATCACTGCTCAAGATGCCAACATATTTCAAGGAACAAATATCCAGGATAGGATGAGTTGTAGCGTAGCCAACAACGCAATTATGCACTTCCCCACAGTGCATTTGGAGTCAACAAGGCCGTGCTTGCGTGGACGACGCGATAAATTATCGGAATGACCGCAATTACTCAACGAGACCACAGCCGATACATGCACGCTATCGCAGCAAGATATCGAGAGCGAAGCCGCATTGTGCATAGGGAAGAGCGGGAAAGTTGTCCGAATGTCATGCTTGCCATTCTCACCACAGGGGTATGAACGGGTGGGAAGCGGAAGACTTGGCTGCATACATTTTTACAACTCTTTCAACACTTTAGTACTTTCCTAATAATCTTTCGATATTAATGAAAAACTTTGCAGGAAGAAAACCCTGCACGCTATGCCCGAGATCCGCTCCTGGTACCCCGGCGAGGCCAATTCAGTCCTGGGGTCATTTTTAACGTGATCTATGGCAGGACAAGCTTGGAGAATATTATGAAGATAAATTTAGGATAACAAAATGCATGAAGTTGATTCCAAAGAACAAACTTCTTCGTTCATACTTAGCACGTTGCGCTCCACCTCCTGCCATGGAGTTCAAAACATGTTCATCAATCTGAAACACACACTTAATCATTCATGTGAATATTTAAGCTGTATGTGTATTTATTCATAGTGAAGTTTTCTGCGGTGCATTTCACGTATGGAAGTCGACAAATCGACAGCAGCTGACAAGATCGTCAGAATACGTGGAAACATTCCGCCTGATGGACTGGAGCTAGCAACCAATCACCTTCCGGTTACGCACCAATCGCTAACACCAACTCTCTTATGAATATATTCAGGAGTGCACTATGTAAGAATGCTACAATGCATGCATATTAAGGTTGGACATATATTCATATTTTCATTTCTTACTTTGAAGCTTATGGAATTGTTGGTCAGGCTGTTGTGCATTAGGTTACACATAGGGACCCCTGCTCGTCACGTCTGTTCGAGCGTCCGTTCGAGTCTGTAACGAATTTGTTCATGATGTTGCAGTATGACATTCACTAACATTGGGATAGCAATAACATTCACTATGACATTCACCAACACAGGTGCAGAAAACCATGTCTATAATGCTCGGTGGAAAGGTGCCTGAAATCTGGTATGTAAATCGGGTAGCTTGGCCTGAACGAGACACATGTTGAATGAAATGTGCTGGCTTGTCGTGGTGTCTACACGGTCCGACCATTTCCATTTTGACGCTCGTTTTGCACGCGCCACAAAACCATCGCTGACGATGAGACAACTGTGCTGCTGCTGCTCACCTGGCGATCGGGTTCCACCTTTTCAGCTGAACAAAGGAAAATCGACTGCACTGCATAGTGAGCTGGAACTAGAGGACATGTAGTTCACCCTTTCTCATAATATTCCGAAAAATCAGCTAGTCCAGAAACAAGAAAGCTCTTCTCTCCTTTTAGTCGCTCCAACAACGAGCGTGGAAGTCAGTGATGAGACGTCATTCTGACCCCCAGAACTTCCAAACTGACGAGCCAGGACGGCAGACTCGCTCCACTCGGCCTTTTAACCGCTCCGGCCGTAAATGAATGTCGGCATGATTGATCGCCTGGCACGCTGCCAGAAAAGCAATTAACGCAACTCGTGGAACCCTGTATTCGGGGTGTCACCAGCCATTGGAACTCCTTCGTTGGCGTAGATCTCTTCCATTCGCGTATGCGATGATACCTGGACAGCACTCGAAGGACAAAAAACTGACGCTGACCAACGTCGAATTCCAAGTCCATTTGAAAAAACGTGAGCCAAGATATATCGGTCGTACGTGGTGAGCGAGGTGACGAAAGTTAAACAAACGAAAATATATTTCGATGGCAGCTAATTTTAAGGAGAAGAATGGAGAAATAAATAGCCCAATAAGGAAGCCAAGCGGAAAAACCAAGTGTTAAAAATTAATCAGCATAAAAGGATGAGGATGCATATCGACAGACCAAGAGTATCAGTATGAACAATCATCAGCAATCACCCGTCAGCAATCATCAATCATCATGCACCAGTATCAGCAATATCGCCAAAGCTATCAGCACGGCAATGGAGCGGATCACTAGATGTTATGATAAATACAAAACTGAGGACGCAAGTCATTGGGAAGGAAGAAGTACAAATTGCATTCGAAAGATGCAGATATGTATGTATGATTGGGTGTACAAGGTATTCCAGGGTGGTGCCTGCATGCATGTGTGCTTAGAAGGTTTTCAAGTTTGTGCGGTTAAGATCAGATTTCGAGTCCCTTCAACCCCACCAATGTATCTAGAACGCAATAAGACTACGCTTAAAGCTGCCAAAAACAGCATGGTAGACGCCGATATGCACTTTCCGAAGTCAATCACTAGCCGTCCAGAGAGAGGGTCGGAGGCACCATCCGAAGTCCGTCACAAAATGTAAATGCCTGTATACTAACTCTGGATAGAGGAATCCCAGTTGCATGTCTTGTGGAATATCTCGTCTCAGTTAGTGATTCTAGAAATATTCGCATTATATTTAAGAGATGGCTGGCAGTCTGATTAGCGATCACTTCGCATAGTACTTTGGCAATAGAGAGGAAGAACAGCGAACTGAATAGGATCCAAGGAACAAGTTGCCATCGGATGTCAACGAGCAGTTGTGATTAATGGCAGGCAGCAGCCCAGCGGTGGTTTTTGCGGAGAACTGGGGGAAAATAGCTTGTCGATTTGTATGATTCTGGAACTTCGTTTGGGATGCAATTTGTGTCATATGTCTTAATGGGGGTGGGGAAAATGATTCAGATTGAAAGAAAAATCAATTCGGACTCGATATATGTCTTTAAATGCATCCACATGTCGACGTGTGCCCATAAATGCATCCACATGTCTTATGAAATCTGATTAATTATTCGATGACCTTCATTGACATCGTTGACCTTCATTGACAGTACTGCGCGAACACCCAGTTCACGAAGTCACATGTGACTTACCTATCCATGTCTTACCTTTATCCCTACGATTAGCGGGGAAACAGGACTAACATGGATTCGTCAATAGGCAGCGCCCACTTTGTGTGCTGCGATCAGCTGGGTAAGCTCGCTAACGACCCAAGACCGTGGAAATGCAAACAAATCGACGGGAACACTTCACCTGTATTCAAACAGGGTAGGTTTGGCCAACTAGCTTGTTTACATTGGAGAGTCTTGATATATTTGCGTACAGGCGCCAAAACTGAAAAAAGCTAAAACAAAATTAACAAAACAAAGCCAAAAACTAAAACTAAAACTGAACTAAAGCAAAACTAGAATAACCACAGCGTTATTTAGCGGCTACTAATTCTCTGCAAAACTGCCGACCGGGAGAGCGGGGGTGGGAGGGGGGGGGGGAGAATGTGTTTGAAAACATGCTAGACCACATAGGTCATTTACGCCGCCTCTAAAGCGAGTGGGTTTTGCATGCAAGTGCAATACAAATGTACACTTATGTGAAGGGAATTATACGTTATAGTGCATGTGACGCTAGGTGCTAAAGTCAGTGGGAGGGACATTCCCCATATGGCTAGCGGTTATGATTAAGCTTAGTTTGCTCTACCTGTTCCTTCACAAGATAATTTGTGCTTTCGGGTGAAAGAGCTTGACAAAAAAGTTAATTGCGCCAGAGTGCCAACATAGCCTACTCACTCACGCAAGACCAGAATCGCCCTTGCAACAGCCTATGATTAATATTTTGTTCAGTGAAGATGTCGGTGCTCTCAGATATTATGGAGGAAATACCAGTGTCCGAACAGACGGAACAGTCACAACTGTATAGTTAAACTGAGCATACGGTATGAGATACCACATATATATGCATATATCTGTATATATCTACATATATATGTATATATATATATATATATATATATATATATATATATATATATATATATATATATATATATATATATATATATATATATATATATATATATATATATATATATATATATATATATATATATATATATATATATATATATATATATATATATATATATATATCTGACGTGTGCGCACGCTTGCGTGCGTGCGTGCGTGCGTGTGCGTGAGTGTGCTTGTGTGGTTTCGTGCGTTTGCTATGCACCGCCAGAACCTAATATTTACTCCCTAATTGAACTAAAGTGGCTCGATCTACATCACCCCTCTCGAGTAGCAGTCGACATGGATTTCAGTGAAGCGGTGTCGGGAGATTTACTGACAAAGCTTTGCAATCGCAATTGATAACAGCAATCCAGTAGTGCTAGTCAACAGTGCGTTTTGAAACCGGCCCAGGCGAGAGGCATTGATAATGAGCATATCTTTGATCAGGTGACACGATCTCCGTGAGCATAGCCTTGATCTGGTCACACAACCTCCGTTGGCATAGCCTTGATCAGATGACACCACCTCGGTGTTGTGGTCGGCTGGCGCGTATGTTTCGAGAGGGAGAGGTTCTTCGCGAAAGTCTGACCCCGGACAGAGTCCTTCGCTGCCAACTCCTGCGTAGATGACAGCCGCTGGAGAGTGCTCGCCGTGGCACGGGATGAACCCTGACCGACCAGCGCCTGCGGCATTGGCTCCACGAGCACGAGCTGCCACCAAGCGGATCCTTCTGACCGGTGGCACGACCCGGGGGTACGACGTTGGCTCTGCTCACCGGATCCGATAAATATGGATGGTCCGGCCTGTGCCTAACTGTACTAAGGCGTGTGATCTGAGAACAAGCGCGTGTATGTACAAACTGGTTCAGCAAAGGGTGACGGAGAATGGAGTCACCGCTGAGAGTGAATGTTTGTGTACACGTGAGCGGATGTGCATGTGCGCACTGAAGAATAAATTATAAGGGATAGCGAAATATAAAGAACGTGGTCAAGTGCGGATGGATCTTTTCCCCTAGAGAGTATGTATATTTTTGCTGTTAGCGTGGGCAGAAGCGAGGGGAGGGGATGCAATGGCCCAAATATTCTACTGATGCAATTATATAAGACGCATTTGTTGCGTAATTGCCGTGCCAAAGGTGGTTGTGACAGCCAATAACGAACACCTTGTCACCCATATTAGTACGGCTCAAAAGTGTTCCTTTGCTGTTTACAAGTGTTCCTTTGCTGTTTGCTGGATACACATTGAGCTTCATGCTAGAGTGCGCAGATATTTCGGCTTCTGCTGTGAAACTACCAAGACTGTCGCCCCTTTGAGTCCTGCATGCTCAGCACTAATTGGGTTGCCTTTATATGGCTTTACAGCGGTAGCATCTGAGTGAGTCTGAAGCCATCTAATACAGCTCCCCGTATTCTCCGGCTCTCCTGCCTTCCTTCTTCTCGTCACTTATGCCTCCTGTACGCTTCGGCGCCTCTCCTTCCTGAGGTGGGCTCGATTCATCCTTAATTGCAGCAGAGGTGTTCGCGGAATTTGACTAACCTCATTGGATCGGTCTGACAGGCCCGTCGCCGTCCTCTGACAACGGCGCGGCTGCGGCACGCTCCAGCAGATCAAAACAGGGTTTACAACAGGCCGGACAGACCCGCCGCCGTCCTATAGCGGCAGTGCGACGGTGGCGCGGCTCCACCGGCCCGGTCATAACGGGGCCGGTCCGACAGGCCGCCGTCGTCCTATAGCGGCAGTGCGACGGTGGCGCGGCTCCACCGGCCCGGTCATAACGGAGCCGGTCCGACAGGCCGCCGTCGTCCTATAGCGGTAGTGCGACGGTGGCGCGGCTCCACCGGCCCGGTCATAACGGGGCCGGTCCGACAGGCCGCCGCCGTCCTATAGCGGCAGTGCGACGGTGGCGCGGCTCCACCGGCCCGGTCATAACGGGCCGGTCCGACAGGCCGCCGTCGTCCTCTGACAGCAGAGCGACGGCGGCGCGACACCGGTCTGGCGGAGCGCGGCCGTTAGAGCGGCCCGGCGACCTCGCATGCCATCAGCTGGGCGGTAAGCGGCACACAACGGCCGTGCCTCTGGCGGTTGGCACGACGACGCTGCAGCCGGCACATGGGCGGCCACACGACGATGCGGCGCAGGTCGATACACTACTAGCGAGGTCAGCGACCGAATCGACGGGGAAGACAGCGGTCATAGGTCAAAGAGGCTGGGCAGACATCAGATGTCGGTCGGAGAGGCGGAATAGGCATTTAGATTTAGGTCTGAGACTGAAGGGATAGTAGCTCTAGCTAAGGTGAGACGGAAGAGATGGTAGCTTCAGATAATAGGAGATAGAAGAGATGGCAGCCATCGGTCAGAGGAGACGTGAGTTTAGGCGATGCGTGTGGGGGAGAGGGAGGGCATGAAATGTTTTAGGCGATGCGTGTGGGGGAGAGGGAAGGCATGGAAGGTTTTAGGCGATGTGTGTGGGGGAGAGGGAAGGCATGAAAGGTTTTAGGCGATGCGTGTGGGGAGAGGGAAGGCATAAAAGATTTTAGGCGATGCGTGTGGGGAGTGGGAAGGCATGGAAGGTTTTTAAAACTAGTCGATCACTTCGAAACCACATGACATGGCGTTGAAATGGTTAAGGTCAGAATGATTTCAAATCGGCTGCTCTTTCAAAGGTCTCCATTGACCTTTTCTTTGGAAATATCACCAGATATAAAAATGATATGTAAAATGTGGTTTGCATTTTTGGCCACTGACCCTTATCAAACGACGCCAAACAGATATACGGTGCAAAATATGTAGACGGTGCAAGATATGTAGAAGGCCTGGACACGGGTGCATCTGGTACACGAGCAGTATCCTTAAAATAAGTCGCCAATCCTGATCCGAAAACATGATTATCGCACGAGTTTCTCCAAACAGTTATATTTTATCACATTCGCTACAAGCCGACTCGGTAGATTCCCGGGAAAGTGCCACGTGGTCAGCCACTACAGAGCTGGCCTGCTTGAAATATGATTGCACTAAATAGTTGTGTGCTGCTACATACAATGAACAGACGAAACCAGTTTTCATGGAAGTACATTTTTTGCACCTACGACGAAACTGGCTACGTCAACTTGTTATTCATCGCAGGAATTTTCTTCATGAACTACGAGATTGTACTTGACAAATACCGCCAACTTCTGGAAGTAGACCAATTCGACACCGCATATTATTGATGCGGTATAGTGGTCGCCCAACGGAGATCTCTGGGCTTTGTTCAGCCTACAAATAAGCTAAAAATATCCTAAGCATAAAAATAAGGTGCACGAAATTCAACGAGTTTTTATTTTTCAAGAGTTACTGGAGCTAATCAGCCCCTTCCTTGCCAAAACATTGTCGAGCTATTGCTTAAACTTCCTCAGATTCCTGGGTGCGCCTTTGCCTACGACCTTCCTAGAAAGGTACATCCATTGCCCAAATAAAGACAAAGAGCATCTCATCAAACTTTAAAGTAAAAGCAATGTGAACAACGGTATGGAGATTGCAAGGAAGTAAACTTTGCTGAGCTTTATGCTCCGAGGCGCCAGTAGCCGATCCTGGCCCACTGTGCTTGACTGAAGGCCACACACATTTGCTATCCCCGCCACGCGTATTTCTGCGATATTCTGAACATTGTCCATGTAACTGTGCCACAACATGCGTTTCCTGAATAAACGAGGTGATGAAAACACTACATACAAATCGAATTCACCGTCGAGGAATTAACATGAGGCCAAGTCATAAGGCGCTCCGCATTTTTGTCTATTTTGTAAAGTGGAGGAACCGCAATGCTAACCAACTTGTGTAGCGGGTGATCACTATGGAAGTTGACAATGCATAATTACATGCGAAATAAAGCACAATGGATACGTATTATAGCAATATCTCAACAAATGTTGTGCACTAGAAATATTGTGCATGTGTGTTCGTAAAAATAATATGTGAAGATCGCCAACATATTGGACAATGAGTCGATATCGCAACCTCGGTAACGCAGATTATTCGCGAACTGATGTCAACATTGCGCAGTAAAATACTTATCCATGACAAAGGCATCTATCGCATGCTACCTTGCATACTACCTTGCTTAACAGCTTGGAACATTTTGACTAATTTGGAGCAAAGTGGACACTGAGAACTTGACGTAAGGAAAAGCGGCCACTAAAATTGATGTCAGGATGCGTCAGGACTTGGTTCGAGCAGAAGTGCATAAAGTTCTTGTCTCAGGGTCAATAAATGCTGGCATACCTGGCACTGACAAAATCAGGATGAAAATTGTCTCGCATAAGTGAATGTGCATTTAGAATGTTTGTTTTAAATCTGAAGGTGGTCGGATTTAGTATCGGCCTTCCACGACATAGTATCCGGCCTTCCACGGCATAGTATCCGGCCTTCCACTGCATAGTTAATGGCAAATTTAAAATTAAATTAAAAATAAAAATGGCAAATTTAAGAATTATAAGGATTTGTTTTGGGTGGTAAAACGTTTTGAGACCATGGTCCATTTCGCATTCTTTTTCTGACTTCAAATAAGTTGTATTTGAAAAATCTTCCCCAAAATGAACTACCCGGAGTTAAAAACATGACGTCAATCGTGACCACACGTTATTCTAAGTGGCGTCACCTTTTGAGGGGAAAAATATTTGGGTAACTTCTGGCTCTTATCGTCGAGCGGTTTCCGATGATGTCTCTTTCGTTTTCGTGTGAAGCTTAGCTTGCGGATCAGAGGGCATATATATATATATATATATATAGATATATATATATATATATATATATATATATATATATATATATATATATATATATATATATATATATATATATATATATATATATATATATATATATATATATATAAGTATATATAATATATATATATATATAGATATACACGTTTTTTAAGCGGAGCATGCGTCAACGCCAGATTTAACAAACGCCAAATACGGTAGTGATCCGAAAGCACGCAGACGGTGGCCAAGTACAGCGCTTCATAAATTCATGTTAGATGACGGGCATGTGAAACAAATTATCTTAGTATATGTCTACACATGAAATTAATGATACACATAGAAATAATGGCATGGAAAACCCGTTCATTTGCTCACCCATTCATCTTAGAAAAGCTCCACTCTTGGTCTCTGACTTTCCAGAATATTCGAGTTTGTGTCGACAGATAAACAATACTCATATATCCTAGTGACCATGTTCACATATAAGTTCTTTCACATATGAAAGCTTTTAGCACCGTAAAAATGCCGTATAGATATACTATTACCCACTAGCCAGCACAACGATTTTTTAAAAACTTTCGAGTAAATAACAGGTTTTAACCAGCGGCGCCGCCAGAATTTCCTTTAGGGGGAGGGGACGGGGCGGACAAAAATATCATGAAGCAGAGAACGCATTCGGCGCGCGAAGCGTACCAAAAAATATTTGATTTTAGGTGGTAAATATTTATAAAAGTCTTGCTTCACGATTTGCATGAATTGTTCACGAGATGAGAACATGTACCAGAAACGTGGCCTGACCTGACCTGGGAAGAAGATTCATTTTAAAGTTCTGTAGTGAATTTCCGTAGGTCTGCGCAATTTCATTGCGTTTATTCAGCCATTTATGTACAACGTTTGATTAAACGCGTGAATTTACGCGCAGTACCATACGTGAGGGACCGAGATGCTTGGTGCAAAATTGTGAAGTTCTTAAAAACACTACAACCAGAACACTACAATAGCTAAAAACAAAAACAAAAAATACCTCAAAAGACACAATCGGAGGCGCAGCCAATGAGGAGCGTCCATTTCCCCTTACCCAACAATTACACCAGATGAACGAACTGCCGAGATGTTCATCACGCCGTACTATAAATGTTCGGCGGGCTTCGCGTGCGCGGTCTAAGTTCGATTTTTCACAATCCAAAATTTGTGGCGTCGCTCTGCCACCGGGCAGCACAATTCTTAGTTGATGGTGCATCGAAAAAAAGTTGCCGGAGTGACCAAATTATAGCCAACGATACCGAAAATACATGTCAGTGAAGCGCCCCCACCCCCCTCTTGCCACGATGCATTCTGCCGCTCGCGATCGATGCCGATTGGCCGAAAATATTCTTAAATGGTGCCAACGGTGAGCTACATTCACATCGCGATGCATTATGTTATATCGTAGACGCCTGACCACATAAATCTGCATGCTTCTTGTCGTCTGCAAATAAGCAAAAGCATCGTACATATACAAGTCACGGCAAGTCATCATTTGCTACTGCACATTTAGACCAAAGCGAACTCCATTCTGACCTAGGGGCAGATCCAAGGAGAGGAAGGGGAGGAAGGAAAACTTGAAAAAGGCATGGTAGTAATATATGCATATACAGTGCTGGTTCAGATGAGAGGAAAGCGAGAGACGAGGTACCAGGCTCCCACGCGTCCAGCCATACGCCTATGAACAGCTTGTCTGCAGTAACCTCACTAACGGCAACCTGAATCCAGCATTTGAGTTCTGGTAACCCTCACGCCTCCCAGATGGATGTGAATCCATGGAACTTGGCCCAATGCTGTATTATCTCTTCGTCTTAATTAATCATTCACGTTTCCATTGCCTTCAGTGTAAAATACATCTTCGGGGTTAAAGAAAAGGAACATTCATGTGCAATTTCAACATTCCGGATGTGTTGCAGTTGCATCCCTAAGAATGCCGTGCTCATTCCTCCTGCCCAGAAAGTGCACTCGAGCGTCCTGGAGGGGAGCCTTTTTACAGTTGACGGGGTGCCACGTATCTATAGGGGTGACCCAGATGCCCACTAACTGGAATCGCAAATGGATACGGCCTACTCTGCTAACTTAGTCGCGCCTGCTCAATTAATTTCAGAAATTTCATGCACAATTTCATGATTACATTCCAACATCAGCGAACGCAGACCACTCGTGTCCAATATTACGTTGTTTCGGCAAACACTCGGCAAATATACAGCTAGGACCGTCAAGTATCTGAGTCGTGCTGACATTTGAAGACGCTGAGCCATGCATTCATTGGAGGTCAGCCGGCGCCGGGACTTGATCCGTAAATCATCCTCAGGCGGAGGCAACCAGTCTCGTGTCTGAAGCCCCTCGAGTACATCCGAACTATTTCGCGTCCATTAAAAGTTACGAATGTAACTTCTCTGGCAGACGGCCCAAGTTTACGAGTGTGTGGCGAGCTATCTGTCCGTCGACCAGCTGAAATCCCCGGCCCGCAGCCAGCTGTTGGCAGCTCAACTGTTCATTATCATGCAGCTCAGCGGCGCATCCTATTTCGGTTCTCCACTTATCTTCCCTCCCCGCCCCACTCCACACCGTCCCAAAGTCTACGACCACTCAAGATCAGTATTCTCCTGCGATCAATGTTTCTTTGCAGGTGGCCTACACCAGCGTAAGGCGCCACTAGGAGTGCTGGACGAGTGAACAGATTGAGAGGACAGATCCAGGCGCAGGGTGGGAGAGGACAAGAGACTAGCTCCCCTGCTGCAGGCACAAGATCGGATCCCAATACCGCGCCAGGATGGCTGTAGGCGCACCGCAACTGCGCGCTCTTGGTAGCCCATACATGTGTGTACTGTGTCGCAATGATTTCCCTGGCAAGTGCAGACATTAAAAAATAAACAAATAAAACTCTTCGGATAATTCGGCTAAGTACATTTGAATTCGGAATGCGTGGTCGGTATCTGGCAATGGAGCAAGATTGTGCAAAAAGTACCTTCAATTTCATATCAAGTGCACTGGAAAAAAGCATCGACTCCAACCGAAATTGGCTGCAACCTTGCCGGAATCAAGTTCCTCTGCCAAACATGGTGTACCTGAATATGTAATGCGCTAAGTCGAATTGTCGAATTAGCATAGATACTGCACTGGGCCACGGTCCTTTTGGTACCACAGACTTCCTTTCAGCTCAAGCCCCATACAGCCATTCAGCATAGCGCCCCCCCTCCCCCATCGGGCTGACATCAGCTGCCCAGCCTCCCCATCGGGCTGACATCAGCTGCCCAGCCTCCCCATCGGGCTGACATCAGCTGCCCAGCCTCCCCATCGGGTTGACATCAGCTGACCAGTCTCCCGGCATTGGGGCGTGCACGTCCCGTGACTTACCGACATAACCACACGACCGGCGGCTGGCTGACTGGCCTTTGGGCGGTACCGGCCAGGCCGACACCGGTTAAGTTCTGTCATAGGACCTTTTGGTTAGTCAAGAATTGCACGCTTTTTAAGAAAAAAAATGTTTTGACGGAGACTATTCAAATTCAGTTTTTGCCCAATTTCGAGTGCATAAATTATCAATTTCGTACATTGCAACTAGAGTGTTAGTGTTCCAAGACACGGTGTTAAAGCACGTGTGTTTTGAAAGCATAATGTTGGGGCCGGACTGAGTCCCTCAGATGAATTCCTATCGTACATATATATGAGAATATAGTAGAACAGAGAGCGATGGCTTCAAAGGCGCTAACAACAATACAATTCCCACCAACATTTTTATCTTAGTTATAAAACACAATCACCAGCTTCATCATTATATTTGCACCTATTCCCTACAAGCTCAATGGTGTTCAAGTTCATAGAGCAAACTTTATTTTCCCAAAATTGAAACAGATTCACTACCTGACTGTGCCATGCAGATGGCTGAAATTTCTTGTATTACTATTTCCATGCCAATAGTCAACGATAAATTGACCGTGAAAACTACTGAATACAAGCCAGGCTTTTAGTGAAGACAGTCCCTGACCATCAAGGGCGGGTCCCCAAGAGTTCAGGGACAGGCCACTCTTGGCTTTAGAGGCATGACTCACTATAACTACCGACAGCCACGTTGCGCAGCAGACAGTCCCGAGCGCGAAAATTCTGAATTGATTGGCACGTTATTACAACCGCCGAATATTATGAGCACCGGTAATAATAGACTTCGAACTAGCGGACGGACCGACTGGCGTCCAATAATTATATTGCCGTCGCCCAGCGACTAACACGCAGGCTAGCTCCTGCGCTCCAGAGCTGCAATAAACGGAGCGGGACCCTCAGAGACTTGGCACCCGGCCAGTCGAGGGCCAAATTGTTTGTAGTCGTTTGAGTCTCGGAAAAGACGCGCGTCACACGCAGATTTCCTTCCCGAGCCACGAACACTTTTGTATGGATGAATCATCGATATCGAAAAACTCCGAAGTGCCAGATAACGTCAACTATTGAGTACCACTGCCATTCAGGTGGTCGCGTAAAACAAAAACTTGAATCCGGAATCGAAAACCTTGACCTGCCTTATGTGGTATGTGTGGTGGTATGCCTTATGTGGTGGTATGTGTATATATATATATGTATATATATATATATATATATATATATATATATATATATATATATAATATAAATATATAAATATAAAACCTTGACCTCAAATATAAAAAGCATGTCAAGGTTTTCGATTCCGTATTAAAAATTTTGTTTTACGCGATCACCTTAATGGGAATCGTACTCAGTAGTTGACGTTGTCTGGTACTTCGGAGTTTTTCGATATCGACGATTCATAGGTATATATATATATATATATATATATATATATATATATATATATATATATATATATATATATATATATATATATATAAAAATATATATATAACGAATGTTAACATGAAACCGTTCATATATATATATATATATATATATATATATGAACGGTTTCATGTTAACATGTTTATGAAAACCAATCGTTTATGCCAAGACCACCGGTGTCCAGAGGAACGCCAAGTTTTCACCATCAACCGTAGGGAAAATGTGGAAAACCGGGGTGCAGGCAATAGCACTCAACATACTTCAGAGGACTGGAAATACTATCTTCCGACACTTGGTGGAAACTTAGGCACACCAGATTACAGTTCATGTATGACCGATACTTTTGTCTTCCTTCGGAGATGAACATTGCACTTCACGACACGTTTTTCTGGAACTCGAAGGATATAACCAAAGTTTTGTCGTGCTCAGGGCTGGATTTGTACTTTGCGATCCTGAATGTGGAGAGGAAGTCATTTGCCTTATCAAATGCGTACATTTAAAAAAATCTTTGACGTCAGAATTCCGCTTTGCACTTCCTAGTGAACCCTGAACAAAGGCACAATTCGCCATCAAATGAGAAAAAATGATAGGATAATATTTATAAAGGATAATGCTCTCGATGCGAAAAACCACAACCAGACAATTTTTCCAACCTTGGTTATGCCCTTCTTATAGACCCAAGGCAATTTATAAGCTCCGTGGTTAGAAGCAACTTGATTGTACTCAACCAAGTTTCGAATTTTCAAACTCTGCTCCAATGCAATCCGTTCAGAACACCTGCATTGGACGTCCATATACTTGACCACTTTGCGATAAGGGGTGCGGCTGGTCTAAGCGCTATGCAATGAAATGCAGCTCGTACACCAGCAAGGGAGGCGACACCTCGCTTGGCATTGTACACTTCTAAACCATTTACCATGCAACGCCACAAGGCTAATGGTACGATTCACAGACGTTGGGCAACTATCTCTGACACCCTTGTTTGTTTGTTTATTGGGTGGTTCACGACGCACTTTCTTCACATTCACGGCCAATGGCGCCACCCACACTGTTTCGCCAGTGGGCCGCGGGATTGGGAAATGTTCCGAGCGGCGCTAGTGTCGAACCCAGGACCTTTGATACCCAGAGCCCAACGCCTTGACCACTCGGCCATCCCGCCCCACCCCCTCTGACACCCTAATCCGCCCCTGGTACCCTCATGTCACCCCTTGTCATCCTAATCTGTTCACCCTGATGCATTCATATCCCCCACTGTTGCCCTACTCCGCCTACCCTGATACACTCATATAACCAACTGTGATCCTAATCCGCCTCTCCTGATCCACTCATGCAATCAATCCCTGTCATTCAATGCAATCCCTGCAATTCCTCCATGTCAATTAAATCCCTGCCATTGAATGCGTCACTTCAATGTAGACGGATTCTCTCGTCCAATCTTCTCCAAAGGGAAAATACAGACGACAATTTGGTATCATTTCTTCTAGGTGAGCTTTTCTATTGAAGTGGATGGCTCAGTGGTCAGGAGAAGAGACTGGATAAAACAGGCAAAAATGAAGTGCCGTATAGCCATCCACCTTGGTAATTGGCTTACTCCTTACCGCTTCGTATTTGTCTTGGATGGTGAAGTGGCATGACAAAATGACAAAACTAAACGTTGTTTGTGCTGTATCGCTAAATGGCCTGCACGCAGCTTTGGCAAGACCGCTTGGAGAAAGTAGAGCAAGAAGGCCAGGACAGGAACGACGGACGTCGGCCCCCAGACCAAACTATTGACACTAACGTCGGCGAATTCATGAGTCACGTAGCGCCAGTTAGTCTTGGCATGGAAGGGAAGGCTGGGCACGTTTCAACGCAAGTTCATAAAACTGAAATCAGCAGTTCAAGTGGAAATGCTTCTACAAACTTTCGTATGACACTGCTACTCTATAATTATGTTTGCGAAGTTAATTATAGACAACACGACAACTTACCTGGATGACGATGATACATAGACGGCAGCTATTCATCAGGCATGGCCAATTAGGTACGCTAAAATGCCGCGGCTGAGTTATTTTCGTCGGTGTTGTCAATGGAAGAGACTGGATAAAAAAGGAAAATGAAGCATGGCCTGGTCATGCACCTTGGTAATTGGCTTACCACATATCGATTCGTATTTGTCTTGGATGGTGAAGTGTCATGCCCACAAAGGACAAAATTAAGCTTTGTTTGTGCTGTATCAATAAACGACCTGCTCGTATTTGTTTAGAAGATGTTAGAAACTGATATCTTGCGAATATCTTCTTCTTTCACACGCAAGGGAGCTTTGATAGCGTGAGAAGGATCCATGGACATTCTCGGGGATTGAGGCTCTCTGAGGTACGGGGTGCCAGGCCGTCATGCCCAGGGGCGTCACCTGTAGGTCAAAGAACATCACTTCGAAGGGGCACCATGCACTGCCGGAAGAGGGAGGGGTGAGGTGAGGGGGTCGTGCTCATTACTGTTATATGGCGCCCTTAGCACATTGGATTGTGGACCTGCACTGTTTGCCAGAGGTTCGCTTCGACATTTTTTTCAAGGGGCACCGTCAGTACCTGAAGGGCCCAAGGGAGAGACAGTCCCCTGGGGCTTTAGGGTGTATTCCGCCTCTTCGTCCTTCCACTTGGATCCGTCTCTGGGTAGAGTAACTGGAGGCGCTACCAATCTCGTCTGGGAATCATTGGGCGGATCACGAGTTCAGCGGTAAAGGACACAGACATTGCCTCCCATCGATCCCAAATGGGCCACATTGTGAACATCAGGTGATTTTTATCCTGCTCTGGGATTTTCCAGGACAAAATGGTGTTCTTGGCTTCCGAAGCCGACACTTGCTGTTGGGGAGAGCGTGGCGAGAAGCCATTCAGCGATTTCCGACTTCATTTTCTGAGCTTACTTGGGCCCTATTGGTAGCTATGTATTATTTTGATAATTAATATCATCACTGTCATGCATATATATATATATATATATATATATATATATATATATATATATATATATATATATATATTATATATATATATATATATATATATATTACATATAAACACAACAGCAATAACAATAATAATACTAATAATATCAATAATAATCATATAATCTGATGAAAACTAGCTACTAATATTCGTCTTAAATCCGCAGAAAGCTTCCGCAGTACAGCGTACTTCCGTCAGTGCATTCGCCTTCGCGTGCATTCGGCTAAGAGGGCCCCAATGATCATTATTAATTCTAGATATTTCTCCGGCGTCCGACGGATAGTGAGGAACGAACGCCACATCTTTCAGCGATCAGAAAACCTATCAAATCGTTTCCCAGCCGATCCTATGCTAGCCTACAGAAGGGAAACAAACCTAGCGAATGCATTTATGCATGCCAAGACAAGAAAGGTAATGTGACTCAAAATAAGCCACAAAATTACGTTAAGAGTCGTTGCGTATGCCGCGTCATGTGCGAGGAAGTTGAAACGTCTGGGAATTAAATGGGAAGACCGCCTGTGGGCTGCACATCTTCCAATGTCGTGTACTGCGTGTTCTGCAGAAGTGTTTGTTATGTGGGAAAAACAGGGGACAAATTGCACGACATGGGTCCAAAATACCTTGCCTAACTGGACACAGGCGGCTGTTATTGCGTGACGCGACCGTCCGACACCCCCGGTGGGACGTGGGACCTTCCGTCTGGTGTCGCCTCGATGACAACTACGTCACGCCGCTGGATGCCGTCCACCTGGAGGCTTGGGGCGGCGGCGGCGCCGGCACGAAAACCGACGGGTCTCTTCTACGGGAGGAGGTGCGACGGCGATGCGGTGCGACCCCACCGTCGCGACACGACCAGCTGCCGGTTTCGCTGCGGCTCGAGGTGCAGAACGACAACGGGACGCGCCTGCTAGGCGGCCAGATCCGATCCGCCGCCGAATGTGTTCACGATTGTTTAACATCTGTTGAATGCCTTAGTAGTTTTCCATGAATATGATGGATGACAGTTTTGCTGTCATGCCAGCAGATGTTTATAGCACATTTGGGTTTGGTACGCTGTACGCCTACCTTACGCACTGTCATCCTGAACTAATAATGCGCATAACGGACTATTGATGTGAAATGTACGTAGACGATACCCCAGTGGGAGGTCAGGATTTTCAGCTCGGCGTGATTTGTCTAATTACCAAGTTTGACGAACGCATGGCGCAACGCGAATGCACTGACGCAAGTACAATGTAGTACTGAAACTGTGTGCAGGATTCATTCGCATGTACATGTAAAAGATAATTATAAAAGATAGACCATTGGCTGGTGAACCCACGAGAATGTTGACAATCCCACAAGATGCATTCTTATCTCAAGTTAAATTTTACACATGGCGAGCAGGGAATGATTTGTTTCGTGTTTGTGGGTATATGCGCTAAAAATATGTTCCGCCAGATGAACATATTTTTCCGCAAGCTAAACATACTTTCCGTAATGTCAATTGCTAGAATCGTAGACCAGAGGATGAATGAGATGAGGAAGGCACAGAGCGGGTCAGAACAAGAGGAAATGTTTTCGGGAGTCAAGCAGCGGGCAGGGACTTGCTAAGATATCTGATGTGATATCGAATGCACAATTCCGTTTTTCTTTCACTTTATTTAACACAGATTACGTGCAACTCAACCAGTCAAAGTGCCTCATCGTTTACTATCCGTTGCATGCGATCAAATCACATACATACCAATGTGCAGCATATCACAAACAAGGTAAAAATGTGCATCCTTACTGGTAACGGCGCTCATCGGGTTCAGCATCCCAAACATGGCTGTTTGTTTTCAGACGGCTGGTGGAGAGAGAGTGAGAGAGAGAGGCGTCTGGTTGGCAGAGTCGGCGGAGACGGTGCGTCACGCGTTCGAAGTGTGCGAAATCGGAGACGGGCAATAGATTAACTGGAAAGGACGTACGTTCTATGGGAGCATAGCAGAGAAAGAGCAGGAGTGAGTGGTCGTAGGAGCACGTCGTAGAGAAAGGACAGATGAGAGGCCAAGACGAGTCACTGCATTCTCTCAACACTGCAACAGAAGAAAGTGAGGATGTCATGTCATGGCATGCCACGTCAGAGCATGCAACTGACTACATGAGACAGCGGATGAAACACATGCGTATCATTCCACAATATAGCGACAAAGTGAGAACTTTGGGAACAACAGAAAGGAGCGAGATCAAAACCACTGCCATTAGTCCCGATGAGGCATTGTTTGGTTGTCAAGGCTCCACTGAGCTGTTTGAGGTTCTCTGTCATAAGCTCAGCACCAGTCAACCAAGCCAAGCACATGTTGTCTGGGCTCCCGTAGCTGCTGCGTACATGGACTTCATATGGGCCAGTTGGACAGGAATATTTTATAATTGCTTGCTACACAAAGCCGTATAATCGATCTGAAGCATTACTCACGCTTTTGGACTGAACACTGCCCAGCGTCCATTCCCGGGATGCGCGCGTCGCAGGGTATTTGTTATCTCCCGATATTTCATTGGAGCACATCGACAAAAGGGCAGCTGAAGTTCCTGAGAAGGGCACTTTGTGTGCGTTAAAAGGATCTTATTGCAAACTATTCTGCAGAAGTGGAAGCATATATTTGGTTAGGAACAGCACGAAAAATATCCGAGCAACCGTAAAGATACTCTTTTTTGTTGTCACTTTATTTTGAGACACAAAGAATTTGCAACTTAAGCGTCCACACACAAGCAGAGCTTTCCAAAATGTGTCGAAAATGTCAAGTTATGCTTCCGCAAGTGCTCTGTGGTTTTTATGTGGTGTTTTCCACGCGTCCTATCAGCACTTATGCTGTATTTGTCAAAACTAGGTGTTTCTCAGCCACTGGCGCATCTAGGATTTGCGTCCGAGGGGAAGGAAGAGGAATAGATTTGGAGGACCCCACCTACCCCATTTGCTAAGAAGTCAACGGATGTCGACCATTATGTTTCAAATTGGTTCATTTTCATACTGCCTTAAACTAATTAGTGAGAGCCTAATCATGTGAATGAGATCCTTAACTTACCATTATCTTTTCTAGGTGACCGGACTCCAGCACCCTTCGAATTGTTCAAAGAGCATTTATCCCCGGATAAGATTCTTACACTGCTCAAATTGCGTCTGCACAAATCGCTTATACATGTAATTTTTGGTTGGTTATGTGGGCTTACGGGCGCATCGACTGCGTTGGTCATACAGCGTTCAATATACATGTAATATATTCCACGCTTATGCATTTCAGTCTATAGTGCCCGGTCGCAGTTACGCAACGTTCGTGCACGTGTGTACCAGCCTTGAGCATTCGGAACAGTCGCCACACTTTGTGCGATTCTGTGGTTTCTGGTAGACTCCCTACATTTTGTTAATCGCTGCCATATGATGATTATTTTGCCATATTTGAGGTCATGGGATGCTTCGTATGGGGTTCACTGGGCAAATTCGCTTAATTCAATTAGGAAGTTATTTCTGTTCTTCCCACAATTCCTGATGGAAAATAAATCCGAACAACACATTGAGCTTTCATGTACACCATCTTTTTGCCTATATGCTCCCATATAGGCAAAAAGATGACTCGATCGACTATTTTGACCCATTTTTTTCTCGATCGGCATGGTGCTCCTGCATTTGGTCAACTCCAGCATTTCCCTCTCTGATATTCCTCGATCCTGGAAGCACTCCCTCGTTCATCCTATTTTTAAGTCTGGCGATTCTACCAGCCCTTCTAACTACCGTCCTATTTCCATTGTTCCTGTCATTGCCAAAATTGTTGAGCGTGCCATTCACCAACAGCTCTACAACTACATGTCCAAAAACCACCTCCTGTCCTCAACCCAGCACGGTTTCCGTCCACGTCACTCGACAGAAACCGCGCTGACTTCCATGTCCGATCATATCCTATCCGCCAATGATCGAGGAGAGTTATCCCTTCTTTGCCTGCTGGACTTGAGCAAATGCTTTGATGTGATTGATCACTCAAGGCTCTTGACTAAATTAAGCATCCACGGTATCGACACTTCTTGGTTTTCTGCATACCTTTGCGATCATACCCAGAGTGTCAGCCTCACTGACAATCTGGGCAATCTCAAAAAGTCTACTCCGCTTCCCAACGGCATTGGTGTCTTTCAGGGATCTGCTCTCGGCCCGCTCCTCTACTGCATCTTCGCCAACGACCTCAGTCTGTTCGTTGAAGGTGCAGTGGTAGTCCAATATGCGGACGACACCCAAATTTTGGTTAGTGGTAAACAATCGGAATTTGGAAATATCGTCACGAGGATGGAATATGTTTTGGCCTCTCTTGACTCTTGGTTTCGTGCAAACGGCCTCAAAGTGAATGCCGGAAAGACGCAACTAATGCTGCTGGGGAGTCAGCAAAATTTGCGCCACACCCCCCAAATTACGTAAAATTTCGCGATCACAATCTAATTCCCATCTCGGAAGCAAAAATATCGGGTTAATCTTTGACCGCTCTCTTAGCTGGGACTCCCATGTCTCCACTATCACTAGGCGCTGCTTCGGTATTTTGAGTGGTCTATCGCATCTGAGGAGCTACCTGCCGCCCGCTGTCATTTCCGCTTTAGTCAATGCCTTGGCACTCACAGATCCGGTATTGTATTTCGGTGTACGGCAATGGAACGGAAAAGAATCTGTCTCGCATCCAAAACATTATTAACTATGCAGCAAAAGTAATTTTCGGCCGCAAAAAATTCGATCATGTATCGGACCTGCTGGAGAAATTGGGCTGGCTGAACGCGCGGGACCTCGCTCAGTACCACACGCTGACCTTGCTGCACAAGGTGCGCCGCCTGGGAGAGCCAGACTCACTAGCCTGCGAATTTGCTCTGGTATCACAGACGCGCGACAGGACCACCAGGCAAGACAGCAATCTGCATGTGCCCAGATCGCGAACGAACATGGGCAAGCGACGTTTTTGTAGTCGTGCGGCTAGACTGTATAATACCTTGCCGCCCGATCTGACTCGGCTACCCGTCCCCCTGTTTGGGCCGCACCTAAAACGTCACTTGCGTAGGAACCCGGGTTGTGGAGGCACTTAGCGCCTTATTTATGTGTCTGCTTTTATGACTGTTTGTAGACGTTAACTGAATGTATGATACCTTTGCCGACCTCTTTTTTATTTGCATGACGTGAGGCTATAATAGCCACGAGCTAATTGTGGATGGCCTTAATACATGTCTGTTTTGTTCTGTTCTGTTCATATTGGCTACCGAACCGAGCTTCTGCACTAGTTCGGTGCTTTTAGGACCCGTTGTGTTCTTCATCTGCAGATGTGGCTGAGGGTCTCAGCGCATTTTTTAAAGGCTCCGGGGTGTTTTCGAGACCCGATGGCTTATTTTGTGAACCCCGGTGTTTTTTAGCGCCCGGCATATTTTTCGAAAGCTTGTTTGCTTAGTGCCGTGCGTTTTAAGATCATGACGCATTTTGCTAGCTCCAGCCTGCTTTTGAGGCCCCTATGCTGTCTGTAGAGCTCCGGCATGGTTTGTGGCTCACGCGCCGTGGCCACAGCGCGTTTCGATATCAACCGGTATGCCTGGTGGTCCGCGACACGTTTTGAGATCCTCCGGTGTTTTTTTTTATGGCTCTCGGTGTGTTTATTTAGGGGCTCCGTGTGTACTTGAAAGCCTTGTTGTTTTAGTTTTGGAGGACCCGGTGTGATTTGAAGGGCCCTGATACATTTTCAGTCTTCCGGTGTGCTTCTAGAGCTCCGCTATGTTTATTTAAAAGCCCCAGCTCACTTTCTAGGGGGCGAGCCCCCATGAATTGTTTGGACCATAACACTATTTTTTAAGGGATTCAACATTTTGAGGTCGAGGTGCGATTTTTGGGGCCCCGATGGGAGTTCAGCTCGACAAAACCCTGATGCTAGTGCCCCACTAGTGAGAGCGCTGCTTTCTACGACCATTCCTCCAAAGAACATAGCACTTCACGTCACATCATCGTCTAGAGTAAGATACGACTGCCCGTTGGCCGAAATAGCTTTCTGACGAAATCTGGGCGCTGGCAGATAACCAGCGAAGCCTCCTCCCCAGCCGCTCTTCATGTTAAATAACTCGAAGACGGAAAGAACAATGGCCTGGATTGAAGTCAGCTTAGCCTTCCAAGGCGCATCTAAGTTTACTGAGGGTAATTCGACTAACGAGAAGGGGCACTGCAAGGTCAGCAAGGTAGAGCATGAGCAATAGCAGTGACATTCCACTTTGTTTCAGGATATTTTGATCTGTAAAGGACATCTCTGATATCCCGAATCTCCACCTTGGTCGCCCAATTGATGAGCTGAGTTGTAAAATATACAGCATTCCGTTAGTGGGGAATTCGAAGGCTTTGAAAGGGCACTTTGGCGGCATTAAAGTTCACTTAATCTGCTGAGGGCGTACTCAGGTATATCTCATGGTTCTCCGACTCACGTAAGAGGAAACGTAAGGCCGCCAAGGAGCACTTTGAGCAATGACAGGGGAATTCAACTTTGCTTCGGGGTACTCTGAGCTGTGAAGGGCATCCTTGATGCCCCCAAGCTCCTTCCTAACCGTGTAGTGGGCAACTTAAAATGCTAGAGGGACACAGCAAATACTCAAAATGAAAATTCGAGGCTTCAGAAGGGAACTATGAGCCGTCATGAAAGCAATGTAACCTGTTAAGGTGGTATCTAAATCATCTAAAGGCACTTCAACATCCGAGAAAGACCCTGTAGCGCCAGCAAGGGGCACTTTGAACAGCAACACAGGCATCTGCTCGGTCGAATGACACTTTGAACAGCAGCACAGGCACCTGCTCGGTCGAATGACACTTTGAACAGCAACACAGGCACCTGCTCGGTCGAATGACACTTTGAACAGCAACACAGGCACCTGCTCGGTCGAATGACACTTTGAACAGGAACACAGGCATCTGCTCTGTCGAATGACACTTTGAGCTACGGAGGGTATTAGCTGACATTTCCAAGGCCCGTCCTAGTCGTCCAATGGTAAACGTAAACTGCAAAAAGGGCGCAGTGAGCCGTTAAATCGGCATTCAAAAGTTTTAGAATGGTACCATGACCTCTCAATTTAGAATGTCTTGACATGACCGATGGACAGATTATCATGCAACAGGTGGAGCCAAGGCTGCCTGGAGGAGACCTAGACCTGCTTTTTGCTCTTCGTCAGAGGCACCTTACCAGTGGGACAACTTGTCCTGCGGAAAGTGTGATTTTTCCTTCGGTTTCCTTCCGTAAAGGAAAATCATAGGAGGCCGGGGGCACTTGGGAGGGACTGGGATAATTAAACCAGCAATTTTCATCTCAAAATTGCCCTGGTGCGTCACCTGTGGGCCATGTCACTATGTCACCAGGTGCGCGTCATCTGCAGGCCGTGTCACTATGTCACCAGGTGCGCGTCATCTGCAGGCCGTGTCACTATGTCACCAGGTGCGCGTCACCTGCAGGCCGTGTCACTATGTCACCAGGTGCGCATCAACTGCAGGCCGTGTCACTATGTCACCAGGTGCGCGTCACCACATGAGGCGTATCACTATGTCACCAGGTGCGCGTCACCTGCAGGCCGTGCACTCCACCATGTCACCAGGTGCGCGTCACCTGCAGGCCGTGCATCATCTCACCAGGTGCGCGTCACCTGCAGGCCGTGTCACTATGTCACCAGGTGCGCGTCACCTGCCTTTTCCTTTTTCCCCCGGGTGCGTCACCTGCAGGCCGTATCACTATGTCACCAGGTGCGCGTCACCTGCAGGCCGTATCACTATGTCACCAGGTGCGCGTCACCTGCAGGCCGTGTCACTATGTCACCAGGTGCGCGTCACCTGCAGGCCGTGCCACCATGTCACCAGGTGCGCGTCACCTGCAGGCCGTATCACTATGTCACCAGGTGCACGTCACCTGTGGGTCGCACGGCGTGACCTTGTCACGCAGCCGGGCCACGGGGACAGCAGAACTTAGTCAGTTCCAGACTGCATGCAGTAATACGGCTAACGCCCGATTGTGGCCAGGGTCGGCTGATTTCATGTCTAGATGATAGGGCGAAGGTGAAATGATGGCAATGAGTTCTGAGCAAGCACAAGCAAGTGCTTGGATGCTTGATCGTACGCCTAGAGGTGCTTCCCAGGGAGTGGCAGATCCACTGGTCAATGAGGTCTGAAGTCCCTTGATCCGCGGTCATGCCGCTTATAAATCACCGTAGTATGACGTCTGTGTCGACGGAACTCGAAAATTAGGCTTTAACCACGGTTATCCGCGAGGCATGCAAATATCTACGAAAATATAATGTTTGCTTCTGTAAACAAAATGCTAGATGAGAACGAACTTTAGAACGCTTCATATGAGCATAGACATAGGCGAGAAGTATAGCATCGGATATCAGACATACATGTGGAGAGAATACTCTTGATAAGAAACACATCGTTAATAGTGGGCTGATTACTTACACTACACCCATTATTGGTTGTGTCTACCAACTGAATATTCCATGTCAAGATGTCCATCGATAAGAGACGTTGAGAGGATATGGTCCAAATCACCTGGCTGTTACTGTGAATCGCAAACAGCCCCAGCACCATAGACCCGTGTGAACATGGCGGCTTGGGTTAGAGGCCAGCAAGCACCAGGCACGTTTCAAACCATCAGCTTCGTACAAGTCGTAGTCATAATAATCAACGCATCAGCCGTAGCTATTTCTGCATTGCTGAATGGGGTGGGATGGAAATAGGGAAATATCAAACTTGAATGCAAAATGTAACCGGGTGTTTAACCAGCAACGAGCAAGCACAAATTTGCCATGGATTTCATGGAAATTTCAAAACCAGAACTATCCCAGCAAGTGTGGTTTGTTGAGAATGATGATTCTGATCCTTATCCCCAGACTCTAGGCTTTTCTGTCTCCCTTTGAAATACACGGAATGGATTCTCGGTGGCCCTCCCGGCCCGAATACCAGTAGACGATGGCCTAACTATTCTGATTTAGGAATACTCTGAAAACGTGAAAACCGAGATTCGTGAGCCCTAGACGACCACTAGAATTATGCTGTTTGAGATATTTAGGCTGTGAAAGTCAAGCGTTCCGTGTTTAAGACGTGTAAGTCTCAGCATTTAATTTTAGTCCATGCGGTGCAATGACTTTTCATAGTACGAGTGCATCAATAATACATACTTATATAATACATAACACTCGTATATCCGCTTATATCCATGGCATTCGTGAGCGCTCTGCAACGGGGATCCTATTTTAATCACGGAACATCTCTGGACATTCAGCATCACGGCTGATGACAGCGCATAGACTGCCTGCATATCTAAAGGTCTAGTGCCATACACCGTAAGCAATTCTGCGTGGCTAGAATCCAGGCTAATCTGGGCGCTAGTTACGTGTCACTGCACATAGCTTCATTTGAATGCAAAGGTAGCTGTAGGCATTGTGACCACCAGAGCACATCCGTTGGCTGTCCCCAATCCAGTCTGAGGAATGAAGTATGAGATGATAGTTTTGCGGGTTTGTTTCGAGTTGCCGTACTATTCACCCCGCTTGAACTTCCACTTCACTTAACTTACACCATCCATCGGCAGCGCGGAAATCGGTATTGCAATGGTAAGGAGGGACGGCACGTGAGGTGGTTGGGTAGTTGGAACATATTTGGCCTGCAAGACATTTTCCACGAGACCGCGGTCGTAACTATGTGTTTGCTCTTCACTCTCCGGAAGTTGTCCCCCACGTCAGCAATCTCAGAAGATTGCCACTCGCGTGCTTACGTGACGGAAATCGGTGCTCTCGTAGAACATGCCCAGCGCGCTGTAGACGCACGTGTGGCGACTCGTCAAGTAGGCGCCGTTTTACCTCTACACGTGGGCAGCACGGGGGTGGCGGGTCACTGGGTGCGCCGCACAGCACTGAGCCGACACTGACCCGCCCGTCAGCCCGGGACCTACAGCGCTGCAGTCTCCGTCGGCAGCACAGCTGCAGCGGTCGCGTCACAAGTGTAGCGGCGCCGCCCCAAGGTCGGACTCATCACCGACAACAGTCTGCCAGATGAGTCGGGCAGACACGGGGGCGGCCGCCACACGAGGGCGGCGTCGGGCAGACATGGGGGCGGCCGCCACACGAGGGCGGCGTCGGGCAGACACGGGGGCGGCCGCCACCCGAGGGCGGCGTCGGGCAGACACGGGGGCGGCCGCCACACGAGGGCGGCGTCGGGCAGACATGGGGGCGGCCGTCACCCGAGGGCGACGTCGGGCAGACACGGGGGCGGCGTCGGGCAGACATGGGGGCGGCCGCCACACGAAGGCGACGTCGGGCAGACACGGGGGCGGCCGCCACCCGAGGGCGGCGTCGGGCAGACATGGGGGCGGCCGCCACACGAGGGCGGCGTCGAGCAGACACGGGGGCGGCCGTCACCCGAGGGCGACGTCGGGCAGACACGGGGGCGGCGTCGAGCAGACACGGGGGCGGCCGTCACCCGAGGGCGGCGTCGGGCAGACACGGGGGCGGCCGCCACACAAGGGCAGCGTCGAGCAGACACGGTGGCGGCCGCCACTCGAGGGCGGCGTCGGGCAGACATGGGGGCGGCCGCCACCCGAGGGTGGCATTGGGCAGACACGGGGGCGCAGCCACACGAGGGCGGCGTCGGGCAGACATGGGGGCGGCCGCCACCCGAGGGCGGCGTCGAGCAGACACGGGGGCGCAGCCACTAAAGGGTATCATCGGGTACTGTTGACTGCTAGAATCGGCCCAGTCAATGCTTCTTCACTCCTGGTGGTCCTAGCTGTATTCGACCTGGCGCTAATGCCCTGTCAGGTCTCATAGCAATCATAACATGTGCTTCGACCATATTTTACGGATCATGGCAAGAACATAGATTGCTATGAAAGCGGCGATTAACTTCCCTTAGGAACGGACCCAGAAGTTTTGATTGGGAAGGGGCGCTCGTCTGGAGGGACGCTATATCTCCAAAGGCGTCTCTGATTAACATTTCGAGTGGGTGCATTCGAGTTGTGTGCGAAGCAGTGGCTTTTCCAGTCAGAGGCGCATGAAATTTCCATCCAGTGGGGACGGAGGCCTCCGTGGCGTCTCTGTGTTCTTGGATTCACCTCTGATTTCCTGCTGTGTGGTGTGGAAATATTGATTGCAATCAAGCAAATACTACGGGACATTTTTGTAAACGTCTTGCCCGCCAAACTATTCCCAAAGTTGTTTGCCTGACAAATTGATTTCTGGACATCTTGGAAAGGCCAAATTTTGCGACGGTAACTAGTTTTATCGAAAAGCATTTATGGTGTGGTATAAGCTGATCCTGAGTGAACATTTGATTGCTGCATTGTTAAAAATAGCATGGAATTGTTCTCAGATGACAGATGATTCCTTTTTAACTGGCCTGTGCCACTTCTTCCGCTTCAAATATCATGATTAAATGTCGGTTGAAAACGCAAAACGAAGGGAAATACCTTGGGCGGATTCGTCATAATCATTCTAAGACAAAAACAAACAGAAATTAAAAAGCAACGACAGCAATTTATACTTCGCAACAAGAACGTAAGAGTGATTGAAATGTTGACAAGATTACGATCATGGTTAATCTATTATTTACATAGAAATGCATAGGGGTTGTCATACTTCAATCTGGCCATTTCGCATTATCCAACATATACATATATACTTCCGTGTACCTTGCTTCACGAAGTGACATTTATAATTTGATCGGGCTGTAGAAGTTGAACTTTTGGTCGTACGACAATATGATATAGCCGTGGACTGGTCAGCAGTGAAAATATATAAAGTGTGTCACTTTGTCCATTTCTGCTTCTACATTTGCCCTATCAATGTCTTCAGGCCGCCAATGTGTGAAGTACAGCTTTTTCATCAATAGACTTCCCACCAGCGTATTCTCATGGCAATACGTCGGTGAGACAAGGCGTACGCATACCGAATTCTTAGACCTTTAGATAATGAGCTAAAAATAATTATAAATCAATATATTTATAATAGTGAGAAATGAGAACATTATCGTTCGCTTAGGCAACTGATTGGTGCATTTTGCAGCCGTTTACTAAAGGGATAAGAAGGCTCAAGCAAAAATTTGATGGTCGGATTCCAATGAGGAACGGTGGCTCAGGCCATGCTGGACTATGTGCACAGTGTTTTCTGCAATGAAATTGCTCATATATATATTTATATATATATATATATACATATATATCATGTCCATTGGCCATCTCGGACCGCCTTGATCACATATCGGACCGGTATGTAATTTGAGCAGTCTCTTGTTTCAAAACCGTAACGTTGTCCCGTGGCGGTCACTGTAAAGTTGAACCTATGTGGCACGCAACTAGACGAAATGTAGTCGGCACGTGATCAAAATGCAATGTGTGCTTAAGAAGCTCATTGTTCGTCTGGTTGCCAAGCTCCAGTCCTAATCGCTAAAACTGTCTGAAAGAGCAAATGTTACCTTTTAGCCCTTTTACCTTTTAGCCACAGATACGTGCCACATGCAAGTGAAAACAATGAAACTGCCACAATTTCCTCTTCAATTAATTACAAGTGTTCCAGTTGTATGGTGCTGTGACTCGTAGTAGCCCAGGCTATCGCCATTATTGCGAACATACGTTCGCCCTACAGTTTTCAAACTAATGCCTTTTATACCAAGCCATTATAATTACATATAGTCATTTTCCTTCAAGCATTGTATGTCAGCACTCACTCCTACTGGAAGAGAAACGCTTGATATTCATTTGAAAATCGGTTGGTGTGGGTGATGTTATTTAAATTGATAACTGCCTTATTCGGGGAAGGTCACACACTCCATTGAAGTTTGCCTTCACATTACAAACATTGCCTGCTAAATTCAATTGAAGTTAAGTTAAGTTCAGTAGAGTTTCAGCACAGTAGTAGCAGTTGCCAACCAAAATCTGATCCTGGGACATTGCGAGTTTTATGAGCAGGAGGCATCAGCTTATACCTAAATGGTAGTATCTACATTGCTGAAATTAAGTTGCCTTATCCCATTCCATTTCAAGAATTGTACAAAAAACAATTAACATAACGCAGGCATTTGCAAATGCATGAAGACCAGCAGAAAGCAGGAGCAGAAAGACTGCGATATTTTAGATGCAAGCGTTAACCGCAAAAAGTGGTCATAGAATGGTGGTAATGACCATCTCGCTAAGAGGCTTTAGTGATGCACCAAACCGATTCAAAGCCGATCGGCACATTGAGGTGCCCGTCGGTAACAATTGAGCAGTGAGCAAACCACAGTACTAGAAGAGACTTTGAGGCGTCTTTGGGGGATTTCATCTGCTGTTTGGAGATTAAAATTACGGACAAAAGTTCACAAAAATGGAATACCTTGTGTACATTTCATCACAGAACGGGCATAGCCTGGAGCGAACGTGTTTGTGAAACAATTTTGAAAAGTGAAACATTCTACTGTCCAGTGTTTCTCCACGTACTAGGCATGAATGAAAACACATCCTGTGTTCTTGTGCAGTTGTCGCTCAGTTGGAAGTCAAATTAATTGAATTAATCGCGAGAAAAGAAGTACAGAAGAACAGGCCAAAAATAATTCAGCTTGAGAAAATAATGACTAGAGAAAGTCATCCAGAGCCAAAAAATAGTTATTGGTAACCTGGAAACTCGATTAGATGCTCTGTATATGTTTCCTTTACTAATCTAAGATTATAACCTTCATAGTTAACCTAAATAGCTCATGCGGATGGCCACACATTATCACGATAGACATATAATACGCATCAGTAAGTACCCTGAACCTTCGAACCTGGATATACAATGTGTTACTTGTGAAGGAGGCTTCACTCTTAGACGATGCCTGAGACGGCTGTCGCAAATTGACTGGACATTATATAGGTAATCTGTCGTTCACCGTAAAATAAGTTACATCACCAGGAAGAACGACTCCGTTAGTTGGACAGGTCGTAGACAATATGTGTGCAATGTGAAAAGGTCACACCACCAGGGAGCGTGACTCCGTTAGATGGGCGGGTTGTAAACAGGAACTGCTAGTTCCCCGCACATCAGGCATTTATCGCTTTGACTTCAACTTGGCTTTTGTGTGCCCTGTCGAGACTGCAGAGGGCCATGGTGCTAAGCACCGATGCGGATAAGACGATCAACGAACAATCAACGAACCGGGCAGCTGCTTCCCATTATCATAAATCGCTCGCCCGTTCTCGTTCAGGGATCTTCCAATGGTATTTACTATTTCACCAAACATAAGTCAGACATTTACTAGTGAGCTTGAAAGCATTTGACTGGCCTGTTCTATGGTCCGGCTTCGTAATCTTTAGATGCATGCTTGCACGGGGTTCCTCACGGAAATCTGATGAAAGGAGAAGCAGCATCCATTGGTGTCGTTTTATGTGAACGCCTGAGATTGCATGGCCGGAGATCTCTCACCAAGCTACGGGGGCACACGTCCTTGTTTTCAGGACATGCCTTCTGATTGAATAGGGAGTGTGGCAATTGAACATTAGCAGGGTAACCGGCGCATGGCCCCATCCTTCATCTGTTCAATGGTGTGTGGAAATTTATCTACCTTTTTGGTCCTCAACCTTGCTGACCGTCAAGGTCGGATTAAGGAGATAAAGGTCGGGGCATCGCCGACTGACGGGCACATTTTGCCGATGTTTTTTTTTAATTCCCAACTACTGGCGAAATTATATTTTCGGGCGATTCGTGGAATAAATAGTTAGCTGAACTTTTGACTACTATTATGATACCAAAATTCGGATGCAAGGTCAAGACCACATGTAGGAACGTGTGAAGCAACATAGATTTTCCGCGCTCGAACTAATGCACCGTACATGGCAAACTACGAACGATACGACGAAGAAACAATATATGAAGACTTGGAGCGATGCTCCGCAACACATGGTGCCTAAACACCTCATGGAAGGCCGAGCAGTAACATTTGATCGGGCAAGGCCAACCCCTTTCTAGGTACAATTTTCACACCTGAACGCCTGCTCAATTCCAATAATCTGTTCATTTCTAGAATAAAAAGACCGGCGATTTCTAATCAGGCATAGAAAGCTACTCTAGAGAACAATTCGTTAGAAATAGAGCAACTGGAGCCATTCCAGATCACCTGGGTGATCTGGACGGGACTTCGGGTGATGCATTTCCTACTCCTGTACTCTTTGGGTCAAATGGAAAACGGAAAGCTTAATTTCAATCCAACGTTGAAAACATCTTCGAAGCCAATTGCCTGCAATCCGAGGATCATGTTAGGCCAGCCGAGTCACCTGTGCCGGTCTTGGATGACTTTAGAAGTGTGCAGATATTTAAATGTCCATCGAAGGCATGTCATCTCGTGTAATACAAGCATGTGGCACCATCTTGCTGTTTAAAACATACGATCTATGGCGTGTCGATAATTCGTCATTTCTGTTTAGATGCACAGGTATGTATTTTTGGTCACGTCTTCGTGACTAGATTTGACGACGACTTGATACGTTGTACACTTATATGGAACATGCACCCTATCAAATATATTCCAATTCTTGCCCTATGCTTGCCAGACTTGAAATTCTGAGCTCGGAAAGAAACATCAATTTTCGCTTTCAGCTGACCTCGTAGCCTAATCTGAGGTCACCCCATCTATTTTGTGTTTACCCGTTGATGAATACCTAAGAACCAATATGCACGACGCCTAGGAACGCTTAAAATGCTTGAAACCGTTTTTCACACCTTATGGAAAAGCACTCTAACATGGCGCATTTCCAAGCCAGTAACCTCCCTTTGATCTCGGCCAGTTCCGGACGATGGGTTTCAGGACAAACAAAAAAATTACCAGCAAAACTTCCGCTCTTCAGTTGTCAGAAGATATGTCAAATTGGATCGCCATCGCGCAATTCGTTCGATGGCTCTCTCAGAATAACATGAGGGGAGGGGAGGGGAAAATGTTTCCATCCAGTCTCTGCGGTTCCAGGGTTAATTTAGCTAATGGAAACATTTTCTCAAGATTATGAGGTAAATTGGAGAATAAAAAAAATAACGGCGGTGATCTTCAAACATAAGGAAAGGACATTGCATTTTACGAGCATGCCGGTCAATGCAAGCACCAACGATAGTTTCGTTCAGCGTGCCCTTTCACCCACCATTACTGCTGCTTTTTGAGATGACCACTGCGCAATAGTTTCACAGATTACAAAACGCCATTCTGTTACCCTCTCCATCATGAGGGATGTGTTGACGAAATCTCCTAATGGCGCAATTGCAAATGATGCGCAAATGTAGCTGCTGAATGAATATTAGGTGCACAAAGCACCGTGACAAATGGGTACTGTCATACGAGAAATGAGGACGAAAAAGTATCTCTGTTTTAAAGAAGACGTTCATTTTGTGTTTTATTCTTCAAGATGAGGGAATCACGAAGATAAATAAATCGTGACTTGAGTGGAAAGGTGCTTGTCAATGTCAAGAGTAGCACTGATGTTATTGTAGCACTAATAGCACTGAGTAGCACTGATATTTTTCTTGTCGTGGTATAACTCTTCGAAGCATTCTTCCATACACAGTGCTCACATTTCTGTTCCGAAAATGGACAGGACGTGTCTCGTTGGACAGCACATTTTCCAAATAAACTCTTGATATTCTCAAATAAAACAGTAATTTTCGATGAGCCATTTTCCCACAGTAGTACGGCGACAAGTTTTGGGATAAAGGGAACAAATCCAACAGGGAGCGACAAGGATATGATGGATATACTTACACGGAAACAGGACTGGTTTCTGGCGTGCTATTTCACTTCACACGAAAAAGGTGCTCGCACTATGTAGTTGCGCTTCTTATAGTACAGGGATGACCGACATCATATAGGTGCGCTTTACACAGGACGGGTACGACCGACATCATGCAGGTGCGCTTCATACAGGACGGGAGGACCGACATCATGTAGGTGCGCTTCATACAGGACGGGTACGATCGACATCATGTAGGTGCGCTTCATACAGGACGGGAGGACCGACATCATGTAGGTGCGCTTCATACAGGACGGGTACGACCGACATCATGTAGGTGCACTTCATACAGGACGGGAGGACCGACATCATGTAGGTGCACTTCATACAGGACGGGTACGACCGACATCATGTAGGTGCACTTCATACAGGATGGGAGGACCGACATCATGTAGGTGCACTTCATACAGGACGGGTACGACCGACATCATGTAGGTGCACTTCATACAGGATGGGAGGACCGACATCATGTAGGTGCACTTCATACAGGACGGGAGGACCGACATCATGTAGGTGCGCTTCATACAGGACGGGAGGACCGACATCATGTAGGTGCACTTCATACAGGACGGGAGGATCGACATCATGCAAGTGCACTTCATACAGGACGGGAGGACCGACATCATGTAGGTGCGCTTCATACAGGACGGGAGGACCGACATCATGTAGGTGCACTTCATACAGGACGGGAGGACCGACATCATCAGGTGCACTTCACACAGGACGGATACGACCGACATCATGTGCGCTTCACACGAAGTACAGGCACCGACTGACAGACACAGACGCGGCAGACATGCATCACATGGTTATTTCAGTTCAGATGCATTATGCTATCGAAGTACATCATTCTCCATAAACACTCCATAGTGATTAGTAACTCATTTTTCATTACTCTGTGATCTATTATGTCAAGGGTACTTCGTTGGTCCAGAGCTGGAGTCGAAATATCATTTCAGCACCTGCTCCCTGGGGCGACAACCATTGCGTTAACGATTCTTGGCTTCATGACCAAGGATGACACCTCGCGGGCCTTGCGATCACAATCGAAGCCATCATTGCGGCGCTCGAATGGAAGCAACTGAAGGGAAATGTATCCATGGCGATTGCCTCGCCAATTGCGACACCGCCGGTAGATATTTTCCAGGAACACCTCGCCCGGGACCGTCTCGCTCAGCATACCTTTTCCGCCCCCCCCCCCCTCTAGCTTCAGTGAGAACTAACACATGCTTCCCAGAATTGCATCTGCCCTGGCCCTTTAAACAAAGAAGTCCGTGCCACCACCGCCCAATGTCAAAACTGTAACCCGAATCAATTCCAGTCCCCAGTGTCTACCATCTCGATCTGGACTCAGACTTGTGGCACGGAGCAGCACCACTCACCATTCCTGGACATGATCCCAGTCCTCCGTTCGTGCCTCCACTGACCCGACCTGCGGTCCGGAACGATCCCGGGTTCCAGACAGAAGCACCGTCGACCAGAACCAGACAGGCAGTAGGGAGCGGGGTCAGTCCTCAGTCCATGCCACACCCACCCAAACCTGCGGCCCTGGGCGGTCCCTACCCGTATACCGTACTATCTCTGTCCAAACCTACGACGCGGGGTGATTCCGGCCCCCAGACCGTGGATGGATTGGATGGATGTCACGTCCACCCAATCATGTGATCCGGAGCTGTTCCGGTCCTCAGTCACATCCACCTAAACCTGCGAGCCGGGCTGGTCCCGGTCCCCGGTCCGTGCCACATCCACCCAAACCTGTGATCCGGAGCTGTTCCGGTCCTCAGTCACATCCACCCAAACCTGTGATCCGGAGCTGTCCCGACAATTAGTCACATCCAGCCCAGCCCGCGACACGGAGCGGTCCCGACCCTCAGTCCGTGCCACGTCTGCCCAGCCTGCGACACGGAGCGGTCCCGACCCTCAGTCCGTGCCACGTCTGCCCAGCCTGCGACACGGAGCGGTCCCGACCCTCAGTCCGTGCCACGTCTGCCCAGCCTGCGACACGGAGCGGTCCCGACCCTCAGTCCGTGCCACGTCTGCCCAGCCTGCGACACGGAGCGGTCCCGACCCTCAGTCCGTGCCACGTCTGCCCAGCCTGCGACACGGAGCGGTCCCGACCCTCAGTCCGTGCCACGTCTGCCCAGCCTGCGACACGGAGCGGTCCCGACCCTCAGTCCGTGCCACGTCTGCCCAGCCTGCGACACGGAGCGGTCCCGACCCTCAGTCCGTGCCACGTCTGCCCAGCCTGCGACACGGAGCGGTCCCGACCCTCAGTCCGTGCCACGTCTGCCCAGCCTGCGACACGGAGCGGTCCCGACCCTCAGTCCGTGCCACGTCTGCCCAGCCCGCGACACGGAGCGGTCCCGACCCTCAGTCCGTGCCACGTCTGCCCAGCCTGCGACACGGAGCGGTTCCGACCCTCAGTCCGTGCCACGTCTGCCCAGCCTGCGACACGGAGCGGTCCCGACCCTCAGTCCGTGCCACGTCTGCCCAGCCTGCGACACGGAGCGGTCCCGACCCTCAGTCCGTGCCACGTCTGCCCAGCCCGCGTCTCGGAGCGGGCCCCGTCCCCGGACGGTGCCACCTCCGGCAGCAGCTGAGCCGACGGCCCGGCGCCCTGCCGGTGACGTACCTGCGGCATGGCGGAGGGACGGGCCGACACTGGGTCGGCCGCCGGCCGCCGTCCCGACCCCGCTCTGCGTGCGTCGGCATCGCCGCAGCATCGATCCGGCTCCAAACAGAAACAGCCGGCGGCGCGGCGGCCGGGCCGGCCCCTGGCCGTGCCGCTATCCCGCCGTGTGCGTGACTGATCATCGGCCGACGTTCGGCTCCACAGGCCGCCTGCCACGCAGTTGGTTATTCCAACCGGCGTGTTGATTTTGCAGCAGCTCTCCCGCGAAAAAAGCCAGATAGTTCAAGGCGGTGGAATTCAATGGAATGCCGAGCATCGCTTTGATCAAAATGAAGAGCTGTGAGGAATCTGTGTTGTTGATTTTGATGCGTTTTTTGCTGGAAAAGAGGCTGAGTGTGTTTCGATATCTTTCTGGGTGCAATTGCCTTTTCAAACGGTTACGTGTGCCAGCGATGATCAAACGACAGTCATTTATATTTCGAATTGCTATTCTATATAGGTAGGTCCATTTATTGCGAAGTCCATTACTCTTCGGCTGCGTATTGAGTTCTCGCGCTGATCACTATTAGGTTTTAATTTGGGAGGGTTCTTGGGTCTGGCAGTGTTCAAAGCAAGTTAACGTGCTCGTGTTTTCTTTCTTCAATCGATAGCGTTTCGTACTTAGCTTTAGCAGTGTGCTCATCTTCAGGTATTCAATACAGCAGTCATTCTAACATAAGGACAGGACTATGAACTTGGGTATCCATGCTATCACATTTGTATGACATTATAATCTATGACTTCATGAATCTCTCCGGATCTGTTTTGCTTATTTATGTGATCTGCTAGTTACTAGGGGAATGAAGGAGTAAACTGATGTGATCCAAAGGAATTTTTGATATTGAGCTTGAGAAATTCCATATTTCTTTTCCTCTTTGAATACTCTTTACTTCTCCCAGAGAAACGTATGCCGTGCATTTCCTTACATGTGGCCCTAAACATTATAAGATGTAGTAAGCAGTGGGTTGTATAAGTTGCATGTAATATAAACATGGTGGTTGCATGCGTGTCGTGGATCTGCAGTGGCTTGAATTACGGGCTTCCCTGGCTTGTGCTCCATGTATTTGCCAGCTGACTCCCGACAGTCAGCTGGCGACTGCGAGCCCCCTTTTTTCAGCAGTGCGAGCCCCGTTTCGCACTGCTGTGGGAAACAGCGCAATACGCAAACCTGTTTCACTTAGAGAGTAACGTATACGATCGGGAATAATTGTGAACCCGACACGGCAAAGTGACGAACATGAATTGGTTCCAGGCAACAGAATACCTACCGATTATTTATTGTATTGATAAATTGGTTGGACGAGAGAGAGAGAGAGAGAGAGAGAGAGAGAGAGAGAGAGAGAGAGAGAGAGAGAGAGAGGGGGGGATCACGCAAGGCCGTGCCTTTATGGTGACCAGACTTTTGGCAAAATGTAATGGTATGTGATTTCCTATCAAATACAGCTTGCAGGGGAGTGTCCTTTGAAACCAATGCGAGCATGGTTAGCCTATTAGGATTTGTTGAGGCTACGATTATAGCTCCACGTCCGAACATTCATCGTCTCGTGATGCAAAGGGATGCGGTGTCCTCGGGACACATACCGGACTAAAGAGTGTATAGGCAGACTACGTCCGTGAAGCTGATGCTAGATTACAAGTCAGGTGCCGTCCATCTCCGGACATGCAATCCTTCTGTTAATGCCTTCTCTGAAGAGGGGCTGGTCGATGAAGGAATGTCCGCAAGGCTACGCTAGGCGCGGATAATTGGCTGGCTGCTCCACCTAGACGGGTGTAAATGTTTTGATATATCACGTCTAATGAGCCCACGCAGTACGATAATTTAGACTGAGCCGAGCATCCAATATCTCTCGGACTGACAGCTTAATTTCCTCAGCAGGATCGGGTCACGGAACATCGGTGCCGGAGATTCGGATGGGCAGGTGGTAGCGCACAATTCCTTGTCGACCTCATACGAAATAGCTAAACTGCCCAAGTACGAAATAGCTAAACTACCGAAACTGTCAAAATCCCAGCCGAAATCCAGATAAAAGTTTGATAATTACATCACGGCCAAACTTATACTACTGAGGAGCGCAGGGACACGAACCGGGTGGACTCATGATGGCATTGACGTGGTCGTGTGGTGACGGCCCGTGTGATAAAACCGATGTGCCTCTGCACCTTCAAGTACACGTCACAAGACCACCGGTGGATCTGCTCACCTGGTTTGAAGGGAATGATGAATGATGGGGATGATGAAATTGTTCCAGGTGACTGAAAATGTGCAATTTGTTCTTCGAATTGGAGCTACTCAGCGCGTGACTGCTGCTTCGTGCCTAAGAAGTTTATGAACACAAACATCTTAAGCATAATGCTTTGAGGAAACTGCACGTTTCTGATCTAGCTGATACATTCGGAACGTGATGATCATAATTCCCGTCCCTCAGATCCACCAGTGAATGTAGCAGATGAAATAATCGCAGGTATGTAACGCGTTCGTCTGAAGCTCTAACATTCCCGCAATAATATCGTCTTCCATTTTCTCTGAGTCACTTTTAACCACGGCCGACAGGCATGCTTTTTTCAGAATGTCATTTTCCACTGGATAGACTTTTAGACAGATTTTCGTACAGAATGTGGATACCTTTAAATTTCAATAACCAATCTGTCAACTGACACAACTTTTCAGTTTACATTATCGCGAGGTGGCGCACGGAACCAGACGGGAAGAAGCGATAGATGGTCGAATAGCATGATATGGGAGCCCGATAGTATTATGTCTACAGTCAATATTTCGAACGTTGATCTGCTAGCTAGCTGACTAGATGGCCATGGATGAATTGGTACTGTGCAAAGAAGTTTTTTTTGCTGAAAGGAGGTTCTATGAGTAATTAGCGCGTGCTGTGTGAGATCGCATGAGAACTCACTACAAATCGTTTTTAAAAAATCCGTGCAGTGGCAAATTGTATTCAGAATACAATGCGTTCGCCAGACAGTACGCTGTGATATGAAGTAAGGATTGACCGAGGTTGACAGAGGTAGCCCCCAGGCGGCAAACATGGCGTCAGCCGCCTCTGCTGGTGTGACTATGGCATGAGATAATACAGCAGCGACTGAGAGAGAGAGCAAGAAACAGAGAGAGAGAGAGAGAGGGAGATGGGAGGGGAAGAGGAAGGGAAAGGGAAAGGGAAAGGGAAAGGGAAAGGGAAAGGGAAAGGGAGAGGGAAAGGGAAATATAATGGGAAATTGGAAGGGAAATGGAAAGGCAAAGGGGACGGGGAAGGAGAGCGAGAGCGAGAGATGGATGATGCATGGATGGACAATGGTCATGATATCTAGGCATAGGCATAGGCGTTATCATAAAATAGTACATTTTGGCTCCTAAGTTTTGCTGTTTTGGTTCCTGTGCGAACAGTGCAAAAATGTCTTCTACCGTTCGGATGATTTTGTGCAGTGAGCGTGTCGCATTCTGTTATGGTTGCCAGATAATGAAAAACACATCGAGAAGCTCGGACACGACTTCTGCCGGCAGAGCCAGTTTTCGCGTTCCTGCTATGCCACATAGCTCGCTGGTGGGCTGCAGGCGGACTGACGGCCGCCTGGCTGTCGCCGACGCTGGGACAGAGCGCAGAGCGGCCTCCGAGTGTGGTGCCGCGCGCGTCCTGCCGATGTCGGGGAGGGGAGCCGACTGGAGCGGGCCCCGACCGACGGGCGCCACCCACCGACCGCCGGCCGGCGATCAATAGAATTTGGCGGTCCTCCAGCGCGCCGGCCGCGCTCCATATGAGCGGATCAGATCATTAGCGCCGCCTCCGGATCGTCTGCCGCGTTAGCGGTGGCGGCGCCAGCGGCGGCCGTCGTCACTCGAGGCGCCAGCCGGCCGCACCACATGGACAAGCGGGCCGGCGGCCTGTGACGGTGTCGACGGTACCGGCGTCGACACCGTCGGGTGGCGCGTGACGTCGACTGTGCCGTTGTCGGCGGTGTCGACGTCGATCCGTGTCTCGGCCGACACCGCCGGGTGGCCAGGGAGGAAGAGCTGCGCGTCTGAGGCGCTGGCGGTCGCTGCCGCGCTGTCGACACGCCGCGCGGACTTCTTGTAATTATCGTCGGCGGCGAGAAAATCATCGACTGTGTCGCAGCGTCGCGGCTTCTGCGATGCAACGTGCTTGAGGGGCCCAGACACAATGGACGGGGGCTGACTGCGTTACTTCAGCTTGGCCGACTATTGGACTACGCTCTGGCGCGATGGTGGCTTCGCGCCGACTGCTTTGTCCGCAGATTCAGTAGACCTTGCCGCGCGATTCAGCAGTGACGGCTGAGAAGTTCCATACATGGTCAGCATTCAGTAGAAAGCATACGAGAGTAGAATGGAGGCGGGTCACGCCAACCAGTGCTCAGCTGCGCAGTCCCATCCATACCTAATACCACCCAAAAATTATTGATATATGGCCTATGCAATATTTTCGTATTGCAATTAATATATCTATATATATATATATATATATATATATAATCATTAATTTTGCAAAATTGACATGCCATTCAATGTATTTTGAAATATACAATTGATTCAGCTGCATCCTCATTCGAGTCGATTGAGGAAGAAGAATGGGCATTAGAAACATGAGATTCACCAGATCATGAAACTCTTGATTCAAGATAGGAATGCTATCCCCGAGTGGCCTTCTCTCAACCAGAGGAGAACAGCGTGCCGCTGTCGGCCACGCTTTGGCTTGCATCCCGGTAGATCGTTTGCATATCCCACGTCAGTTTTTGATCAGCTTACGTTAAATCATCGAGATAGCTGTTTCTGTAGGCACGCTTGCACATTTATGGGAGATCATGGTTTTGCCCGTTTCGTTGCACCTTTGACAGTTGCATAGTCGAATTTGAGCTGAACACATGACACTAAGGAAGAAATGGCGCTCTTTCGAACAGTGGTATGTTTATGTTTCACCAGTTTTGTTCTGTTGCTGTATTTCCTTGCCCCAGTTACCCAGGATGACAGCAAGGTTCTTGTTGCGTTACCAGTTCACCGTCTCAGTACTATTATCATTCGCCAGTATCGTTGGTAATCAGCCAATCAGCTTGCGAGCTATTCCCACTAATACACCAACAGCCGTAAGTATATATCTTGGCTGTTGTGAACAACAGTGTCGTTCATGAAGAAGACCACGTTTGCAACGTGCATCCCGTGCATATATCATGAAATATCATTTATATCGAATATCATTCGAGGTTTTTTGTGGTTTTGGAAAGAGGTGAGATCATCGGCTGTCCTGTGATATATATATATATATATATATATATATATATATATATATATACATATATATATATACGTATGCATATATATGTATATATGTATGTGTACATATATATATATATATATATATATATATATATATATATATATATATATATATCGACCTCTATGTAGGACACCAATAGATGCAAGATAGGTATGTGACACAATCGAATCCCACGATCTTGTTGCCATTTGTCTCTGCTTCGTTAGTCATCGTATAGCCATCCGTGAGAAGATCATTGCTCACGGCTGGATCCCTTGTCTGCTCTAGCGCTGAATCAGTGTGTGCTTCATATATCACGAGGGCAAACAATGAGCAAACTCCGAGAAAGGAATTATCAATGTTGGGGAGAAGAATGGACATTCTATTTCCGTGAAGAATTTTTACTCATGTCAAATACCCACTGATGTTCCTTAGAAAATATTCAACAACTGCAACAGTCCAACAGTGCAACTTGGATCAGATCCATGGACACGGACACCACCTGTAATCAAATATGTGTCACGGTACCACCTGTAGACAACTGGTTCTCAATTCCAACTGACGCTCTTCAAAACCATTAGTCGTTAATGCCGTTGTATTGCCCGTACTGATTATTAAACAATATGGCGACAACTTGCGCAGGAGTTCCAAATGTTTCAAAAAAGATAAGATCAGCGTGCTCCCTTTTTAAGTTCATTCATGCTTTCAAATCAACAGGTACATGACTGGCAATGACAGACAACCGTCCAGTCTGGCGGTTCGCTAACTTCTGTCTCAGCTACAAGTTACCGGCCTTGCCGCTCAGCCGCAAGGCCGATACCGCGTGCGCGAGAGGACAACCTCATGCGGCTCATGGGACCGGGGCCCATCGGGTCAATGTCCTGCCATAGTCATGGTCGGCATGACCTAATGCATCACATCGCATAGGGAGGGGTCCGGTCGCCTTATAGAGGCCATAACATGATTGTTGAGGATGCACAGGCAGTCTGAGGAATTGGTAGCCACTATGAAGACACAATATATATATATATATATTGTGTGTGTATGTGCATGCGTGTGTGCGCGAGTACGTGCGTACGTGTGTGCACCTGTACGCGTGTGCGTATGTACGTGTGTACGTGGGTTCGTGTGTGCATTTGCCTTCACTTAAATCACTCGCAAGTGCATGAGCTCCTATATAACGCCAGGATTAACTTGCAGCATTACCGCTTAAGCCCAGACATTATTGTTGTTATCGAAACGTCACTGCAGATGACTGGACACCAACGAAGAGACAGGAAACCGTCTACCTGGATCCGGCATATTGTTATTCCGAAGCTGGGGAAACTCAAATGTATGGAGGACAAATTCAGTAATAAGGTCCGTGCCGGTATTAACAAAAGATGTTCACTTCAGGTAGAATATTGTTGGGGAGTGGGAATAAGGTCGACAATATGATAATATTGAAAACGTTTAATACAACGAAGAATGGGTCTTAAGTGCTCCTGGGTTTTAGACATTGCGTGAGAAGAAATGTATGACCTTCAATATAAATTATCTATATCTATATCTATCAATTATCTTCAATATAAATCAGCACCTCCTGGTATATTGTATTAAGCACGCTGGAATATCCTTCTTCGCTGTATTAAGCACGCTTTCTTCCCGCGTTTTTTTATCAATTGTTAACCCTGCCATTTTTTATATCACTCCTGACGATGGCCCCTGGCCGAAACGTTGAGTAATATTGCATAATTCCTAACGTTACTTTTGATGTAAACTCAGCACCTCCTAGTATATTGAAGATAGTACATTTCTTCTCACGCAATGTCTGAAACCCAGGAGCACTTAAGAGCCATTCTTCGTTGTAGTAAGCACGCTTTTCTCCCGCTTTCTTCTCAATTGTTAACCCTGCCATTTTTTATATAACTCCTGACCATGGCCCCTGGCCGAAACGTTGAGTAATATAGCATAATCCCTAACGTTACTTTTGATGTAAACTCAGCACCTCCCGGTATATTGAAGGTCGTACATTTCTTCTCACGCAATGTCTAAAACCTAGGAGCACCTAATAGCCATTCTCCGTTGTATTAAACAATGTTATAACAGTGACGATCTCACGGAAGAAATGGCACAATTTGCAATTTTGCATCAAAAGCTAGGACGTGTTGAAGAACGGATCATCTTCCTCATCAACTGCAGACATAAAAGGCTCTACCCCAGATTCATAGTCTCCAAGGTTTCAATTCATCACAGCTCCAGCAGCCAGCGGGTACGTAAGCAAGTTAACAAGCTTCAAGCTATCATGTTAGGAGAAGAGATTTCCGATGCTTACAGACATCGGGCCGATTTAAGGAGAAGTCTGCGCCGTTTGGGGCGGCGTTTGTCCTGCAGCTGTCCAGATTGGTGCTGGTTGTTGGGACAGTGCCACTCCCTCCTTCGTCATGAAAGAAGCGCTTGCAGACAAAGGTTAGTCAAGAAATTTGAATCGCTTCGAAAGCAGAATCTAGTAGACAGCAGCGGCTCAAGCCGTGGGCTTGCACCAGGGCACGGGACACTGTCAAGCACTTGTCTTCCGGGAAGTACTCTCCTGCAGGTACCGTGTCCGAGTCACCTGCCCGAAAATGTCCAGAAGATAGAGTCTCCAGTTTCCTCAAGTGTTGCAGCAACGGAAGAAGAAGTCTCCAGTTCGACGCCCCGGCCCAGTCAGAGCTCTAGAGACTCCACTTCACTACCCCTAGAAACAAGTCATCTCTTTCCTCAGAAGTCAGAGGAGGACAAACTCTGCGATCCAGTGAAAAAAGGTGTTTGTAGTGATGCTGGTGCTTCACCACGTAGTATTGTCGGTTTTCGCTGTTGTGCGGACAGGGTCTGGTGTGCTTCGTTGTTTAGTGCGTTCGTGTCCAGCGTTGTGACTGTTCGGAACTTTGGGTGGGCTTTGGCAATGCGCGGGTGGTGTCTGTGTTTCACGATTTCCAGCGTGGTTTCTGGAGTCAGAAATTGCGGCGTGAGGCCAGCAGTCTCCCGCAGCGCACCACAAGAAGACGAACTTCGCCTAGGTACACATTCATCGTACCAACCACCTACGCCACTCCCGGATACAAACAAATTAGTTCACCACGCGGCAACTAGTGGAGAGAGGTCGAGTAGTTACAGTACTTCAGGCACCCACGGTACGCACACCAACGGCGATGGCACTGAACAATACAGTACCAGTCGCACATCTAATCTAAGTAACTTACCTCTAGACTCAGATATATTTGGATTGCTTGACAAAGGCCGTTACCTCAAAAAGTAGATCGTAGCTACTTGGAAAAGGCAGAATCGGGCGTAGAAAGGGAGATCTATGGTTTGCGGTGGAGGAATGTGAGGGAGACAAAACAGCAAACTGTACCTCAGGTACCGCAGGCAGGTTTATCACAAAGCACCTCTAGCACAGGTCATTCAAAGCTTCGCCTCATGTTTCTCGACACTCCTGCATACCAACCACCGTGAGCTACAACTCAATTAGAATCTGAGTTGAAAGATTTTAAAACAAAAGTTGTAAAAGCATATAAATATAACAACAAAGCATTGAACAAGAGGTCGGACAATTTTGTGAAACAGAGGGAAGTACTGCGGGAAATGAAAAACAACGATAATGTAATAGTGAAGCAGTCAGATAAATGCAAAAGATTCGTCGTGCTAAACAAAACGGATTACATTGAAAAGGCCAGGACAATAACGGACGATTATCAGAGCATTCCTTCCCATCCAAACCCTACCAAACGTCTCGAAATCGAAACATGTACTATTATCAAGGAAACCTTATCCGGAAAGTTACATAAAGACACAGTTTTATCACTCCTTCCTCATTCCAGCCACACAGCGGAATTATACGGGCTCCCAAAGAAACACAAACTAGGGATTCCACTGCTCCCAATAGTGTCGGCGAGTGGTGACCCCCTAGACAAGCCATCTTGGTTCTTGAGCAAGATTCTTGTCCAGATACTAGCGTTGGTTCCCGCCCATCTGACAAACACGGAGTCGTACCTACAGAGGGTAAAAGAAACGTTTCCTCCCAAACTTCCGGAGGGCAGTATTGTTTTCACCATCGACGTCACAAATTTACATGGCAGTATTCCGATAAAGGAGGGAATAGATGCTGTAATTCGCCTAATCGAGGAGAATCTGGATGATATCTGTCTTTTCGGGATTGGGGTACAGGACCATGTGAAATTACTAACACATATTTTCAGCAATAACCTCATACGTTTCGGTAACTCCATGCACAAGCAAACGAAAGGAGTGGCTATGGGTAACCGATGTGCACCTCCTTTAGCGATTGCTTCTATGAACCGCCTTGAGTCGATCTTCTTAGCTTCGTATGATTTGAAGCCAGCTCTCTACATGAGGTATATAGACGATATTTTTGGTGCTTGGACACATGGCTTGGCCTTTCTGCTCGACTTCTTTGCAGAAATTAACCAACAACACTCCAGCATCAAGTTCACCTTAGAACACACTGCTCATAGCACTTCGATTCCTTTCCTTGATACGTTGTTTGTAGTTCAGGCTGATGGTAGCTACACCACCGAACTGTACTTTAAACCAATGGCAGGGGCTGCCATTGGTTTATCACCTTGCATCACCTTGCACTATGATTCGGCCCACCCGATGGCCACTAAAAAGGCCGTTTTAGCATCCCAAATAAGGAGAGCAGCACGAGTCTCTTCCGATATTATTTCGTGCGAGCGGAGCCTTGCGAAGATGACAATTCTTTTCCTGGAAAACGGATACCCAGCACATCGGTACACTCCGCCGCTCGTGCTGTTCACCCTCACAACAAGAATAGGATAAGTGGGCAACGTCGGCATCGAGCGGGTAGCAATCCCAGCTATGTCTACATGAGACTTCCTTTTGTCGATGACCAACTATGTCGACAAGTAAATGCAGCCATCCGCTCGTCTCATCTAAATCATGTTCGGGTAGCCTGGACTAACGGACCTACGCTGAAATCTTACCTGGTCCGCTCAGCCCTGGAATTGCCGCCATGCCCTGCTGGTAGAATAACGTGCCACATCTGTAGCAACGGCTCAAAGGTAGATGCACGCGGAAAAACGTAGTTTGTAAAATAACGTGTAACCGCTGTCTTGGAATATTTTATGTCGAAGAAACCAAGCATAGCATCAGGGATAGGTACAATGAGCACTTGGGAGATGCCATACTTCGGAGAGAATACACATCTTTAGGCGAACACATGATCGACAAACATTCTAACATGGAACACAGCGAGACTAACACAAACTTCAAAGTAGAAATTCTAGCAACAGCCAGGGACAACGCTGATCTGAAGATTCTCGAATCTCTACACATACGTAATATACGGTCGCAACTAAACACGCAAACGACGCCTTGGTATATCACATAAAATTACATAAGCATAAATTATACTTTATGTATTACGCGTTATATTGGATAAATGTCTATATATGTGCGTGCATGTATGTGTCGATATGATGCTAAATGGTACAAAGTCATCATGGGAAAATGTTCTTAGTGGAGTCCCCCAGGGGTCAGTACTGGGGCCACTACTGTTCATTATATTTGTAAATAACATTGAAAGTGGCCTAAGCAGTAAAGTTTTGAAATTTTCGGATGATTTGAAGGTCTTTAGGGCAATAACAGGTCAAGATGAGCATATCTCGCTGCAAAAAGACTTAGACGAACTTGTGAAGTGGTCCGAAGAATGGCAAATTAAATTAAATTTTGATATGTGCAAAATCATGCATGTAGGCAAGCAGCATATGAAGGCTCCATACTTGATGGGTGGCGAAGTGCTATCAGTGACTCAACAGGAGAAGGATTTAGGTGTTATTCTAATCACAAAACTGGGGGCATCAGAACAGACCAAGGAAGCCAGGAAGAAAATGCACTGAGAATGCTCGAGGCAATAAATAGGAATGTATCATACAGAAGTGAGGAAGTGATCAGGAAGCTTTACTGTACATACGCCAGGCCACATTTGGAATACTGCATCCAAGCCTGGTCTCCTAGCTATGAAAAAGATTGTTGGCTTTTAGAGAGAGTGCAAAAGAGGGCTACAAAAATGGTTAATGGCATACGCAACCTGGCATATGAGGAAAGATTGAAGAAATTGAATATGTTTTCACTTAGATATAGAAGGCTGAGAGAAGATCTCATCGAGATCTTTAAATTTGTTCATGGTCTGGAGAGGGAATATCTTGGGGAAATGTTTGAATTGAACAGAAATGATGCAATTAGAGATCATAAATTCAAAATTAAAGTTAACTATAGCAGAACAAGGTTCAGGCAGATTTTCTACACCAACAGAGTAGTAGAACACTGGAACCAGCTGCCAGAAAACATTGTCAGTAGCAGCACATTGAACATCTTTAAAAACAGCATAGACAATCATTATAAGAATAGAGGGCTTGCTTTTCAGTATTACAGGGAGGGCTGATTGACAGATTTGGTGGGCAACTTGTTCAGTGTACAGAGTGCAACCAAGAAGGGCCCTTGTGGCTCATAGTTGCACTAATCTCTTATGTCTATGTCTTTATATGGACCATCGGCTCGGGCTTCCTCAGAGGATTCTATCTTGACCTAGTTGATTTCTGGTTTGGATTTTCTTGAAGTGTCTGCACCACTGAGGATGCAGAGGTACACGTGTATTTTTGCACGCTTTTTTCCCACGTTTTTTATCAATTGTTAATCCTGCCATTTTTTATATCACTCCTGACGATGGCCCCTGGCCGAAATGTTGAGTAATATAGCATAATCCCTAACGTTACTTTTGATGTAAACTCAGCACTTCCTGGCATATCGAAGGTCGTACATTTCTTCTTACGCAATATTAAAAATGATGAGCATGCACAGACCGCTAATAATGTCCGAATGGTATGGATTTAATCTAACGACCATAACGTTCCTTAATCAATTAGTTAATCACAGTGTGATGGTCCCTAAGATAATTTAATTTGCGTTGGCATATAAAATCAGTTAGTAACATCAGTGCAATTAGCGTCATCTGCAACGACATCTACGACTGCATCTGGGACAACAGTATTAAAACCCCAAATGTAATTTGTAGGCGCTTAGCGAAGGCTGATGTAAAAGTGATAACAACAATTTGTTTTATTGATATCGATAACTCCGATAATGTCATCGTGTGACCTGGCCCGAATGAAAAATACGCATTACTAATTTTAGGTCAGAATAAACATTTTGCGAATCCTCGCACCAGCTCTCCACTAAACTAATTCTGGCCAACTTCTATGCAACCAATCTATGAGGTGTCTTTCAATTCGACTCTGATATTTATGGTTCAGGCGTGACTCAATGTTATTTCTAGATGCACTTTGGTTTCTTAGCTTAGCTAATTCCGGTGATCAAAGCATTGCTACCATGTGGTTTTTACCTAAATGGCGCAAAGGAGTTTTCATAAAATGACGAAAAGCATGGCCCTCATATGCTTTCCATAATATATATATTGCATATTTGGCACATTGCCATATATTACAAGAACTACACCTACAAGTACGGCGTTTCTTTCTACCTACATCCCGGTAATGCTAGATTGCTGTGTGGAGAGGTCATATTTCACCTTCTCAACAAACATTTTGTTTCAAGTGTAATGGCACCACTAAGGTGAAATATGATTCCGTGCATATGCAAAACTCAAAATATTTATAAAAGGGCATGCCTAGATGATTGTAGTGACCTGCCATATGGACAGCATATTGCAGAGTATGTGTTCATGACTTCGCTTCTCCACGGAGCACATTTTATTTTCATCGAATTGCCGACCATCGGCGTGATACAGCGGTATGCCAGGATCTTCACAGATGCAACTTGAAGATGTTTCTGACCGGTCCCCATACATTTTCATACCAATTATAGGCACTAGACATAAGTAGTTTGAAATATCTGCTTTCTGCGGATATCTTGGATTCAGGATGCCTAATTTCTGGGTACAAGACCACTTTGCTCGGTTCAGTTTGCAAACATCCGAAGTACCCATGCTTAGAAAACGTCAAAGGAAAAAACACTCACGGACGGCATGATCGAAGCAGAAGAAAAAACTCTCACCGACTTCAAACTTCTTTCGCACAAGCCTCGTAGCTCGAGATGGTGGTAATTGTTTCAGAGAACTAGTTCTATTCTTTCCCCAAAGGACATACTTAACTTTCTATACACGTTCCTGCGCTACAGACTTTTGCCGCTGAATTGTTACGAGAGCCGAAGCGGAATTTCAATGCATTGCGGCGCCGGGTTAATGCAAGTCCAATGTGCTTTAACGAAAATACAGGTATAACTCTGAAGACACTTGGTACGAAACGTGAAACCGTTAGTTAGCCCAAGTTCCAGTTGGTAAAAACCACTACGGGCGGTGCGACATTGTAGACACGACTTATATGTGGTAAGCATGGGAACATCAGACAAGTACCGAGGGTTCACTTTGTATTACCCAGCAAGTGTACGCAGAACACAACAGGGGAGGAGGAAGAACTTGTTTTTCATTGCAATATTCTATCCATGCAGCTTTCGCAGGGTGCATGGCTTCATCAATAGTTATTGCCAACCTAGACGAAAATGACAATCGCAGACCATATGCCAAGCTAACCATGAAGGCTATAGTTCCACTTTCTGTCGGCAATTACGCATAATTAGCGCAATTTATTAACTAACTGAATACACGTGTAAGAGACTGATGAGCTTATTGTGCCATGATTGAACCCCATCGCATACTACTGCTGTCTTGTCTTAGTTAGAGCAGCACGGTGTGCCTCAAATATAGGAGGCAATTGTTGATGGTTTGTGAGCGTCGCTTGCCTCTCACCTCTCTGATCACGACCCTCTCTGATCACGACCCTCTCTGATCACGACCCTCTCTGATCACGACCCTCTCTGATCGGTTTCCGGCCACCCTTACCGGGTCACATGATTAGCGCTTTCTTTGTACAGAGAACTGAACCATCTCCCATCGCCCTCCCGTTCCCATGGTGGGCTCGATTACAAATGCATTCATGAGATAATGATCTCGCATAATGGAAGGTATCGGCATAGTCAGTTTCTGCCATATCCCATTTCACAGGTTAAAACTTCTCAACTACTAAAGACCGAGCAACGCGGCTCTCATCAGATGAAATCACTATCTAATGAAGGCATGCGTTATGCATGAATTCCAACAACCGCCAAGCTAGCTCAGTTGACAAAGCACTAGCCATGTAATCAAGCCCGTCTGGGCAAGGAGGGTTCAAATTCCTATACTCGCATCCGGCTCTTATTCGGTGGGCCGGATAGAGTGGGTCCGGCCAGGGAGGGTCATGTTTAGCCGGATAACCGTTTCAGGGCATTGGCAGCACGTTAAATGCTGGACACAATTAATACGTTGCTTAGCCTAGATGCTGCCAACGAAATGCAGCCATCCAAAACGTTAGACGAATGCTCTTTCTTAAAAAGTAGCGTCCAAATATCAGCTGTACCCTTACCAGCTCCAGCAATATTGCAGAAAGCTTACATATATAAACATTTTCTATTGCATCTAAGGATGAGGTCATCTGACATGAAGGTTATTTGTGATGATGATCATGTTATATGCAAAACACCACATGAGTGCGGATGGGACATGAAATAGCTTTGTGTTGAGAAAGCTAGGACAGAATAGAGCTCACTACTTAACACGCACACGTCCTGGGGGCAGATATCTGCCCCTGCGGTTTGTCCTAATTTCTCGTCGTGCTAATCGAGTTAGCAAGGCCAAACCTCGCATGGATTCTCATTAGTCTTTTCCGCATATCCTCATACATTTTAACCATGGGATATCTCACGTCAGGTCACCAGGTCAGGCGAAGTGACCGAACTACACCCGGAGTTCTAGGTGGCGTAACTTCAACAATAATTGGGCAATTGATTTCAAACTTATAACACGTCATGATCCCACCAGAGACCATAATATATATCCTTTTTTCGTAGCATTGACCTGAGGTCAGGTCGCGACCATGGCTTCCCCATCTAGGGTATGGTAAAATATACAAATGTTTCCTGGTTACATATTTGCCCTCGGAATGACGTCAGAACGGTTGTGGCGTGCCGTTGGAATCTATGCTCAATGTTGCCACTGAAATTTTTCTCAGTGACCTCACCAAGGTCATCTGAGGTCACCCGAGATCACTAACACATTTATGCGCATTACATTGTACTGCATTGACCTAGAAGGCTGAAATTACCGTCATTGTGCTTGTATCGCTGTAGTGAGATTGTACGTGAGGTGGCACTGGTACTAACCCCAGGATGTATGTGAGGTGGTACTGGTACTAGGCAGATGAGTCATCCAGTGCGGCGACTTCGTGACAGGAACGGGCCGGCCGGATACGTGGCGTGGTGGGGCGTGTGCGGGATGGGCCAATCAGCGGTCAGGGGTGTCTAGCGCGGGAGCGGTGTCGAGTTGAGGTGGGAGGGTGTGAGCTGAGCCGGCCCAGTCTGGTTACGACGAATCGCTGAGAAATACACGGTCCTGGCGTCAAAGTTTTCTCTTCGTGAGCTATACTCGCCAAGACGTGTCGATTGATACATTATATGTCCTCCATAGGCTACTGCATGACCTTCACCTGAGGTCATAGTTTCGGTTGATCCGACCTTAAGTCACACCGCCTATTGTCGATAGCACATTTCAAGGACTGTCGAATAGCTTTCGCCGTTTGTTTCTATCTGTTACAGGTCCTGATATATGTGTCAATATCTGAGAGAATTTGATAGAATTTGACCTATGATGACCCAGTGACCTGAATATTGACCTGAACGAAACAAATAACCGAAACAAATTCGATAGAGCCCGTCACCAGCTATCCAACGCCGTTTTCCGTTTGTCGCTAGCTAGCATATTTCTAAAGATCTTAGGGGGCAGACATCTGGCCACCGGACATGCGAAGTTGGCGCGGACCACTGGACATGCGAGTGTTAAGCGGCGAAAAGACCAGCATTATCTGCTATCAAACTATGAGAATGATGATATAGTTCTGTGACCAGGAACTACAAATTTCCAGACAGGGCCAGATTATTTAAGCACAGTCAAGTACGACTATTTTTAGCACAACAAATGCAATCGTTCGGTAAATATAATTGATAAGCCGAGGTCGCTTGTTGTATTCTTATTATGGAAGAGAGAGAGAGAGAGAGAGAACTCTGCCGTGCCGGGCCGCGAATTAGTTATGTGGGAGGCACGTAGTGCCCTCCTCGCAGATATCGAAAGGTTGCCTGTTAACCCTGCTACAGAGGAGAGAGAGAGAGAGAGAGAGAGAGAGAGAGAGAGAGAGAGAGAGAGAGAGAGAGAGAGAGAGAGAGAGAGAGAGAGAGAGAGAGAGAGAGAGAGAGAGAGAGAGAGAGAGAGAGAGAGAGAGAGAATATATATATATATATATATATATATATATATATATATATATATATATATATATATATATATATATATATATATATATATATATATATATATATATATATATATATATATATATATATATATATATATATATATATATATATATATATATATATATATATATATATATATATATATATATATATATATATATATATATATATATATATATATATATATATATATATATATATATATATATATATATATATATATATATATATATATATATATATATATATATATATATATATATATATATATATATATATATATATATATATATATATATATATATATATATATATATATATATATATATATATATATATATATATATATATATATATATATATATATATATATATATATATATATATATATATATATATATATATATATATATATATATATATATATATATATATATATATATATATATATATATATATATATATATATATATATATATATATATATATATATATATATATATATATATATATATATATATATATATATATATATATATATATATATATATATATATATATATATATATATATATATATATATATATATATATATATATATATATATATATATATATATATATATATATATATATATATATATATATATATATATATATATATATATATATATATATATATATATATATATATATATATATATATATATATATATATATATATATATATATATATATATATATATATATATATATATATATATATATATATATATATATATATATATATATATATATATATATATATATATATATATATATATATATATATATATATATATATAGAGAGAGAGAGAGAGAGAGAGAGAGAGAGAGAGAGAGAGAGAGAGAGAGAGAGAGAGAGAGAGAGAGAGAGAGAGAGAGAGAGAGAGAGAGAGAGAGAGAGAGAGAGAGAGAGAGAGAGAGAGAGAGAGAGAGAGAGAGAGAGAGAGAGAGAGAGAGAGAGAGAGAGAGAGAGAGAGAGAGAGAGAGAGAGAGAGAGAGAGAGAGAGAGAGAGAGAGAGAGAGAGAGAGAGAGAGAGAGAGAGAGAGATGGAGAGAGAGAGAGAGAGAGAGAGATAGAAAAAGAGAGAGAGAGTATGTGTGTGTGTGTGTGCTCTTCTGGACCGGACCACTAGGAATGTATGTGGGAGTCACATAGTGCCCTCTCTTTCCAGATATAGGAGGCTAGCAGGGCGATTTTCCCGCTGGAAACGGAAATTGGTTTCTTGTGACGTGGTTTGCCTCTCTGCAAAATACATACCTTCAAGTGTTAGCCGAGGCGGATTCGGAAGCCAAAAAGTGGAAACTGAAAATTGTCCTCAAACCACCACTGCTTTTGCATTTCACAAGCGATGTCATATTTGGCACCTCTCCAGACAATTAAGCAATATCTTGTTCTCGTGATAATACACTACTTTTCGAAAATCCTACGCGAATCCAGGCTGCTTACAACTGGATGAAATGTTTCGGGATATTTCACTTATGTATGATGCCACTCACTTTGATCATAGTCGTGTTCTAATAAAAATAATATCCTGAGAGGCGCGTGCCCACCGCGTATGATTCCGTCAATTTTGGACGTAGATAGAAACCATAACCTCAGAGGTGCATGACAATGCCACATGACAGCATAAATTTTTGACGTATTGGTGTTCTAAGGAAAATAATAGCCTCAGAGGAACATACCAATGGCATGTTTCAAGGGCATGCCGCATAGACGAACTATGTGCGTTGAAGAATATAGTTAAATAACATTAAAATATGCGTAATTTTTCAATGATGGCAGGTCTCGGATCGTCCAATATCGATTCTTCAAAGCTTCACCACGAAGTCTTTGAATTGTGCGTATTTGTTTGTGCTCAAAGAAATGATGGAGCTTAGTCGGTGTTCGGTAGCAGAGGTAAGATATGACACACCTTCGTCGGTAGCAGTCCAGTCGGCTTCGTATGAGGCCTGGTCTGTCAGGTGTCGCAGCTGTCAGGTATGTCAGTTGTTACAGCATGACGCGTGCCACGTGACCCGTGCACCCAGAATCCGGACAACTTTCTCAGCTCAGGGAGCCTCACTGAACGGCTATATACGGCGAAAGCTGAGAGGGAAGTATGTGAAATAAAAATTGCCGTGGCACAGTGTGACACTTATGATAAGTCGCAGTTGCACATAGTACATCGGAGCTAGAGGTGGTTTTGCCATATTCGACAGATGAGACCGATTTCAAACAGATTAGTGCCAATTTCGGCTGAATTAGAACACTTTTCAATACATGTGCCGAAATTGCAGTCCCTATTCCCACAATTGGTTCCTCTGCCTAACATGGAACACGCATCACAAGTTTGAACTTGCATTATGCCGAATTGCCAAAATAGATGTTGCCTAATTCTGAAACTCCTGCACTTCCACGACAATTCACGGATTGCCAGGGTATTCATGGATTGTTCGTGAGTCACGAGTTTTCTGGGTCTTCACGGGTGGCCCGGAGAACTCAGCTGTGACCGGAGAACACGAGCTCCCTCACGCATCACAGTGTCCGATCATGCGCCCGGGAGAATCATAGCAAGCCTCTTGCCCAATCATACCGCATCGACCACCTCGCGCCATCGCGTCCGGAGTCCAGCCTCCGCTCCTCCGCCAAGGCGACCGTGGTCACCACCGAGTGGCCCCGGGCGCGCCACCGCAGAGGCGCACCCAGTGCAGCAGCACGCGCGCACAACACGTGGCGCCTGCTGCACCGCCGGCCGCACCCACACCGCTGCTGCTTCCCTTGTGCGAGCCTGGTCCTCATGGCGCATACCGCCGGGCACGGGCGGAAGTAGGCGCGCCACATCCCCCTTACAAATATATATGCACCCCATAGCACGAGAGCCGCAAGGACATGGAAGCCCCTTCCAGCGTCCCCCTCAGTGTTTCTAAGATCGAAGATAGCATCAGAGGTAAAGAATCTTCTTTCAATCGAGGGGTTAGATGCCTATAAATATAAATTCCCTTCCCTCCCTTTCATTGTGATACAGCTTATCAAATTTGAATAGTCAGTCATTGACAGGCTGAGTTGGCGTATTTTGACGCAACACAGGTCTTCCTAAGTTACAAATATGAGTAGGATTTCTTGACAATCCAAGGAGATGATCGATGCACCACCCTAAAACACACTGAAACAAAGCTCAACACAAAGTTATAGGATACACTGAAAACAAGAAATAAGCACGCATTGAAAACCTATAAATAAAGCGCATCAATAAAAAGTATATATTTTGTAGATCGCGGAGCCCTCCGGACATAGTGGCCGCCTTATCCATGATACACGCCCAATGCTAACATTTTTTTTAATGGATGTCATTATTTTCCAAGCTCCTCGGATTTTCATTCTTCTTCGAACAATAACCCGGCATTGGAGAACGCGGTTTATCTCAGCTGACTATTCCGCAGGGTAGATAAATGTGTATCATTCTGCGAATATACTGTTTTTTGTAAGGTCAATGTTGGGTCTGCTAATTAAGTTGTTTGGTGTATGACAACGGATTAGCCCCAGGCATTCTTTCCCTCTTACATCCCATATACATCGTCTCTTTACTCAATTATTCCATAGCACCACAGGAAAGCTCAGACAGCTCTGGAAATTTTCGTGAATCTTCATCTAAACTCTGATATCACTCTTTAATTGGTAATAGTCTCCATGCAGAATCCAAGTTAGACTGGACATTTATTTAATTTTCAACAAGCCATCCAATGTAATCCTGTTCTTCCGAACACAAATGAGAGGAATCCAGATACCTTGTTTCTGTCGTCAACTACGTCTGCCATGCTGGGTATGGTTGTTGTTCACATTTGCTCCACATCACGAACTACGGAATTCAATCCACTTGTACCTTTTGGCGAATGCCACCATGCCTAAGCGCCTTGGTGTGACGTTTCCTAGGCGTCTGCGCGGGACCGTGCAGGTAGTCTGACATAACGGCGTACACTTCCGCTACAGGTGCGGCATCAGGAGCTGCGACCGGCCACGGCGACCTCTCTGGTGGGCGGCTGAACATCGGCAGACGACCGACCACGGCCACAGTCAGCTTCAGCTACGTCACCAAGCTAACGACTGGCCTGCACTTTAGGCTCGGCATCAGCTGAAATGTGAAGCGGAGCTATCGGCCACTTAAGACGATATTGACCAGGGAAAGATCATAAATTGCTACAATCCTACGGATGTGTCGCGGGTTTCCAGAAGAAAGTGAAAGACACCGATAAGATATCACTTGTATCACATCACTTAATCACCATTTGAACATGATTTGCATACTTCAAGAAAGGAGGTATCGTTATCTGGTCCATCGTCGCCAGAATGTTTTCACCGGGCATAAATTGTGGTCGAGACCTATTGTCGCCCTGCATAATACGGGTTCTGCTGCTGCATTTACTTTTCCTTGAAATCAATGACTTACCGCATTTGGGCGTCGCTAGATCAATGGCTAAGCTTAGCGTTTGGAAGACTAGAGGTACGGGATTCGTCTCCTCCATGTGCCCGACCTCCGTGTTAACTGAGCGGCCAATTCATTTACCGCGCGCTAGGCAAAACATTTGGCACAATATTTACCGAAGATCTGAATTTGTGGGATTGGGTTGGATTGGTCAGGATGAAGGCAAGGTAAGGCGAATCATATATATATATATATATATATATATATATATATATATATATATATATATATATATACAAAGATGAATATCTTACATTGCGTATAAAGTCAAAGTCACCCAACATCGAGGTATTAATTGAATTATATTCTTCCTCACGGATATAGATCGTACTATGTGCAATGCATCGATCACATCGGTGTTGGTGTCGGGGCCTCGTCTAACAAGATTTAATGGGGTGGAAGGCTCATGCCATTTACTTCAGTGAAATCAAATCCCAGCCACTCCGGCTCCCCCGGCATGCTTAAGCAATGGGAAATGCGATATAACCAGGAGAAACGCGGTCATGTATGTGGCACCACGCCCTCAATTAGCTCGCTAGAGGACGTCCTGTTGATGCATTGTTGAATGGAACAGTTTTGTATCAGAGAAAATTAGAACAGAATAGTTCTGTCTGAAACAACGTACATCGGAAAACTTCTTACGATCATCATTTCAGAATGATGTAGCTCCGTGACTAGAACCTCAAAATTGATCTGTCAAGATACCGTGGTATGGTGAAGAGTATCATGTGTCTGACTCCGTCCTAGCCATCCGCCAAAATGACTTCATCCATACTATTTCTTTAGACTATGCATGATCACACACCAGAGATTGCCATTCTCATAAACTTTCCGATTGAAATAATTGTGCCAATATCCGTCACTTAGCACAAAAAATTATCACCACCCATTAGACGTTTTGGTTAGTTGCAATCCGCGTTACAGTACAATAAATCAGTGTAATTAGTGTGCAGTTAAGGATAGTGTCAGGCAGGGAAAGGAGGAATAGCAATTATTTTGGATTTTATATTTTTAATTATGACTTGGGAAGAATGACTAGACGACTCGCATTGTGAACTCCATTTACAAGTAGCCCACATTCCGCTAGCCTACCGAATTTCACAGCACAGTTTGGAGGACGTTATCGCAATGAGTGCCGGTGCAATATCAGCCGCACAGTTGGAAATATCGGTGGAACTCATAGTGTACCTACGCAGCACAAATATAGATATGGGTGCATACAGAGACGACGAAGCGGCTCGACCAAGGGCACCAGTTAAATTACTTTTATATGTAGTGGCGGAGGAAAATAATTTGAATTCGCTTGCAAAAACGCATACGTCCTACACCCTTGCCGATTTCCCTGAGGGTTCTCCTGATTTTAACAATTTAGCAACTTTCATGGGTTGCTTGCTTAGAAAAAGGTGCCACGTACATATTGAAGGTACGTAGGGCAAACTAGTGCGGAAGCCATGGGACATCATCACGAGGATAGATGCCGAAATTCACGACGGCTTTGTAGGAGCTCGAGACCTCTCAATAATCGATGGCGCTCATAAAAATGACATATTTTAGCATGGAGCTCGGCCTGTCAGTCACCACAGCGCGTTGTCCATTTACCGCCTTCAGTATTGATGGGCATTCCCAACGATTTCTTCGAAGCTCCACGCTGGCTACGGGCATTTGCTAAGGTCATCTGTCGAGTTTACCGTCAATCAATTGTTCTGTATAGACATGGAAAACTTTCATTAGTTATATAAATATGGGCGGACACATGGTGTAACCGGACCGGACATGTGGTGGAAACATGGTGTAACCGAACCATGCACGTGGTGGACACGTGGTGTAACCGAACTGGACATGTGGAGGACACGGGGTGGACACGTGGTGTAACCGAACTGGACATGTGAAGGACACGTGGTGGACACGTGGTGTAACCGAACTGGACGTTTGGAGGACACGGGGTGGACACGTGGTGTAACCGAACTGGACATGTGGAGAACACGTGGTGGGCACGTGGTGTAACCGAACCATGCACGTAGTGGACACGTGGTGTAACCGAACTGGACATTTGGAGGACACGTGGTGGACACGTGGTGTAACCGGATCGGACACATGGTGGAAATTCAAATTCAAAAGAACCAGCATGAAGCAAAAAAAACTTCGCTGGGATTATAGGAGGCCTATGGGAAAAATTCTGACTAGCAACAAGTGAAATAACTTTCGCTGGAAGCAGCTTATTAACACTCGCACGTCCGGAGGTCCGCGCCAACTTCGCATGTCCAGGGGGGCAGATGTCTGTCCCCTAAGATCTCTAGAACTATGCTAGCTAGCAACAAATGGAAAACGGCGTTTCATAGCTGGTGACGGGCTCTATCAAAAGTGTTTCGATCATTTTTTGCTCAGGTCACTATTCAGGTCACTGGGTCATCATAGGTCAAATTCGACCAGATCAGGTGGGACTCAGATATTGACACATATCTCAGGACCTGTAACCGATAGAAACAAACGGCGAACGCTATTCGACAGTCCTGGAAATGCGCTACCGACAATAGGCGGTGTAATTTAAGGTCAGGTCAACCGAAAATCAGGTCAAGGTCATGAAGTCATGACCTCAGGTCAAGGTCATGAAGTCATGACCTCAGGTCAAGGTCATGAAGTCGCCTAGGCAGGTCATGCAATGTATCAATCGACACGTATTGGCGATACAAGCACAATGCCGGTAATTTCAGCCTTCTAGCTCAGTGCAGTGCGATATAATGCGCAGACATGTGTAGTGATATCTGGTGACCTCAGAGACCTTGGTGAGGTCACTGAGCAAAAGTGTTAGCGGTAACATTGAGCATAGCTTCCATCTACATGCCACAACCGTTGTCAGATCATTCCGAACGCAAATATGTAACCAGGAAACCTTTGTATATTTTACCATAGCCCTATAATGGGGAAGCCATGGCCGCGACCTGACCTAAGGTCAATGCTACGAAAAAAAACCCGATATGCATATTATGGTCCCTGATGAGATCATGATATGTTATAAGTTTGAAATAAATCGCCCAATTATTGTTGAAGTTATGCCACCTAGAACCCCGAGTGTAGTTGGGTCACTTCGCCTAACCTGGTGACGTGACCTGGAATGATCCATGGTTAAAAATGTATGAGAATATGCGGAAAAGACAAATGAACAGCTATGCGAGGTTTGGCCTTGCTAACCCGATAAGTGTGGCGGCAAATGAGGAAAAACCGGAGGGGTGGGGGGCAGATATCTGCCCCCGGACGTGCGCGCGTTAACAAGCAGTATCTAATTGAAGCTAAAATTAAATTATAGTACAGGAATAACGCAAGATTACCTCCTCAGACCTCGGAAGTATCTTACAAGGTTTACAAACATCTTATATCGCGAATTTCCCTTTACCGGCCTTGGAGGTCCTACGAGACATTAAGATAGGTCTCTTGGGGTTCCAATAGGTCCTCCCGAGTCTCGTAGGAGCCCTGAATGTCCTCACTGGGCTCTCCCACAGCTTACGCGGCGCATACAATGCGCTTACAAGACACATTATTAAACACATCCATAAATTTCATTTTAAGATATAATTTAGCATTGAATTGGTTCGTTCTTCATATTACAACTAACACAATCGCTCTGTGTGTCCCAATGCTCTATCCCACATCCGCTTCATGTATAGTAACCGCGCTTGTTCACTTTAGTCCAGCGCATTATGTTCTGCTAAAGTCCTAAATATATCCAGGAATGCATTTTCCTTGTTGACAGGAATCCAGTGATAGTGCGCTCACCGAACTGCTGATGTATGTCCGACTGAGGAATGCACGACAGGAACAACACAGACCAACCTCCCATCTCCCATCTCACAGCTGCAGAGCCCATGGCCACGTGACGACTGCAAAAATGATCCCATGCAGCTAAACACAGGCATATGGGCATCCTGGTAGACTGCCACGCAATACATAAAGGTGGAGCGGCGCAGCATATAATTGCTGTGAAGCGGCACAGTCTATGCTCCCAGTCACCGTCCATGCAAAGCATACCTGGAACAGCATTCGACGAGGTAGTGTGCACACACGTCTTCATGTCAATTACAGGGCTGATGCCCTTGTCTCTGTAACCGTTATGAGTGCTTTTTATTCTTTTTTGTTGTGTCAGAGCACATCCAGGCATAACAAGGCTGCATTTGAAATGTCAGACATTGAAGTTTAAAAAAAGGATCGTATAGTTCTGACGGTGCTTGTACCGCCACCGTTCAATGTGTACACGGACAATTCAACCAAATCTGAGCCACGAACTGGGACAAGTTTCGCATGCAGGCACGTTCACATGAACAATTGGGGAAAATCACCCACGTAAGTATCGCTTGACAACATTGGGCCCTTAGGGTCTGCATAGTGCCTACGACACGCTTGTTTAGCAGGCGAAAGACTGCTCGGGCTTCACCTGATGCATTCGTGTTTGGGAATGTAATCCCCGTTAGCCACACAACGACCGTGGTTATCGCGGAGCTCTTCCACTGCACCTGTTCGAGACAACTTAGCCATGGACACAGCCTTTAGGGACAGCTGAAGGTTGTGTTGCCATCTCCTAGCTTCACCTTTTTTTAATCATACATTGATGCACATCAAACCATCCGAGATAATTCCATATCGTCCATGTTCTCCAAACTCTACTTTTCCTATGATCAACTCCTTAAAGACAATGAAAACATCTTTATTCAATAACATTATCGAACACTATGTCCTCCCTTTATCAACTTAAATAACACCATGCTAATTATTCGCTTCACAACGGTGAATCTAATGTGGCTTTCGAAGGAGAAGGAAATTCATATGTCAATCAAACATCTCTAGGAACGGCAAGGCAAATATCTCAATCAGTATTCAGATAGAGAAAAAGCAATCCCTTTCATAATGTTATCAATATTTCAGCATGCAATAACTGAATAAAGGAATAAAGACACTTTAATGCAATACTATTCATATAAAGTATTTATTAATCAATGGATTTGGCAAGCGAACACAAAAGGCTTAGTAGATCATGGCGCCATGATTACGGTTGTGGGATCCGATATATTGGCACAAAGCGCACCGCAGCTGAGCTTTGCTGGCAGCCGTCGAGACATGGTCTTATGGCGTCCGATTCTGGTGGAAGGGTGGATATTTCATTAAGAAGTACAACCGATCCTGGCAACTCCGCCCTATATTTAAATTTTTGGTGCGTGCATCATATCCGACTGAAAGACCTCATTTTGGAAACTTTGCCTTCAATCTCGATATTAAACTACTTGATAACCAATGCAATTCATCTGAAATTCCAAAATGGGCCCTCATGGAGCACATGGTGCACTTGCCACAATGTAATGCACCATGCCGAGTTGGAGAAATGCATTTCTGCACCGTGGTGGTGCGGGGTGTAGCGACTTCTTTTGTCTCCCAGCATTTGTTTTTCGCTCCGTCCATACCACACAAACGTTCCGAGTGGCATCATTAAATACACCGCCACTGAGGCTGACAGCTGCCAGGCCCCGGGGCATGCGGGTCACGAGGCATGATATTGCCACCTGAAGGCGGTCGGTGGTACTCGTGGCGCGCTGCGTGGAACGAAAACTGAGGTCACGAACCCTTTTTTGAATGCAGATTTCGAATACGTCAGGATGCTTATTGAGATTAAATTTGGTAATGAATGGAATTAAAAGAAAGCGCCTAATCAGTATTTAATAAATTAGGACTTGGGAAGCTGTAAGAAAAGATGGACGTTAGAAAAGCATGTCGGTCGATTCAGGTCATGCTGCGCTCACCGGATGAAGTCAGGTCAGATCAAATTGCGCCCACCGGGCGAAGTCAGGTTGGATCATGATGCGTCCTCCTGGTGGAGTCAGGTCTAGTTAAGTTACGCCCAATGGATGGAGTCTGGTCCGGCAACTCATATCGACTTTTGTCGCACATACTCGCGAGTAGACTGGGTTGAGTTTGTCCTTGTTAAGATGAACACAGAATAGAAGAAGAAAAGCCGCATGTCTGTCAAATGTTGATTTTTCTCCCAGTGATACCACTTTCATATAGTATTTTCGTATACATATTTCATGGTACACGTAGTATTAGTATATAGTACTTTATAGTACACGGTTTCTTCTTGCTTGTTGCCCGCAGTTGTAAGTACGTGCTCCATTCAGAGATACAGAAATTGCGAGGAAAACATCCATGATGGAGATACATGATATCTACCTGGAGCTTTACGTTTTATACAAGGAGAGTCATATGATAACTACGCAATACCTGTCGGAATGAGGAGTGTAGTAGTGGGTAAAGGAGTACGACACGGAAAGTTAGCACCAAGTACATCAAAATGGAAGTAGGCAATTTCGTACCGCATCTTTGCATATCTTTGTGCAGTTTGTGGCTCATTGCCTACCACTGACAATCTTCAGGAATCCTTTCCTATACATATATTATATATAGATTAACCAACAAAAAACCCTCTTCCGTTTTTCCACGCTCCTCAGGTCTTCATGATGGTCCAAGTGACCATCCACCTTTCTCAGCCCAACATAGCCATTTCTAATGTCTGCTAAGCGAGACATCTCATACACAGTAACTTGGCCGGCATCACGCATGATGATATCACTGAGACTGCAGCTATTGCGAATTGTTACGACTCCATAGGTGCGGGTCAAATAGAGCTGAAATCATTTTGCAACTCGTCATTCACGAACAAACTCGCGAACCCGCCATATAAATTCTTGACAGTACAAATGCATTAGGTCCTTCGGCCTGCAGGATCGTTGGCCGAGCCGAAGCACTCAACTCTTCCTTTACTTCTTCCTGACCGAATCGGACGAGTCAATGTGATTAAAACGCTTAAAGCTCATGGGTAGATCACCATGCATCGAATGTAGTACAGACCCACATTTGGTTGGAAAGTGCCACTTCTGGTCTACATAATTGTCTTCCAATCACCTCTTCGTCACGCAAAGTGTCGTTTCATGCGCCATCGAGAGTTCAAAATAATCATGCGCTTCCAGAAACACTTCTCTGTGACAAAGACAAACAGCAGAGGCAGGATCAGTTAGCTTTACGACCACCACAAAGAGGTCCGCTGAACAATGACAACGCCAACAACCCTGCATTACTGGTATTGTGAGCGTGTCCCGAAATGTCACCGCCGCCGCATTCCGCCAACCGAGCCGGCCACTCGGTGATGTTAGACGCTCACTACAGCTGCAGATACGTCTCCTCAATGGTAACGACCGTTTTTACGAGCGACGGCGAAGTCCGAGCTAGCAAGCTTGTGCATTGTAAAACTCGTGTATACAGTTCAAACGTTCATCGGAGCAGACCGGTGCGGCCATAGTGCCTTTGATCCCGTGAACTTTTTGTAATAGCATTTCGAGTTCTAATTCTTTACTCCGTCAGATGTGCTTTTGATTTCTAGCTTACCAATTTTATATCAGCATTATCCGTGGAGTGCTTTTAATATTTGTTCACGGAAAGAGGTTCGTAGCGGCATTCTTGCCCGCGGGCAATTTTCAACAACGTTTGAAGTTGTAATACTCTATGAAGTTGTAATGTTCTCACTGGGAGTCTGAGTGTGGGATTCTTTTCCGGCTTAACCAACTTCAATCGCAATGTTGTTCTTAGAGTGCCTTGCTACGCACCTTGAAGTGAGCTTGTTACGCACCTTGCACCGCAGCCGGCGCCCGCCGTCTGTCCAAGCTGACGTTACTACGCTACCGGGGCTAGCGTGATGCCTTGTGCTTTGCCGTGTGTCAACGTTGTGCCTTGCGTTCCGGGGTCTCCAGTTCAGTCCCAGGGAGGGATGACACTTTCTGTTTTTCTCCTTTAGAAATGTAATTTAGTGAATGGATCACATCCGCAACCACTTTAGCCTTGCACACATTCCTATAAATGCGTATTTGTGTACAAACGTACTGCAATGCGTCTATGGCTAACATACACGGATATTCGACTTCATTGTGCTTTTGACATGTACCCTCACTCGTCCAACGCCTTAGGCGCCTTATGCTGACGCCGATATAGGCGCCTTATGCTGACGGGTGACAAACGTGCGAGGAAGTTGCATCGGTGGCGTATTCAGAAAGTGATTGAGTCATGCCATGGCTTTGGTCGAAGCTAAAGGCTCAGCCCGGGATGAACCAGATATAATCGAAGTTCACATGACTTGATACAAGATCATATGTGACCAGCTAATTGCAATGCTGTGACATTACAGTGCCTCATAGCAATGAACCATCAGCTGATATTAAAATCCCTTCTGCTGTTTAATTTATCGACGTTCCGGCTGTTAACTTCATTTGGGTACAATGCATTTGATAAAATGTCTGGCCTGTTGATGAAGGCTGAGTTAATGCCTGGAAGCGCTGCTACAAGCAAAAATGAAATCAGTGAAAATTGCAATCGCATGCTCAAAAGAAATTGATTGAAACATCCTCCGAAAAAACCATGTCTTTGAAGTTGATCTCATTAGTAGCAGGAAGTTTCAATCCAAGGCGGGAGGGGCACTGGGCATTTTTTTGTGTTGATGCTTTCCAGTCAACATCATGGGGTGAATGTTATATTTTAGTTTTAAGGAGAGGACACAGCGCTCCGGTGCCTCGCCTTCCCTTTCGAGGCCCATGGCTGATGTGCTTGCAAGCAATTTTCAACCCCTGTGTTTAGCTAATATAGTGATAGACATGAAGTACTTGTTCACCTAAGTGAAGCTGCCTAATGTGTGCAAAATGTAAGGCGCAACGCGCCCGCAGATTCTTCTCGTTCATCGACTCATATTAAGACCCGAAATAAGTCTGAAACCTTAGTTTCAGTCGAATACATTTCCGTCAACCATGCGTTGGAATTCCCATTAGCCTAGCCTGGACTCGGCTGAAATGTTGGCCGACTTCGACAAGTGTCGTCAGACTGGGCTACGCCGGCGCGGGGTTCAGCCATTGTAGTGTCGTTAGCAGAACCTCTCGTCCGCCTCGGATTCGATTTCACTGAGGACCGAATTGATGGGCTTGTCTCGATTATTGAAGGCTTGGCTATTGGTTGCTTGATGCTAAGCCCACTCCAACTTTTGTTGACCGCCTCTCAGCCGTTGAGACTGCTGAGGCGGAACTGGTAGACGACCAAAGACTTCTCAAAATCCACTCTCGCCAGACGAAACCAGCAGCGGACCTCCGGACCAGCATTCTTGCACTGCTGTCTTCTCGGATGATTGTGTTTTGTCGGCTGTGGCGCTATTTCAGACTTCCCTATATACAGCGCCATATATCACGCTTCGATCCGCAGTCTATCTCTCGCCCTCGCCTTCGCCCTAGCCCTCGCTCTCGCTCTCTTTCTTTGCATGCATATATATATATATATACACATATATGCACATACATATATATATATATATATATATATATATATATATATATATATATATATATATATATATATGTATATGTATATGTATGTATGCATGCATGCATATAAGATGGGGCAAGATGAAGAGTGTTGATAGTGCTGTGCTCTCCCAACTTCATGAAAAAGCTTTATCGTAAATGTCGCTTCCACTTCTCCAATCATCGGGCTGCATTGCATGGTCGTATAGATGCCATTGGGATCAACAGGACATCCGCTGAACTTTGCCAGTTAATAGGCATGACCAAAACTTTACCTGTCGAGGTGGATTTATGTAGCAGGCACGAGTTCGTGCTAAAAGAGGGCGCCATGCTCAATCACCAGGCTAGTCGCGAAATTGCAATTAAAATGTATATGTGGACCTTGTACATAGTCCGTATAACATTGTATATGGGAACTCAAACCGTTGGATTGGTGTAACTAGCGCAAAGTTTCGTGCTTATCCCAAAATTATTTTGATAACCTTCTTCGTAATGCAAGAACGATTATCTGAACCGGGCCGCTAAGAACTTCGGCTAGCCCTTGCTGTATCCACTGGCCCTTATGCACGTCAAATTTTGCTTACAAATGTCTATGAGCTTTTGCGAAGATGGAGGGACCTTACGAGTCTATATGGTACCTTACGAACTTCTCCGAGACCTCACAAACATCTACGGAACCTTACGAATATCAAAGTTCCATTATGAACGTCTAAGAAACCTCACGAACGTCTACGAGCCCTTACGTACATTCCCATACGAACATCTACAGGCCTTTATGAATATTTACGAGTCCTTACGATGGTGTGCGAACCCCTACGAAGGTATACGGACCATTACGAACATTCACGGTCCATTACGAACATCTGCGGGTCTTTACGAATATCCACAGGTATTTATGAATGTGTACGGACACTGACAACGCATGCGGATCCTTACTAGAGTCTACGGGTCCTTTCAAAGGTGTACGGACCCTTACGAATGTATGCGGGTCCTTACTAGTCTACGGGCCCTTATAGGCGTTTACTTAGCCCCTACTTAATTCTGAAGCCGTGTCTTTTTCAATGAAGTTTTGACATCCTGCATCTTGATGCATGTTGAGGCGATCTGCATTCCTCGTATGATAGTGCCCGGGTAGTAACAGTAACAGCAACAATAATAGTTTGTAACAGCTTACTTACGTACAGTCTACTTAGGAAGGAGATCCGTGTCTTTTTTCAATGGAGTTTTGACATCCTGTATCTAGATGCATGTTGAGTCAATCTGCATTCCTCGTATGAGTGCCCGGGTAGTAACAGTAACAGCAACAATAATAGTTTGCAACAGTTTGCTTACATACAGTTTACTTAAGAAGGAGGAGACCACCGACCAACCAGAACCTAAATGAGGAAAAAACGCTTTATGTAGACATATGAAGTGCTGTATTTGTATGAAGTAGGAAAATAAGAACAAAGAGCTCTTTTCAAAATATCGTGGCCGAAACACTGGGACATTAAAATATGTGGCGGTAGTCCGGACCTATTCGTAACATTTGCACCAGCCCTTGGACAATTCCTAGCTACGCCCTGAATGAAGCAGCTCCTAAGTCCACTGGAGCTGTTTCTTCGAGCTGAAATCAGGATCCGGGGCGCGAATGATCAAGTGTGGTCAAAGCGCCTTAAAACCCAAATAACTAACTAACTTACGAAACCAGGATCCGGCCTATTTTCAGTCTTATGTCAGTTTCCTAGAAGTTGGATGGGCAACAACAATGCTGGAAGGATCGTCCCCCTATCAAGTTCAACGGTTCTTACACTCAAGTTGTATTCCATTCGGAAATGAAAGAAACAACGAATATTCGCTCCGGATCACAAAATACAAAAACATAAATATTCAATATGGATAGCAAATAACAATCTTACTAAAGAGCAATAAAGAACGACTCTTTATGTGGCTAATATTTTTTAATGAGGGGACGAATCTCATCATGCCAATACGGGAACAAAACCTCTGCGACTGAGGGGCGGCGCTGGGTGTGCAAAAGTTTGCAAAGAACCTGCAATATGCAATTCCGCTTGAATATATATATATATATATATATATATATATGCATATATATACATGCATATATATATGTATATGCATATATGTACATATATGCATATTATATATCATGCAATATTGATTTGCCGTATAATTTCTTCTCGAGTGATGAGCCCAATGTGAGCTTCACACTCAACAGTAGATATATTAGGAGTAAAATACATTTAGTGGAATATCCAACTCGGAATCATGGGCAGAGCCACCGATTTTGAATTAGAGATGGAGGAACGAACACGATCCTGGAGACGACTTTTAATGAATGCAACGCTATAGTCGTTATGTTAGATTTCGCGAAGATTGGCGGGGACGCGTCACCGCGGCCGCCTACGGTGGAGACCCCCATGTATGACACCCCTTGCATTAACCTGACCTAGTACGTGGGAAAGAAAATGAGTATTGAAACCAACGGATGCACGTGAGAGGGGCATTACTTGATTAAAGTAGTTCATCGGAGATATTGGATTATAAATACACGATGACTCGGCTATAAATAGATCGCGACCGATATAAAGGTCACTCATGAAGAACCCACGCCTCGATTGCGCTCTAAGATTGTAGTAGAGTATCTATAGAGGGCCAGAGGTCACAACTCAATCATAGGTATTAACTCTATTAAATGATGGGAAATTTTGACAGAACGCACTGAACCACGATAGTCCATCATGACGTTAAGTTTCAAATTGTATAAGCTAGTGGTGAGGTACTGCTGCAAGAATTTGTGTGCAAATGTGAACGCCCCCACAACATCCTCGAGAAAACTACTGCACACCCGTAAGTCGCACCTCAGCCTCCGCGCCGTAAAATCGCGGCAACAGCCTTGAGTCGACTCTGTCACCACACACCAGCGACAAATTCATCATGACATCCTACATTGGCACCTCATGCCTTGTAACAACAGACGTGGTCCTGAAATCATGGAAACTTATCTAAGTCGACCTCACCTCTCGACATAGTTCCCGGCGATACCCGCAAAATCGTTCTCTTCCATTGGTAAAAGATCTGCTTGGAGTCTGCTGGATCACGCCTCGTAACTTGCTTCGAGACAATTTTCTGGTGACGTCCATGAATTGGCACCTCCATCGCCCCATGCAAAATTTCTCATTGCGTCCAGGGGTGCAACTTTCCTTACCTTTGAGGACAGAACCCGCCCTCCCTGATGTTGTTGAGAATTAACATGGGGCCTACTTGTTGGGCGCCTCCCAGGGGTGTCGATTTGCATCCTTTTGTGGGGGCCATGGCCCCACCAATGTTGATCTTGCCCCCCCATGTTGGTTTTGCCCCCCCAATAACCTATGCTGTTTTATGCTGATAAGAAAGCTACAGGAAGAAACAAGAAAAACACCATGCTGCATATAAAAATTAGTTAATGTTAACCAGCGTATTTTGTAATGTAAAGAAACATACTATTTTAGATAGTGGACTTCCCGAACCTGAACTCCCCCCACCAAAACGTTGACTTCGTCCCTCCCTCATGCTTGGCACCAAGGAAGTACCTTCACCCATCATCATCACAGCTCAGGTCGGCTGTGCTCCGATGATTTTATTTAAACCGTTGTGTGTTTGTTGGTGTTTGGAGTGAGGGGAGGGTGACGGTAACGTTGACGATGACGATGACGTTGACGATGACGATGGACCTGAGTACGCTGTATGACACTGTAGTCGCATGCTACGACTCACCGTTTTATGTTGACATGTACGGTGCACTGCTCTTTTGGTTATGTGACTTCACCTGTTACTGGACGATTTTTCCAGTTCGCGAGGATGCTGAATAAACATAAACATGCACATCGTCAAGTTGAAATAAGAATTATTGAGGTCTGAAAATATAGTGGGCGAAATCCGATAAGTTTTTGTTTGGAGGGGGTCAAGTACGCTTCGTCCCCCCAACGTTTTCCAAGAATCGACACCCCTTGCTAATTTCATACCGTCACGTCTAATTCTAGCCAGTTAATGTCTTTTTTTACAGACCAAGAACAGCGAGTCCAAGTTTCTGGTTTCGTTTGCCCTGTATACAATCCGTTTTGGATGATCATCGGTGGTTGCTTAAAAGTTTTATCACCAGAACACAAATATCAAACACTTTGGTGTTTATCGCTCTTCTTTTGTTTGAAAGCCTATATTATTCCGGACATGCTGCGACGATCTCTACCACATCGGAGTCTCAATCGAAGAAAACGCAGTATCGCTATTCGATGGGCGGATGCTCGGTAGAGTAGTATGTTTTAGCGAATAAACAACAACAGAGGCACCTTAATTGAAACCAGCAAGAGCAACCGTGATAGTACAAAGATCAGCACAATGAATAACCAATGACGACATAAATATGCAAAAAGGTGAATACCAAATATGCAAACACTCATAAGTGGAGCTTGTATGTTTATTTTTAGATGTTTGGATGTCGTTTGGTGATGTTTGATGATGTTTGGATGTCTTTGGATGTTTATCTGAGCTTTGGATGTTTATCTTGTCCACCACTAAAATCTATCTCTGCTGCGAGATTTGTCCAATGGAGAACGGAAGCTGAAAACAAGATACCGTTTAATGACCACCGGGACCACCGAAGCCCGCCTTCGTCCACATTCGATCCAGTAGCATGCTGTGATGATCTCAGCCAGAGCGGGCCTACATTCAGGGAAGTCTGGGTGGCTGCTACGCCGTTGTGTTCGGAAGCGCTGAAGTAAGCGGCCGGACCACTGTGCCCCCTCCCCCTCACTGGGGAACGCGACTCTGCGAACCACCGGACTCAACATCGCCATTAGCGAAGCAACATCTTAATATCGCCTGGCTGCACAAACCGTAATGTCCCTCGAAGAATCAAACGACACCATGACTCAAACCAGCTCGAGTGTGACAAACTTGGACCCTATAACGGCATTGCTATACCGAGCTTGGCTGCTCCCATTAGTCATGGGGTTGACAGAATCTAACTGCTTCTTCGGACCTACCTTAACCGCCTACGCCGTAGTCGTCCATGACCCTATGGATAAGCAGATGGGAACTGATGAGCTATTGACGATCTCCCTGCACTGCTACATGACATGTTCAATATTGTGCGGACATGTTCGCATCAATGATACAAACATCAAACGATTTTTAGTGGTTCAGGCCCATTTTCAGACACCTAAAGTCATTCTTGGATACCTGTCATCCACGAGCAGGACTATTTGTAGAAGCGGGTGTAGCTTTCAGTTGAGATCCAGGTGTCACACCCCAGAACCACTTGAGGGTTTCTACCACAAACGGCATGGTGTTGCATATGAGGAATGGATCGTGCACATAGGATTGCCCACCGTTAAACAAATATAGGAAGCTAGAATCGCAATGAAGTACTCCTCATGTGTCAGTTACGATGTTCACTTGTGGCTTCTAACTATCGGGGATGTCGATATATGAAGATCGGGTCGACCAACCATGGGGCGGAACCATTGGATTATGCCACGACAAAGTCATCGAGGAGAGATTCCTAGGCGTCTGCTAGGCAAATTATGAAAGCATGGTGGAACGAATGTGAGATGAAACCATAAAAAATATTCAAATGCACACCAACTCTCCCGACTCATGTCCGACGAACAGGTACGTTTGTGTGTGTACGTGTGTGTTCGTGTATGTACGTGTGTGTTCGTGTGTGTGTTAGTGTGTGTTTCCGTCGGCCTCTTGTTGCCCAATGCAAGGAGCTTTATTTAAGCTATGCTCCTGTTTTTATTTTTGTTTCTTATCAGTTTTTATCGGTCGAACTCAGCAGCCTCAATTTCAACTAATTTACCAATCGCGCTGGTTCCGATATATCATTGATACATCCGGTACCGATCTCGGGCGGTCATGTAAATTGAAGAAGTTGGCTACTTGGTCATGTGCGTCGAGGACAGGCTGCATTTTGGAAATATTGGCGACAGATAAGTGCAGTTCTCGCAACCCACTCGCCATTTCCCTGAATGAGTCCAACATTGTCGGCCATGGTGGAGGCGGTGCGACTTCGAGAAAGTGGGAAGACGCCCACACTGCATGCTTGGAAATCCCAGGACCTCCAAAACGTGCCCTAGATTATGACCACCACAAAGGAAGCTACAGAGTCACGTAGCCAGCATTGAGCTGTTACGTAAACACCTCAGCCCATTAGCGTCTAAACGTTGCAATTGCTTGAGCACGTGACCGCCCTGACCAAGGGTCGACCCGGGTCACCAGGTTAAAAAGTTGCTCAGACGTCCCATAGCTCTATCCACCGGCTATGGCCCCCAAGATGCACAGTAGCCCGGTTATCTCGTAGGTCCGACGGCCGACAGAGGATAAACAGTGGTCCAGACATCCTATAGCTATACTCACCGACCCGGGTCACTAGGGCATACAGCCACTCTGTTATCTCATAGTTCCTCCCGCCGACTTGGGTATCCACGGTATGTAATAGCCCGGGCATCCTGTACCCCTACCCATCGACCTGTGCCATCGGGGTATACGGTGGCCCAGATATCCCATAGCTATACCCACCGACCCGGGCGACCACTGGGCAGTCAGTATGCAATAATCCAGTTATCTTATAGTTCCGACCGTCGTGGAAAATAGCGTCAAACTGGCAGGGCCACAGCAGGTTGGGAACTTCGCGGCTCTGTCGCGGTTTACTTATCCAGCCCAGCACCATCGCCGGCTGACCATCAGCACATATTTTGCTGCTAATTTTGCTTGCTGCATATTTTAAAAGGTCGTGTTGACATTGGGTACTGTCGATTAAAGCTGATAACACCCGTCCCCATTCTTTCCCACCCCGAGGCACATGCCACGGCCACGACATTAATATGGAGACTGTCCAAATGCCGACTAATCTGAACCGATTCCAGAAGTCTATTGAAAGTCAGACTTCATTACTGCTTACTCAAGCTTAAGTTGAATGAAAGATACACACGCACCACCGCCGTGTTGATATTGTTATTGATTCATCGAAGCAGCATGACATTCACTGAATGGTGCTGCCATCTGGCGGGTGTTTCTACAATTACAGGTTAAAAGAGTCAATAGTCGTGGAACGCACTGCTAATGTTCCGCCAGAGGTTCAAGTGCGGATCCCACTAGGGGGGGGTGTACTTGCCCACCGGTTGATGCAATACAACCCCCGGAGGAAGAGCACGGCTCCAAAACATTCTGATTTAATCCTACAGGAAGCTAATCGAGGCTTGATAGAAACCACTTGAAAGGTCTCCCACCCGGGCATGGATGTCGAGACACCGAAATGCTTCATAAAAAGTCCTACGTCCGCGCTTGAGTAGGCACATGATTTTCTTGAGGAATAGCTACATTTTCTGGTACTTGGACTCCACGTCTATCCTGTGGTGGTGGTGGATTTGTGTTTCAGGGCGCGTTGACTACGTTGGGCATTTTGCGCACATAGCGCGACCCGTCATATTCTGTTTGAGTGAGAGGTTTTAGCTCATAGCTGAGAAGTCCAATTTGTGACGGCGGACTGAAGGTGCACTTTGTATTGTCAGTTTGTCCGAACGTGTCCCAAGCGATGGCTTTCAGTCGTGGGTCAAGAGGTGCATCAACATAGAGATAGAGAGAGCGCGAAGCCTGTTCTGTTGCACGATACTGCCTAACTCCAGAGCGACACCAAATATAAATCGTCGTCTGCTGCACCGCAATTTCCAAAGCATAAAGATCACGCTACAATGTATATATACTGTGGATGCATGCAGACACCCCAGCATATATATATAATCATCAGAACCTTTGAAAAGCATGACAGTGCAGCAATGGCAACGACGGAGCCAGTGTCTGTAGCACGAGCCATTGAATGGCTATTCAAGCACTCATATTCGCAGGCAAAATATACATCATGTGGTGTATACTACGGTCTGTAGCTTTATTTGGCTGTCTTCACTTCTTCTTGCCTTTCTTCTTTTTCTTCATTTCCTCTTCATTGTACTCCTCCCCTGTGTAGAGCTCATACATAAGAGGAATAGGAGCGGCGAGACGGAGCGGCAGCAGGCCCGGGCCCCGACACTGCACACCCACCTCCTTGGTGGGGTCCTCGACAGGCGGCGGCGCTCCCTTCTTCCCGCGTTTCTTCGGCTTGGCTTTTGTTGGCTTCCGGACAGGCTTCGGCGGCGGTGGGTCTGGGGATACGTCTCGCAGCACCAGTGGACGGTTGATTTTCCACACCAGACGATACGGCTTCTCACAGAGCGGCCGGTTCAGCAGCTGACGCACAAACGAGTTGCAGAAACTGCCGACAGGTGGCAACACAACCGTCAAGTGGAACGTACACCAGAATCGCTTTCAGCACCACCTCTGTAGGATGTCGCATCAGGTCGATCATACACAAGCACCATCTCTGTAGGGATCATCCAGGCGCCACATCTGTTCGATTAGTTACTAATATTGTCCGTACATCACCGCCTCTATAAGATATCGTCCCAGCGCCATATATATAGTGCACCGTCAGTCGGGTAAGCCACACACCAGCACCACCTCCGCAAGGTATTATCCCAGCGCCACATCTGTAGTAGGTTGTCATTGAAGCTAACAACGCACCAACGCCACTTTTGTAGTCCGTTGTAAATGATGAAAACCGCGCACCGCTCCAGCCCTATCTTTGTAGTCTGTGGTAGTGTATAGATGCTTTAGGGCACGCCCATTCTTTAGTTTGTCGTCCATGAGGTTGGCCGCACCCAACGCCATCTCTGCAAGGCGTCGTCACAGCGCCACCTCTGTACTCTCGTCAGTAAAGTTGACCGCACATCAGCGTCATCTGTGTCAGGCATCGTCCCAGTACCATGCCTGCATAATGCCGTCAGTGAGGGTGGCAGCACATCAGCGTCATCTGTGTCAGGCATCGTCCCAGTACCATGCCTGCATAATGGCGTCAGTGAGAGTGGCAGCACATCAGCGTCATCTGTGTCAGGCATCGTCCCAGTACCATGCCTGCATAATGCCGTCAGTGAGGGTGGCAGCACATCAGCGTCATCTGTGTCAGGCATCGTCCCAGTACCATGCCTGCATAATGCCGTCAGTGAGGGTGGCAGCACATCAGCGTCATCTGTGTCAGGCATCGTCCCAGTACCATGCCTGCATAATGGCGTCAGTGAGGGTGGCAGCACATCAGCGTCATCTGTGTCAGGCATCGTCCCAGTACCATGCCTGCATAATGCCGTCAGTGAGGGTGGCAGCACATCAGCGCCGCCTGTGTGATATATCACCCCAGCATCACATCTGTAGGATGTCGTCGGCAAGGCTGACCGCACACCAGCGCCATCTCTGTGAGGTGTCGTCCCAGCACCACCTCTGTAGGATGTCAGTGAGGCTGACTACACACCAGCGCCATCTCTGTGAGATATCGTCTTAGCGCCACATCTGCAGGATGTCGTCAGTGAGGTTAACCACACACCAGCGCCATCTCTGTGAGATAGCGTCCCAGCACCACCTTTTTAAGAGTCATCAGTGATGCGGCCCATCTCTGTCATGGGTGGATCGGGACCTTACCAGTTATCACAGAGACTACCAGACAACATCCAGTCCAGAACATGCAGACCATGCACTGCAGCACACGAGGAAATCCATTGAACCCCTGCGCTGCTCACACTTTTGAGAGGTAGTTTCCAATGTTGGCCAGCTGGCTGGCGGTCATCAGTGGCTTATTGGTGGACGGCCAGCGCTGCAGCTCAGTCAGCAGCTGCCACACCTCGTCCGGCTTCGTCTCTGGGACTTCCTCCTCTCGGCCTGCATCACAGCATGCTTCATCTGACGCTTGGACTTCATCAGGCAAAAAGGCAAAGAGGCCCTACAGAACACGTTAATTTCGTTTCGTTTTTATACAGAATACATCAATTTTATTTCGTAATTCTGAATCAAACACAAATTAATCCCAGCAATAGGGGATGTCATTGGAATTTATATGTCATAGCGTTGCATTAAAAAGAACATTACTTCCAAACTATGATCGTGACCGAGCGCTTGAGAAGCTTTACGACTGCGTTGAAAGAACTATAACAATTTCTTTGGAGGTCATTGGACTGCCAGTAGAACATGCGTGCTAACCTTCGTCTCCGCAGGCGATGGAGGGCCTGGTGCAACCATTCGCCCCCTGGCTTTTCTCGCGGTCACGGAGCAAGCGAGAGCGTCACCGCTGGGCATAATTGATACAATATCCTTTGCTGATACCATGATGTAGGAATTGAATATGTTCGCTGAGATTACCGATGGGATCTAAGAGGTCGCTGAGGCATAGCGTGACACTATGCGATTTTAGGGGCGAAATGCTTAACCCGTCCCGTCTCGGGGGTCTTCAACCGCCCCCTCAAGTTTTTCGCGGAATGCGGACGAAGGGCGCGCGGCAGCGCGCCCAAATTTGGCATACCTTTTCCCACATCAATTTGACATGCTCATTCAAAATTTTTAGGTCAGTTCATCTAGGGTCAGTGAGTTAGTCAAGGTCAAGTGAGGTCACCTCCAAAAAAAGTTAAATCAGTCGTCACACTTTAACGGATACAGATATTTTAATGAAACTTTCAGCGTTTGCTTATGGTTACGGATCCAACAAAACGTACGAGTTGAATTTTCCTATTTTTTTTTCTCGTTTTTTACTTATATAAATTTTGCGTCTTTGCCACATTGCAGTTCAAATATAGGGCTCTGGCTAAAGTAAGCATTTTTTTTATTAGGGAAAATTGACTTCCAACAACGTTTCTCGGTTTGCTCTACCCATTGGACAAGGAGAATTAAAGAAAACTTGAAAACTCAATTTTTTTTTTTTTGGGGGGAGGGCAGCAAAATTATAGCCCTGGTATATTTCGCTGTCCCTTTCTCATTCCAAATATTTTTTTTTTCATATATCCCCAAAATGAACTCCCCAGAGTAAAAAACATAATGTAAGTCGTGAAAAGTCGTGAAAATCTAGCCCCCTGGTGATGTCACTTTTGGGGGGAATTTTTTTTTCGGGGGTGGGCCCGGACCCTATTCGTTCGTTTTCGTGCGATGCTTAGTTTGGATCTTAGAGGGGGTCTTCAGCCGCCCCCCCCCGAGACGGGGTGTGAGGATTTGACCCGAAAGACGGCGCGGGTTAATGTATCGGATATTCATTTCACTTATTGCCCACAAAATGGACAATGCTGAATGCGTTACGGGGATGGACGAAAAACCAGCATGAGTACATCCGCCACTGATCGCTCTAAGGCCAATCGATGTCATTAACTAAAATAAATATAAATTGTCCATTTTCGGCTTGATTCACCCTGAAGGTAGTTTGGATTATAAGATAACTTCGCATTCACTTAACCCGTAGGTGCAAGAAAATGTTGTCTTCCAGCATTATTTAAGAAATGTCCAAAACAATGTCCGCATCTGTCCTTGATACCTAGATGAAATGCAACAACTTCATATCGTTGGTGCTATAAGATATTGAAAAACACTATGTTGATCATCCCAAGCAAGCACCTGCCGACAGTTTTACACAGGTAGCGATTAAACGCGGAAGCTATCGACTTTTTCGTCTCTCGAAGAATAGCATCCAAGGTGACCTGGAGGTTCCCCCAGTGAACCTAAGGACTAAGTCTACTATCAATCGCGAGAGCTCGTCACAAAGAACAGGCTGGCTTTGTTTCATGTCGCTGGCACTCTACATTTGGACACACCATTGCATCGAAACCACCCCTTCCCCTGGGCACAACCCTGGGGAAGGTCGCAACATGCCATGCACGGATTGCGGTAAGTGAGGATGGATAAATTATAGTTATTTAATCGTTCGAACACAGTCTTGATTCCCGTTCCACTGACCTTTATAAAACACCAGGGAGAACTTCATCACTGCGATGGCCATTGCCATCTGAGCCGGTGTGAATGTCTCCCGGCTGCCGGTAGATGGCAGAGCCGGAGAAATCCCAGTCAGTTCGCAAATGCCGTTGGTGAAGTAATCGACCTCCCATTGCTGCAGCCAGTCGTGAGTAGCGCCGGGCAGATCGAAAAATTGCACCAACAGTCTGCGGACTGACAGGTTATTGGCCAGCCTGACTCACCATCACGATCAGGTACGAAAAGGTTGGCTGCTTGACCACTAGAGGCAACAGGTTCTCAACCTCCGACAACACCTACCCACGGCAACTTTTCCGAATCAACACCTTACTAAATCAATACCTTTCGAGCCAATCCGCACGAACGCTATCGCCAACTCGGCAGAGAACGAATCGAACCATTTCAATGGAAGTCGATGCGATTTACTCTCGCCTCAACCATACTGGTTCAGGAGGCATTCTCTTGGGCCGCAGTGATTTTTGCATGTTTGAATAGGACATGTCTGCCTACTGCAACGAAGTCAATTTCGGAACCCTCCTTCGGAACGCGTTTGACTCTCATGTATCCTAGTATGCGGGCTCCGAGCGGACTCCACACATTCGGTAGGCGCCTGCCGGCGCACTGCCTTTGACGTGTCGGCCGGCTGGCTGTCGCCAAATGTTTCGCCTGGATAGTTTCCGTTCTTACTGCGTCGGACGGCGGATCGGCGGGTGCTGAGTCACTCCGCCATGACACAGTCGGGAGCCATTGTGCCGAGTCGCCATTGTACCATACAGTACATGTGAGGCGTTCCTGGAGTGCGACGACCGGACCCTTCCCTTCGCGGTGTCGGGCAATAAGTGATGCCGGCTAGTGATAGACAGGGAGTTGACCGGACCAGCCTCCCTCCCGTAAGGACCAGTACCCCTCTGGCGCGCGCGGCTCGGCCAGACGCGACTGAGCGGTCGAGACTGTGAAATGTAACCGAGCGGGTGAAGGTGAGCAGACGTACAGACGCTGGATGGTTGACAGTCACTAGTGCCTACAGAGAATTAGAGACACGGATTGACATAACTGTGGCAGCGGCACGTATTGTCTTGCTCGGGTGTTCGACGTATTTGTTAATTATTAGCCTAGTCTAAGAACTTGGTGGATGAGACGAAACTGAAATTGAGAACCAGTTAGCACGAACCGCGGCAAACCCTAGACTATCACCGTCCGGCAAACGAAGTTCACTACATCACCTAGTCGGTAACAACCTATCGCTTTCAATTTGCCGCAAGACACATTCGATTACTCCCTCATCTGGAAATACGCTACCCATATTACCGGTTTCTCTTACCCTTCTATGCTAGTAGCATTGTCTTGTTCAAGAAGCTGAATGGTCTGCGTATCACTGACGACGCTGAACTCTGAGGTTAACACTCGTTTCACGAGGGAATGCTCAGGAGACAACTTGCCAGAGTCCGAAGGCATAATGTACTTTCTCACGTTGTCAAAATGCCAATTCACTCATTACATCTCTGATCTAAGACTACAAACACTAGCCTCTAAACCGGTATGGTGTCTCTTCTAATCCCCTTCACGGTTATTAAAATACTTGATCCCGTCCACAAACTGACGTCGAGTTCGTATTTCAGAATGACAACAAACGAAGAAAACTAACTGAAAAACATGCGGCTTGTGACAGGTCGAACCTTCGATGTAAATATAATCGCACAAAATTAGCGTAGGATAGCCTTTACCCGTATTAGCCTCTTAACCTTAACATGAGAACATGATTGCAATGCCCCACGTTTCTGCATCTTACCTTTTAAAGAGCAACAAAAGGCAAGCAAATTCTTGATGAAGAACATGAACTTGATTGACAAGTTTGTGTTTACCTTGAAGAAGGCAAGATACCGACACGTCAGGCGTTGTAATCATGTTACCTTAACAATCGTTAACCTACCATGTTAAGGGTAAAAACTAACACAGTTGAAGGCTATCCTACGCTAACTTTGAACTGTTTGCCATTCACCACCGTCGCATACACGAAATTGCTTCGTGTTTGAAACACAATCCCACGCCACCGAGCTAAAAGTTTCTCAGACGTTATTCCACACTCGGTCACAGTCAGGTACTTTAGCTGTACATCGTCTGGCTACGTACAATGGCACATGTGCCGAAATATGTTGAGCACACCACCACAACTCTTCATTACCAGCACATATATTCGGCAAATATTAACGATCAGCAACGTTGACGGATTACAAAGGCTGGCCGCAAACCGGAGCGGATGGATTACATATAGGCGGGGCCGACATGCCATGGGAGCACGGGACCGTCCATCCTGCGAGCAGTCACGGGCCTGGAGCCCGCACAGACCCCAGCCCCGCCCACGAGGACGACTTCGCCACGGCCTACCCATCCCCAGCAGACGGCAACACTGGCGGGGAACACAGCCGGCCGTACCCAGCCGGGCACCGGGGTGCGCCCGGTTCAGATCCGTCGTACGGGCACGATGGCCACACGGCACGACCCACCAGCCTGCGCTGCCATCCTTGGTAGCGTCCTATCACACGGTTGAGCCGAGGGCTGCTCCCGACTCGGCTGACGGCCGCCAGGTGACTCTGTGGCGGCGTCAGATCTTCGCGACAGGCGACGCGCACGCGTACGCAGACCCGACAGCCGCCGGCGGGCGGCGCGCGCCACCTCTCAGCCAGTCGACATCACACGGATGCTGCCAGCCGGCAAAACATGCCCGCGCAGCAACACTGCATGTGTCTCTGCGACACAAGCCATGTGCCGGATGCTCGTCACACCCGCTCACGGTCCAGGAACGAGTAGCGCTGTAGGCCGAGCAGCTGAAACAGACAACGGGAGAAAATGTCAATGCACTGATGATACTGATCACGGTTGGTGGGTCAGTGCTGTAATTTGATGAGTATCCGCGCATATCACACCACCACTCCCCTTGCTCTCCCACCCCCCCCCATACCACCACTTCTTGTCGAGCAGCATCGATTAATACGACGATACGGTGAAGATGCCTGAGACTGGCAGACCGTCAGAGCATTACCATTGCATTGCTCAGCTGGTACGAGATACCACAGAACAAAGGAAAAAGCAAGCAAAAGCCCCATGCGATGTACTTTCTAATAACCCAAGTAGAATACGCATCGCTAGGTATACAACATCGGCAAATAAGTCAATTTCGGATCTGCAATAATACAACCCTCACGAGGCCTCCCGTAGTACTCTTCATAAGCCCTGTCGCCAGCACCCCTCGCCCACCACGTAATACAGTGCGGGAGAAGACATCTGCCGGCGTACCTGTAGGGCTGAGCTCTGGCTGTAGTAAACGACGGCGCCAACCAAGTTAATAGCAGCTGCCAGCACAAACACAGGGAACCAGCGGCCTTGTGAGGCTGTCACGAGATCGGCCGTCACCGGGCCGCACAGAATACCCGGTATTGTCGCCTGAAACATCGGCACACATGTGGAGACGGCGCACCACCGAATACTCGAGATTGCCGCCTGAAACACACGTGTGAAGACTTCGCACCACAGAATACCCGAGATTGTCGCCTAAGACATCGAGACACGTGTGGAGACGGCGCATCACAGAATAACTAGTATATCTGCCTGAAATATTGGCGCATGGCCACAGCCAGCAAAACACGCACACCGTGGTCTTTAGTGGCAAAACTAAAGCTCGTGTACAATGCAAACTGGAACAAATCAATGGGCAATTATCAGGTACGTGAACCATAACAGACGGACATATTATAACCGCATTGGATAGCCGAATACAGTTCTTGAGCAAGAACATCATGACCGCATAAATGCAGGTGGAGCAGTGGCGCTTTGTATGTGAAGTGGGCTGCTCATAGCTCTACCAACAGATGGCGTTGGCCCTGCAGACGCGGAAGGCCACGGACTGTCTTAGATGGCGAGAACTCAAGGCATAGATTGGCCGGAAGTCAAGGTCGTGAGTTGTTCAAGAAGCTTCGATTAGCGATGAGACGCGAGAAGACTGTTATAATTGAGGCATGATATAAGCATGGTCTCGTACGCTGGACGATGCCAGAAAACGAAAGAACTAAGGAAACGAGCCTTGAGTTAGAGACATAAATAATATTGTTAGGGTGTGATTTCGAGTGTCTTTTGCATAATGCAACTGCCTGCAATTAATTAATAGTACATATATACCATGTGGTTTGGAGTAGAGCTGTGGGAAATATCTCTACAGGTGACATGACGTAACTTAGTTCGAGACGAGTCATTCCTGACACACGAGCCGCCGAACTGACTTGTGGGAAAATGGAACGTTGATCGACATGGTGACTCGATACTCTGGATTTTTAAAATATACATTTATGTCGGATTATTAATTAACTTAAACTTGTTGGCATTAGGTATACCGGATTAGGTTGCAAAATGGATGTCAAATAGTGGAGTGTTCTATGGAGTGTCAGTCAGCATCATTGCCACTGATTTTGTTCGAGAAATGTTATAATTTCGCAACTTGGTTCAGTGTGCTTTGCGAGTTTTGTAGGCCTTGCATTGTGAGTTGGGTCGAGTCGAGTTTAATTGCTTTATGTTGATGCATCGGTCATGGCTAGATTTCATTGAACCAGAATCACAGAACAAGAGTTTGAATATAAATAGACAACATGATGACACCCAAACAGTGCTTTATTAAGTGGAATGGAGGGAGGACGTGCACATTGTGAAGCAGACTGCGACAGTAAAAAGTGACTGAAGAAGCGACAGGACTGGGCAGTGGTTTGGAGAGATTCAGCTTACATTCGGTGGCACGCTACTTACATAAAAAGAAGCAAGCACACTGGGCATACCAGTTCGCAAGCCGTGCAACACAGAAGGGATCGATTGCAAATTAGCAGTAACAGTCACATCATCGCCGGCATCTCGTTGTCAATATCGGAAATGGTGACGACTTAACGGCACGTGGAAAATCGTCGCCAAACCGCCGGTGGCACTAACCAGCGTGTTTGAGATGGCGAAGGTGACGCCGGCATGGTTGGGCGCCACCTCGGCGTGGTTGCTCAGGTGGCCGGCCGAGTTGAATGCGCAGAAACCCATCACGATCGACACCAGGCTGCAAATACAGGGTCCGATCAAACAGAGAGTGGCAAGGGACAGCAATCAGGACAGTGGAAGTGTTAACGGAGAATGGGACGGTGCCGTGACCAGATCAGGTAGGCGGAATAGCATGGCTAGATGATGCACGGAAAGTAATCGAGCGAGATGACACCTGATCAGATGAGAGTGAGATGGGAGTGGGGAGGTTAAGCAAGACGAGCACAATGGTAGAAATAGTGAGTGTCAGAAGAGATGATAACGATGACAGGGCCAGACGAGACGGTAATAATGGCAGAGTTAGGCGAGACACGACAGTGATAGGCTAGCGACAGCAGACAAGACGGTAATAGTGGCAGTGTCAGGTGAGACATGAGAGATAGCCTAGTAACCTCAGATGAGACGGGAACAGTGTCAGTGCCAGATTAGGATCAGGTCAGATAGGGAGTGGCGGTGAAGACATTACCGATACATCCAAGATCAAACAGGACATCCAAGTAACGAAGATGCGAACAAGACTAGCGATCCTGCCACACGCAAGCCATCCGAATCTGAGTTTTACTCACTGAAGTGAGCGATAAGCAGCTTCAGATTTGCCATATGACAACTAACGGGCCATTGGCCCCCTGACCGTGGTCACTGGCAATTAACGGGCCATACCTGGTTCGGTTCCACTCGAGTTCGCTGTAGGGCACAATACAAACACGAGGAAGTCCGAACGAAAACTGCATCGGATTGCACCGCTCAGCCGAGGGAACGACCGCGGCGATATCCATTGGTGGCTCACTCAACCACTACAATACCAGTGCTCTTTATTCAGCGGATCGTTTAGTGTTCATGCTATAAAGTTACGTTTTAAACCTTGAAATGTCAGATAGGTTAAAGTTTATTTTTTTTAAGAATGACGGCCGAAACCTCAGATATTTCATCCGAACGATGCATAACCTCCTGACCATTCGGTAGCGTATCTTTGGAGGAAGCATTGTCCGGTGGGTGATCCGGGAACCAAACGAAGTCAAAATCAGGTCATCAAATGACAAATCTTGGCCGTAGGGTAGTATTACAAGGGCTGTCACTGGGGCTTCTAAATGCGTCGTAAATACAAACACAGCCAACTGATTGTCTAGTCATTTGGATACTATTCCTAACACGCACGGCATGGTTTACTCGTCCTCCACGAAAGTATGCCGGCATATAATAAATATAACTGAGGCACACGACCATAGAAAGCTTTCTGATTGGTAGAAATCATGCCTTATACATGCCTTATACATCCCCAAATTCACTTTAGAACTACTAACCATGGCGGCCGTTAGAAATACCAATGTAACACTCCCAGCCTGGAAGCGACGAACGGGAGTCCGAATGACCTAAAACATGTGTCGTCGCCGGAAGAGAGGCACGGTATAGCACGAGCGGCGCGTGACTCCCGTCCGACGAGTGGCCACAGGTACGGGCGGCGGCAATAACACTCACATGAGAGCGGCGGGCAGGTTGTTGACGGCGCAGAACAACACGAGGAAAACGGCCGGCCCGGCCAGGCCGATCGTGGTCATTAGTCGCCGCACCGACAGCACCGTCCACTTCTTCTTGGTGATCAGCCGGTCGGCCATGTGCCCCGCCGCTGTGTGAGGGGGAGGGGAGTGAGGCTCACGCCACCAATCGGTGGCGGAGGTACGTACGTCACGAGGTCGGTAGTGCCGGTGAAGTAGTCATCGTGGTGTCACGGCGAACACACGGACAAGTGATACACAATGACACATTGTACGGCTTAACGAACAGCATATTTTTGAATTAATGGCGTTTGTACTACTCTGGCAACGACATTCAGGAAGAAAACGTCAAGTTAGCTGCAATGTTCTAATACAACCGGCATTTCTGTTTCATTCTGGCCCAGGTGTTATTACTATTAAGTCATTTTACTGATGCAGCAAATATAAATAAAATGCTTCCCTTTGTACTAACGGAGGCCACGCTTCATCGGCCTTCAATGTTTCGATTGTTCTTATAATTAAATGCAAAATTATTCCTAATATTAACCCGGGGGATTCGTTTTACCCCTCTCTTCCTATGATTATTCTGCGATAGGAAAACGCTGCTAAATTTTCAGTACCTTTTTTGAGTTTTGCTTCTGACAAAGTTTTGAACCCCAAGTTATGTAAGGCGTGGCCTAGATCAATTCAAAGAGGACCACCTCCAAAAACGTTTGAGAATCGTTAAGTCATATACATGAAGATATTGACATGAAACTTGGTATGTAAGTGCAATTGGGCAGTACTTCCAAAACTTGTATCTTGGATTTTTAGTTATGATCAGGTCAGTAACCTGGGGTCACGGCCAAGTTATGACTAGTTTGGACGAATTTTTCATTTGTGCAATATGCTAATATACATGTTCTTTTGACATTATTTATACCTTGATATGCATTCAGAAGCATCAGAAGTTCCTGTTCCAATTTGCTTGACCTTCGACAAGTGGTCTGAGGTCAGGTCACGACAAAGTATGCAATGTGGACAAAACCTTCTCTTCTCTCTAGGTTTTTTTTCTTCTCTCTAGCTTCCATGGCATAAATAGTGTCAATGTTGCATTGCTCGACATCAACTATCCTGCATTGCCCCGACATATACTATGCAGATGTCTTTGCAAAAAAAAATCGACTTTCTTCCTCAAAAAACTAATTATGATTTCCCAAGCCATCTAAAATATAAAATAATACCATTCTTCGGGTCCAATTCGTCAAGGGATTCCCCACGATAACTAATTCGTTCTCGTGTCACGCTTAATATATAAGTAAGACGGGTGTTTGTAAGGACCCCCAAACAGGATGAGGATCGGGCCAGAAAGACCATCCAGTTAACGCAGCCTTCTTACATTTCCACCATCGTTCTTTTCGGTGCGAATATCACGTGTGGAGGTAAGCCAAGGGTGAGGTCCATTGTTATTCTTCCTTTTTTCACAGGCCCTAGTCTCGAAAAGAGTGATGGGTGCTGTGGTCCTGGTATGTGCTGCCTTTTTTATCATCTGCAACCCCATGTATATTCTTAGCTAATCTTATATATAGAAGGAAAACTTTGGAAAAAGTGTATCCTTTAATGCACATATAAGCAATACGTAGTTTCGTTAATATCACTCAAATGCACACATTTCATTATTTTTACCAGATATTATACACTTCATAGTTGCATGAGCTCGATAACTCGAACTTGAAGACTGGGAAGTGAACATACGACACTGGCACTAACCCACGCCGACGGCCGAGTTGACGATGTACGGCAGGGCCGTCAGGCTGATGGACTCGGTGTTGGCGCCCAATGTGCGCGATAGGTAGGTGGGCAGCCAATGCATGATTATGTAGTTGCTCCAGTTCATGGCGAAGTGGGCGATGTAGATAGCCCAGAGCGGCCAGTGGCTGATGAACTCTACCCAGCGCACCTTGTCCGACCCAGACTGTCGGAGGATGGGACAGACCGCCGCTATATTCAATGTATGGTCGTGGGAGGCAGGCACGATTACGTCAACCAACACACCACACACCACACACCACAAACATGCGTGGTGTCAGGGATGTCACATCCACGCAAGCTGAATGAAGCTATGAAGATACACCACCATTGCTCAAATGCAAGTACTGGGGATCTACATATCGATAAAAACTACGCAAATAACTGGTCGGAAATCCAACCAATCACTTGCATAAGAACATAAATAATTTAGGGAGGATATACGTGCCCTGAAATCCAATGCATGGTGGGGGTTAAGGTGCCATAAACACATATGAAACGAATGATAAAATATCATAACACTTTGATTATGGGAGAACATAGGCAGTAATTCCCAATAGTGCAAAAATTGTACACTCCAATAATCAATCAATAAAAAATACACATTCTTGACCAGAACGCAAATTTAAAAATAAATAACGCCTGTGACAATTTGGCTTACCCGGGACATGAAACCCTCGCTCTCCGGGTCATTACTGTTGGGGTAGAGTAGGCACCAGAGAGGCAGCCACGCCAGTCCCAGCAGACCGAGCAACACAAACGACGTCCTCCACGGTAGATGTGGACAGAGCTGGAAGGTAACGTTCTCAGGTCGATCCAGACGTACGGCGGAACACATCGTTGGAGCAGAGCTGGGAGGCAGGGTCCACACGGCAGCCGCCACTCGGAGGTACAGAGGGGCACTTCTGCCTCAGCACGCGCCCAGGCGGGCTGGGACACCAGTGTCGACGGCAGCACGGCGGCAGACCTCGCCAAGAAGGTCCGCCATACCAGGGCAGAGGGCTCGAACATAAAAACCAGTGCCCACGCGAAAATGCAAAATTCGAGACATGAGATCGGGTCAGATCAATTGATCATGCATATTCAAACTGAGGATTACTACATATTTACATATACACACATATATTGCACAACATTACATATGCATAAATATATTACATATCATTACATATACATACACCCACTGAATTACTTTGCACCCATGAAGGGTGGAATTGATGGCAAATTATTGATGCTTTCTGGTTATTGCTATGTTGGTTATCACATGAATCCAAATGCACTATCTCCTTCCCCACCAGATGCAACATACATAGTTCTTGCTTTGCTTGCAATCTCACTGGGAGTCCGAACTACCCCAGACAGATAATTTCCCCAGTTTGAAGCATGTTTTATAACGATATGACCGGAACAGGGAAAGGGAGACCTCTCCTCTCTGATCTATAGCTCTCTTTTCTCGTTTGTGAATCGTGATGGAAGTGGACAAAGGTGAGAATGAGAGACATGGCTTACCACAGCGGCGACCGTTGAGGTGTGAATTATGATGGAAGTGGATAAAGAGTGATTCGTTGGCTATCTGGGATTAGGAGCACATCGACTGTATTGGTCATACAGCGCCCATAGTAATGTTAGATGAACGCCTTCAGATGATTGGTGCCAAAAGCAGTGCAAGGACCTTCAGAATACTGGCCGATCGCTCTTGACCTCTAATGTTGCATGTTAGTTAACTGTGAAAATCGTTCCAAAGTCGACATCCGAAAGAAAGCGAAAAGTTGAAGAGAGGGATGGACAACAGAGACTATGTGAGCCCCAGAAAACACCTCCGTGCTTCCATACTCTGACCAGGGCAGCTGTGGTAGCCTGAAGGAGCACCAATTCCATACTCAGCCAAGTTACGATGGCTGACCCCACTGCGGGGATGGGCAATGGTGGCTATGGTAGCCAGATCCCTACCCAGCCTGGCAGGGATGGTATGAATTATGATGGAGGTGGGCAGAGAAGGATGGACATCACTCACCACATCAGCGACCGTTGCTGTGCGAATTGTGAAAAGAGTAGGTAAAGGGCGAGAAGGATGGACATGACTCACCACAGCGGCGACCGTTTGGCCAGCACCACCGGCCGCTATCAGGTAGCCGAACGCCCGGGAGCGCTCCTCCGCCGGCACGTGGTGCGCGTACACGTGGAATATCGTCGGCAGACCTGGCGGGGGGCGGGTCCGCGCGTCACACCGTGGCACCACTGGCAATACCCACGATGGCACAACACGTCAGAATGCGGTATTACTAGCAAACACATAAAAAGCCACTGGCATCAAATGGCAAGCCCACAAAGGCACAGCACGCCAGTGCCGATAGCGACGGCCATACCGTGTTACATTGTACCGCCGTTTGGCATGTGCGCACTAACACGTGACACATCACAGAGCTGTCTTCCACATCCAAAATTACACATGTCAAACTTCCGAAATGTAAGCCCGAACTAAAATGGCATAACATGGCACCCTGCGGTTTACATAGCAATATCCACATCACAACTCATCATATTGCATTAACTATGGGCTGTATGATTGACATGGTTAATGCGCCTTAAAGCCAGCCAAAATAACTAACTAACATTGTGTTATCATAGGTCACACCCAGATAGTACTACCCGTCATACAATGGAGTGCATTCGCGATACACAGAGTTAAAGAACATCAACAGCATCACACATACGCAATGCTATGAAGTGTATCCGATTGCAACACGTCAATGAGACACTCATAGCAAGGATCACACTGTAACCATGTCCAACTTGGCTGCCTTTCTCACCTAGCCCTTCTCCAAGACCCAGTAGTATTCGGCAGATGATGAGGCCGGTTATGGAGTGTGCAACCAATGGTGTTACCACTGTACTCAGGGACCACAGCAGCACAGCGAACAGTAGTACCGAGCGGCCGCCCACCTTGGTGGCCAGACTCCCACCGATAATCTGTGAATGCAGCACAGGGCAGCTATAAAACACATATATTTGCAGTGCACTTGTTACTTACATGTTACCTAAGGGCAATGCAGCCTGGTTGTTAGATAATCTGATTTGCTCTTCTTGGCTGTGAGCATATCACTGCTTTGTTGGTTTCATAACAGGGCTGAGTTGATGTGAAGGATGATCCTCAATGATGTATGCTTGAAGAACAGCTCACTGGTATTGTCCGTTGAACTTTATCGTGATATTGGTGCCCAGGAGTGGGATGGAGCCATGGTTTTCATAAGTCCTGATGTTGAACTTGATTAATTTCTGGAGACTGGTCCATGGGTTCAGATGTCAAATATATCATCATTGTACCCCACATAAAGGCTGTAATTGGTTGGAGTTGTGTTGTTGTAGCAGGTATCCAGGGCACTCACAAAGGGAATGGCAAGAGGAGGTGCCACTCTGCTACACATGGTGATGCCCATGGTCTGGTGGTAGTGCTTGAAGCCAAACTTAAGGTCAATCGTTTGCCTATTAAGGTCAGTCACAATATATTGTTAGCCACTGAGAGGACAAGACAAATTATACAATGAGACAATTACAAGACCAGAGAATAACTACAAAAAATGGACTATGATGCTTCCATGTATATTCAGTGAATAACTTCCATTCTCTAGTCCCAATTCCACTGTTGCCTTTCCACTCAACAAGTACAATGCCCAACCCCACTTGGACACACTGCATTCTACAAGTCTGCCATACTCTGCAGCCTGCCCAGCCAGGCAGATAAGCATGGCACATTTAACTAGATCATGGGCACTATGACCAATGTGGTTGATGCACCCCTAAGTCCAAATAACCACCAACCATTTGAATAGAGCTTGTAGTCATGGGGAGGGTGACCACAGCACTGGTGCCATGGTCCGTGGGAATTCTGTTTCAGAGTTGCATGCTGGAATGTTGACTCAAACACAGTATTATTTTTCCAAACCTGGGTATGTCTGGTTTATTTTTATTCACAGGTGGGTCACCACAATAAATGCATTCACAAATGACATGTAAACAAAACTACCAACCAAGAAAATATATTTGCTTCAGACACAACCTGGCAAAATTCACCTTCTGCATTATTTCACTATTTCTGTCTAATGTGAACAAAGTATGGGAAAAAGATTATGTGTCTGACCTGGCATGTGCCCTAGAGGGTCTCTGAAAATTACGTGCACTGGAGGGGGCGGGTTTCGCCCCCTTAAGATCAGCTCCTATTAAGGCTAGAGCAACGAAATTTACAGTATGGATGGGCATGATAGTGAACTCTATTGTGTGTAAATTTAATCTCCTTAGGTCAATATCTTCAAGGTGAAATGAGGTCAAAATAACAAAATTTCTAGTTTTGGGTGACTTGGCTTGTCATATTTTTGGATCTCTGTGATTGTGCTTAAATGCTCCAAAATTGCCATTAATAATGTTTTTGACATTACTAATGATGCAACACATATGTCAGATGCATCATTTGACCTCAGGTCATCCATATAGGAGTACTTTATCAGGTCATTACCTGCTCCAGTTACCGGAACCAGGCTGCCCACCCGTGTGCTCCGTCGGGCAGCTCGGTACAATCGGCTTCACGAAGAAAGGAGTGAAATACATGAATAATGTATGGAAATGCTTAGGCACACAATGACAAATAGTAGATTTCCATATGTGTACGGAGTAACATGCAAAGTGACATCAATCGCATATCAGTCATTTGCATTTATGGCAACATTCCAGTTGACCAAGTTCAGTTCCATTAGCACGTCATGAATTTGACCTGACTTGACCTCTGTGACCTAACATGACTTAAATTATACAGCTTAACAATATGCATCAAACGAGTCACTAATGTTGTCAAGAACATTTCCCTTTTTCCAATATACAGGAAGCACATCAGTGACAATTTTTGTGGTCTGGCGCTGTGAAATGTTTTTACTTTAATGGCACCTAACTTGATAAAAATTTCGGCCGATTTGAATTTTTCTTGCTTTAAACAATACGATGGTCGTTTCTAAGCAGGTACTCAAAAATGGTGCATATCAGCTGGTACAATATGGAGGTATTTACGAAAAAGCGGATGGGTGGGCGGATTTCACCCTCCCCCTCTAGGGCATGTGTTAACCTGCCATGAACTTGACCTGACTTGACCTCGGTGACCTGACACAACTTTGAAACAATATAGGATAACAATATCCATCAAACAAGTCACTAGTGTTGCCAAGAACACTTCCTTTTTGCCAATATACAGGAAGTGAATCAGTACAATATTTGTGGTCTGGTGGTGAATTTTTTAACTTTAATGACCCCTAACTCAACAAATGTTCAGTCAATTTTCGTTTTTCCTACTTTAAACAACACACTGGTCATTTTTAAGCAGGTGCACAAACAATGGCATATATCAGCCTATAAGATCTGGAGCTATCTTTAAAAAATCAGAGGGGTGGGCAGATGTCAACCCCCCTCCAGGGTGCATGCTAGATTCTGTTATGTCACACAATTCCATGTCCTTCAGGTTGCTACAAACACCAAAACTTACATAATGGTTTGTGTATAATGACATCTGACATATACATCATATAATCTTTGTCATCAAGGTTGCTATAAAAATGACCCTAATATCTAATTTCCCCTTGTAGTTTTACTTCCCACTTGAAACACAAAATGTTGTCCAAAATAAGCAACAGGTGTAAGATTATGCATCTGGGCCCTGGAGATAGACTATTTAGATGCACAACATGAGGCAAGGAACTGCATGTCATTGAAGGGGAGAAACACCAGTATTATTGCAGCTTAGTTTAGATACAATATAGGTTCTTGAAGTGGCTAGGCTATGACATGTTAGGCAACAATTTTTTAAATCTGTAGAATTCATACTTTTAAAAATGTACATTTTTAAAAACCTGAGAACTTTTTCTTCAAAAGAGGCTAGTTTAGAGGTTGAAGAGGCTGTTTCTTTTCCACATCTTGCATTGTTCTTCATTGCATACCACCCCATTCAAAGATATATTTTTGGTATTATGTTGCCAGGCAAACCAAACATCAAATATGTGAAGAAAAAATGACTGGATGCATCATGTTTATCATGTTCAGAAATGTGTCATTAAAATTTTGTATATCTTGGAATACCCCATCCAATACAAAATATGGGTTTACTGAACTACTGAGGCATGCAAGCTTTAAGTGACTGAAATCAGAAAAAAATGGAACTCAGCTGGAGTTAGTTGGTTATTAGGGCTATAAGGTACATCAACTACATTGGACATGTAGTGCCCAGGAACTCAGCCTGAAGTAGGATGATTAGAATGCTATGAATCAATAATGAGTATATTCAACATAAAAGAAAATAACTAATAAACAATATAATCTTTCTTCAGACATGCAAAACCCGAATAAAGTTGGCCTATTTGGCACTTTCCAGTGCATCTTGAGCACCTTATAACAGATCATTGACCATCAAACCAAACCAAAAAAATTAAAATAATTTTCTAGAGGGTGATGCTCTGGATGTTATGAATGCAGACAGACATTTTTGAAATACCACTTTATTTATGAACTACTTTCCAGTATTGGGTTCATCAATATGCTCCTGTTGTTGCATAGTTCTGTCCTTGCTGACATATATTCACAAACTGATCTCTACCTGCATCAACTTAACCTTTCCACTCAGCACCCAGGGCCAGATGTCTGGAACAGGGATTAAGGTCATTGCTGATTCAGATATTTGAATTGACATCATATATCCCCTCAGGTTACAGAATAGCAGTTTTCCATTGACATCCTATACTGCATGCTGGTCCACTACCCCTGCCATATTGATGATGAATTTGGATTTGGCATTGCAGCTCAACACTATGCATGCAATGAAAGCAGTAAAGTTGGAAGGTCAGCTCTTACCTGGCTAGTCAAATATCCAAGAGCAAAGGATGACAAAATCCAGCCCTGCCAATGCAATGTCCAACCAAACTCATCTGTCATCGGTATTATTGCTATGGGCATAAGCACACGATCTGCAGCATTGATGAAGTTAGCTGCTGAGCACAATGAGACAATGATCTTGATAGCTCTTGATGACAGATTTCCGGCCATATCAGTTCAAAATATAGTATTTTCAGCAATATCTAAGCAACAGGTGCAGTCTCTACATAATTCATGCGCAATAAACACAGCAATCATCATTTGAGCTAGACTTGAACATGACCAAGTCATCAAAATCCTCCATTTCAATCTCCAGCCGCATTTATCACCAGCTGATCATTGCTAACTTGGCAAACTATCGCTGCAATATAGGTTTTCGGACAAGGAAGATTAATTATTTGAAGGTCCCGAAGTTATTCGATGATAATTTTAACGGCACCACGAATATCTGTCAACTATATTCTTGTTCAAGTCCAACACGGCCCAGGCCAACGCCACTTCGGGTTCTCAGCAGCTGTAAGCAATGAGTTTGCCAACTTGACGCGTAAGTGACAGAAACGCAAGAGGTTGCTGCCATATTAATTAAAGCAACTTTTTTTTCCGAACAGCTAGAGACCCGGCTGAGGCCATTGACCTCTATAAATAACTGGACAGCCGACTCCCTGCCCGCTTGCAATATAACGGCTTTTGTTTGTTTCTCGATACCGACAAAAAAATTATCATTACTCCGAAATCTGACGTCAGAACTTTGACATCTTCAACTGCGTGGATTTTGTTAGCCCGTCGTGCAGTCTTCCATGGGATGGGCATGGGAAAGGGCTTCTATGATCGTCGAATAAGCCCAGCGACTACCGGGAGGAATCTGCTTGGAGCATCCGAAGGATTTTCGTGGAATGTCCGAATCAGCCTCATGAAGCCTGCAATGGGATATCCATGAATCTTCGGAAGGGGATCCTCATGGAAACTCAGAAGGGGTTCCATATATTATTTCATTCTTCCGAATGGGCTCCCGGCTCATCCAAATACATAATTATTTGAATTTATTTCCGTGGAGTTTCAGAGACACCACAGGTCAGGCTTGAATATCGCCCGAAGACAATAAACTGAAAGTTTGATGTTGAAAATCTAGGCGTTATTTCAGGAGTTGCATATACAATGTTTGGAGATAATGTTCATCTCAAAGTTATGTGGAGGCACTGGCGGATCCAGGAAGGGACTGGGGGAAAGTGCCACCCGCCCCATCCAGACATAGTATGATACCCCCTCTCCTCCCCAGGACGACAGAGGCTCGAGCGCATCCTCCCCTTCAACGATTTTTCAAATGACGACTCTCAGAATGTAAAATGTGCTCCACCAGGCCTGAGGGTAATGGCGCACCGCTAGATCAAAATGATTGCATCCGCATCTACATGAATCCGCATCCCGAGGCCATCTCCATGTGCTGTCGGCTGCCCTTTTCCTCCCCCAAATGGAAAGCGATCCTTTGGATTCGCCCCTGATTCTTTGGATTCGCCCCTAAGTGAGGTGTGCACGTTAATCTGTGCGCTCAATCAGTACACGTTGCATCACGTCATCTTCCTTTGAACGACGCTTGCGGCCACCACAACCGGGGTGCTCATCCGGGAGCAGCCAAGATTTTCGTAAGGGATGGGGCGACTAAAAAATGTAACGCAACAGTAATCGCTTTCGGAGAACGAAGCGCTCCGAAAATCTCTAGTTCTGTGTGGTCAAAATCTCAAAATGTCTCGTTTCACCTAGTGTACTTTGGCTACTAATTAGCACCCCCTTGGCTGCGCCTCTGTGCTTAGTCAAAACTCAGCCAGATCGTATCGCAGATCACATTCCAACTGCGCTGATCACTATCTGCACTGATCCAACTGCCGATCCAACGGCAGCTGGTCACTACAGACAGGATGTCAGACGGCGCAGCCCGTGACCCGAGCTCACTCAGCCATCATCGGCGAGACGGGACGCCACCTGAAATCGAGCGTGATCACGTGATCAGCTTGAGTGGTACTTCACGAGGGGGCGCTCCACGGAGTCGGCAGCATGATATTCTAACAGAGAGTCACGTTACCGCAGGGTCTGAGCATGTCTGAGCTGAACAGCTTAAACCTAGCATCAGATAATCGAAACTTCAACGAGAGATTGGTGGTAGACGGAATGGCCAAGTCAGACATTTTAGCATTGCCGGATTGTTCCAAGGCTTTTCGATCCCCACAGGAGCATTTGTGATCCGAAATGAGGCGATGCCAATTGTGATGTTATTTTTGTGCTGAATTTCCCAACCTGCTTCCGTTTCCAGTGCCATTTTAGTACGCATCAATGTATAGTGGAGACCGAGTCTAGTTCGTACAAATTTGGTGACACCCACTTCCCCCGAAAAAAATCACTTTGGAGGGGTAGCGAGGTTATTGCCACACCTACGATAGCAGAGGTGCACCCAAGGGGGCGGGGTCCAGCTTCCCCTTAGCAGCCAAATACACAAGATCAAACAAAATGTTTTGATATTTTAACCATGCAAACCACTAACATATTTGAGTTCTCTTTCTCAATGCATTTTTGTTGGTCGGGCACCCTCCTTAGGAGAATCCTGGCTTCGCCACTGTAAGCCAACCCCAAACCATCTAGTATCATCCCCGATAATCTTTGCTCTCATCCTGTGGGCTTTTCATCAAGGAACAAAACATAGCACAACTGTCGGTGCATCAACTTTCTCCGCTATGGGGTTAAATTGCTACTAAGGATGTGAGACCTGGATCCGTCACTGGAGCCAGCACAGGTGCCGTTGAACTTCATAGACGATTTTGAACTATGATTTATCCAATGTTGAGATAATAAGTATATTGAGATAATGAGTATTCTGGCGCAATTTTTACAGCCGATGAGCTGTGCCATGGCACCCGTCCAGCTCAAATGTTCATCGATCATTAACCCGCTCTGTCTCGGGGGCGGCCTTCAACCGCCCCCTTCAGACTTTCCGCGGTTAGAGAAAGGAAGGCGCGCAGCACCGCGCCGAAATTTGGCATACATTTTCCCACATCAATTTAGCATATTGTGTCAAACTTTTCAAGTCAGGTCATCTAAAGTCAACGAGTTAGTCGAGGCCAAATGAGGTCACCTCCAAAAAAGTTGAACCAGCCGTCACGCTTAAACGGATACAGATATTTTAATGAAACTTTCGGCGTTTGCTTATCTTTAGGGATGCAACAAAACGTAAGAGAGGAATTTTTCATGTTTTCGTTTTTGGTTATTCATTAATTTTGCATATTTGCCTTCTGGATTTCAAATCGAAGATTCTGGCTAAAGTAAGGATTTTTCGTGTGGGAAGCTTGACTTCGAACAACGATTTTTTTCAGTCCCCTCTTCCCATTAGTAAAGGAAAATTAAAGAAGTCATGAAAACATAACATGTTAAAATTAAAAAAAAAATTGTGATTTTTTGGTGGCACAAAATTGCATGGTCTTGGTCGATTTCGCTGTCCTTTTCTGATTCGCAGCAATCTTGTCCTCAAATATCTCACAAAATGAGCCCTCCAGAGCCAAAAAATAATGAGTCGTGAAATCCAGGCCCCCTAATCACGCCACTTTTGTGGAAATTCATTTTCTGGGCGATGTCGAGCACTACTTGTGGAGTCCGATGACACCTCTTACGTTTTCGTGCGCCGCTTAGTTGGGATATTAGAGGGGTTTCCTATCAACCCCCCCCCCCCGAGACCGGATGTGAGGATCTGAAAGGGAAGACGGGGCTGACTGGGTCAATAATGCAGCTGGAGGAGCTGTAACAAAACACGATATTTCACTTAGAAATTCAGATGGTGAAACTGAATATAAAATAGAGCGCTGCCTAAAAACTCGCGCCGGGGTCCGAAAATCGTACCGAGGCTCACGAAATCGTGTTTTGGCCCGAAAATACGCGTATACCCCAAAAATCCGCGTCTAGAGCCCCAAGTAGATACAGCGGGTCCTAAAGATTCCCGTCGGGGACGAATAACCTAGGGTAAGCTGCTCGTCTCACAATCGAAATGTTGTGGGTTCGAGTCTCACCTGTCGCTACTCTTCGCCCGCGACAAATTGTCGTGAGAGATTGGCGACGCTACAGGACTCAACGGTCGATGTGTCGTAAAACCAATAACCAACCAAAAATTCCCGTCCGGCCCTAAAAAATCCCGTTCATAGAGCCCGAATAAATATAATGGGACCCCGAAAAATCGCTCTGGGGTTCCGAAACAAACAGAGGGGCTCTTAGAATTCGCATCGAGGTTCGAAAATCGGGTCAGGCATACAGAAATCGCGCTCCGTTCACAGCATGCCGGTTATAACCTGAACTAAACCCGCATGGGTTCTCGAGAACTGTATAGGGGCCCAACAAATCGTGCCGGCGTTTCAAAAACCGAGTTGGACGTTAAAGAAAATGAGATGTTGGGGCCCACAAATTCGTGTCAAGGGCTCAAATATTGCGCCCTTCTTTCATCTGAGCTAGACCAATAACTTTCCATGACTTGAGGCTCAAGGTTTCACATCAGAAGCAAAGATATGAAAAAGGTACTGAGAATTTCTCGTCGAGGCGCACCACCATTCTCTCTGTCGCGTTCAAAAAAAAATGTGGTGAGTAAAAAGGGTCTAAAAAATAACAGCAAAAAGCGCGCAAAATATGCCCAACAAGCAACTCGCAAACCCTCCGTCGCCCTGCAGCACACATGTTTAATTTTTCGAGAAGTATTAGAGGCGGTTGCATGTCAGTACGTTTCTGGGAATATCGGCTCTCTGCCATTCATGTGCACAGCGCTCAAAATGTTTGTTCTATCCGATGTATGCACGATAAAAACGGAACGGCACAGTACACTGCTACCATGCACGACAGCCAAATACATATAAAGTTTGCATATATACGTAATCTTTTCGAAATCGAATAACATCTCATGGCAAATATTGTTCTACGGAGACCCGACTACTGTGAGCTGTTCAAATCAGTTTTTTTTTCTTCTCGAAATCGGAGCTTTTTATCACCCTCCAAGCCAGGCTTTTGGATCCGCCCCTGGTGGCCAACATGATCGCAGTCCACCGCGACGAGTGTAGAGGCACTCTTAGAGTGTTTCACAAAGTATGACCACGTTTCGCTATTCTGATTAGATGGAATGAATGCCTTGCAACATTGTATAGAGTCGAAATTGGTTTAGTTTTAACTATTGTTACCTAATTGCTAAGATTGGACAATTTCTAACTAAATTACAATAAAATAATCTCCAATCCCGCTTGCATGCGAAGTGACCTGAAAAACAACAGCAGCGACTGCGCGTTACGGCATGGTCCTAGGCGATTTGTGTGATGTTCCATCTGAAATATTTGTCATGTGAGTGCCAATTCAGCTCGTCTGAAGCATCGCCGATGTTTTTCGCAGCTACATTATAATGCCGAGCTACATCGCATTGGTGTCTTCACACAAGGCTGTAGATTTTTCACCAAACCAACGGGTCAAAGTACTTGTTTTCAGGACATATTATCAGTTTGAATAGGGAAAATGTAAACTTAACCAGGGCACCAAACCAAAGGGGTTCAGACCCCCAGATATTTCCAGACCTGGATTCACGCACCCCACATACTCAGGGCGCGTTCTAACATGGCAACATCCACGACACGGGTGAGACCAACGTTTCATCACTACGCCGGTTGCACCCAGGCTGTTGATCTTCCTACCAGCAGAACCGAGGACAAAATATGGAGCTTTGCTATACCTCGAGATATGCTTGTTATGGAACCAGCTACAAGGATACTTCCAGTTGAACTTTCTCCCGTGCATAAAAGTGTTTATTCCAAGAAGAAATACCCATGGATTTGATCACAAATTCGTCATTGTGTTTCATCGAAAAACATTGCAATGGTAGCGTTTCTACTGTCTTCAAATGAATAAATTTGACAGTGATTGTATCGGATGTTAGGGAGCTGAATTGTGGTTAGATGAAAAGAATTCAGATGCAGGGATGGAGAAAATGATCAATTTTAAGACCAAGCATCTTGCCCAGCTGGGGGACATCCTCTTCTTGGGCACATGCAAAATTAACTGTCAGGTTTATTTTTGGACGATCCGCATGTTAAGCGAGAACTAAATTAATTGCGGGCGGGGTAAATTTAGCAGACAGCTATATGTAACCATAAAATTATTCGTTTTAACCCCGTGATTTCAAATGAAATTAGTGTTGATATCACTTGAATGTTCCAATCGTCATCTTTGCACCGACTAATATATTTCTACTGTTTATTCCCGCTTTCTGGCCTAACATAAAACAAAACCAGGAAGACGGACGATATCGGTCTATCAAGGACAAAATGTAGGACATAAGTTTAAATTTTACAAAATTACAACGTTTTGATCAACTCCACTGAATATGTCCCTCGCAGAGAAGTCGTCAGAGGATACCGCTTTAGAATCCCGAGGATATTCACTGGGTAAGAAATTGGGACAAGGATCGTACGCCAAAGTGCGCGTCGCTGAATATCGTTCTGGTGATAACGTGGAAAAGTTGGCCTGCAAAATCGTTGATAAGAATGTCGCACCAAAGGATTTTTTAGTGAAGTTTTTCCCCAGGGAGCTGGACATCCTTGCCAAAATGGATAATCCCTACGTGATCCGGGTTCACAGTATACTGGAGAGAAACATGAAGGTAAGTCATGGATGGCATCGTTCTACACCAGATGTCGAATATGTGTGAACTAAGCATGCCAGGCTGGTAGTGTTCATCATATTTCGAAACTCGAGCTATTTAAGTAGACACTCAGATCAATGAACCCGAATCTTGTTGGAGGAAGTGGTCAGATACCCCATTTGCTTTCTTAACGCAAGAACTCGTGAGCGGCCTGAGGCAGTTTTGGATTTGTGGTGCCTTCCGTTTAATTTCTGATAGTGTATTGCCAAAGTAAACAGAAAGACAATAACGTCAAGTCACCAAGTTCTTAGATAACAGCCATACAACACAATCATTTTTCTAGTAAGATAAATGTTTTTGGACAGTTCCCTCATGAATCATGCAATAATTTATTCAAGGGACAAGCAAGCGATGAAGAATGGGGGAAACTTTGATGGCGTGCACTTATGCCCAAAGAAGGGGAAAAGCAAACTGGTCAGAAATGAGTGGAGAAATGGAGTAGCGTGTGATGGGGTAGCGATGAACCACACTTGCATCTCCTTCCCCAGTTTCTACTGTCTACTTCTTCAGACACATGCGCCAATGATGCCACTAATGTAAATTGGTAATGCGATTATGCAGCACCTATAACCATAACACTACATAATCACACATAATATAACAACGCTCTCACCACTTCGGGACTGTTCCAAATGCGTTACGGGTGGGTAATGACAAAATCCATACGCATTTCCCAAACCGACAATATCTTTCAACGATATCCAATCGATTACAGTTACTAAAAAGCATATCGACATGGCGCTAATGTGGTGCCAATTGACGGTTGTATGTCGCTATTGCTAGACCATAGAGATGATAGGCACACTTCCAAACAATATTTACCAACCTTAATTCGCTGGTCTCCCCTCACTTTGAACTCCGGAACACATTTTACGTGAGAAACATACGCCATGCAGCCATTTATCAAGCATGTAATTTGCTTCATTAATGCTATCACCATCAAGAACTGGTTAGTACTGTGGGTATTTGCTGGATTCCTGTTATCGTTTCTATTTTGTTTTTGTATAATCCGCCTTATAAATATAGAATACGTCGGTATTCTGACAATGCATAACAATGCATCTCATTTTTGGCAAACTGATTGCATCGGCCCCATGCAAATGTTCCTATGGATTGACATTCGTACCAGATAACTCACCTTTTAGCCTTCGTTTCTAAAACAGACTTTTGGGAGAAAATGAAAGTAATGAAACAATCAAACAAAAATAATCTTAATGTAAAATGTGCCTTTACAGGCATACTTAAATGATACAAATTTAGATCGTCGGCTTGACATTATGAATGGCTAATGCTTGCTTCAACAAAACCGGTCGACAATTTTCTGAGATACCGGACCATGTCCATCTTTTCATATCCGTCGGATGCTCTTGTTCCCCTCCTGGACATGGAAGGGGTGGAATGTCCTGGTGAATGCTGGGCCACAATTAAATGGAAAGGGCGAAATTCCCTTGCAAAGTTATTAATGCAATATCAGCATCAGTGAATGTAAATACAATGCCATATCAATGTGAATGACGAAATACGTCTAAAACACAGCCGATGTTTTTACGTGCCTCTGCCTCATTTCAGGTGTACATCTTCATGCAATGTGCGGAAAACGGCGATTTGCTGGAGTACATCCAGAAGAACGGGGTGATTCCCGAGCCCAGGACGCGCGCCTGGGTTCAGCAGATGATCAGCGGTATCGTCTACTTGCACAACCTCAACATCTGCCATCGCGACCTCAAGTGTGAGAACGTGCTCATCACCAAGAACCACAACATCAAGATCGCCGACCTGGGGTTCGCTCGCTACGTGGTCGACGCGGAGGGGAAGCGAGTGCTCAGTCACACCTACTGTGGCTCGGCGGCGTACGCGGCGCCAGAGGTGGTCAAGGGCACGCCCTACAACCCCAAGATGGCCGACGTCTGGTCAACGGGCATTATCGTGTACATCATGGTCAACGCGTCCATGCCGTTCGACGACAGCAACCTCAACAAAATGTTGCGCGACCAGCTCAATCGTAACTGGAGCTTCAGAAGCAAAGTCAAAGATAAACTGTCGCCCGACCTGAAGGCAATGATCACCAAAATGATAGAGCCCGATCTGACAAAGCGTTTCACTGCCGACCAAGTCAAACAATCTGAATGGCTAAACCAAAGCTAGCATTTCATGTGCATATATCTTGATTATAAATCACTACAAAATTTCAACTGAGAGTTGCGAAAGTTAACCATGAGTGCAAACGTGTTTCACACAAGCTTGATTAGCTGAAGCTGTGAAGGAACGCACTCAAATAAATATGTTTAAATCCATTTTTTACATGCTATACATTTCGATACAAATCAAGTTCGACGTTTTAGAAGCCAAAATAAGAGTTACTGACTAGGGGTTCACAGGCCTCTTGGGAGCAAATCATTTCCGCTTCTGTTCATTTTTATATTTACACCGTGTGATACATGTACCAATGGACACAGGTCAACACCGCTATCTCCATCAGCACTGCTTCCCTTCATCATGTATATCCATCAAAATGGTGTCGTGTGCAAACTTTGAAATACTTTAAAACAGTTACACATCATGCTGGCCACTTCAATTCTGCGGGAATCCTGTCACAGTCATGCTACATGGTCATATTAAAGACCCAAATGTCCGAGGTGATCACGATCGCATGTAGTACTCGATGGCAGCGGAGAACACGGCGAATCCCGCACCGCCCACGAGACCTGCCTTCACACCAGCTGAAAACCAACAGGGTCCATCATTAATAACAATAGCTAAGCAGCGATGAACAACAGATGTCATGATTTTCGACAGGGAATGATGTAAATTAGATGCATCCTAAAATGGAGATACAAAACGCAATTACTTTGAACCACAGTGTAAAATAATTGACAATGTGGCCTGGAAATTCACAGTTAATAGAATTGTGCTATTTCATCCTTGTCTGAGGTTTTTACTGTTTTGCCACATGATGTGTGGGTAGTCATCAACACACAACTGCTAAATAATGTAAAATGCATGTGACTGAAGTGAAAGGCATTCTGCTTTTTAATCCTTACGTGGAGATCCTTTATTTTCTTCCAATCTTTCACCATTTCCAAGCAACTTCTTTCTTCATCCACACAGTTAATGGTGAAGTAATTTTAGGACACTGTTGAACCATTATCCTTTCCACTTTAATGCTTGTTCTTGTTGCTTTTGAGTCTGGTCTTTGTACTTTTACGTTTTCACTTCGTCTAATAAGGACAGGGAAGGAAGACTGATGGGAGACGAAAGACGGACATTCGCATCGCTAGTTAATACACAAGCTACACATATTCTGAAAGGAAAAGGGTCAGGTACACAAACCTGCACGCAAAAGTGATGACGTACGTCGATACTACAATGCTAAGGGGCTATGCATATCATTGGGCATGCCAAATATTAGCTACATTTCCCTTGATGATCGTGCCAAATAGTTCTGATTTCTCAGCGCTTAAACGATGCGCCCTAAAATCGAAATAAATAACTAACCCAAAACCAGTCCAAAACGGCGCATAAATGAAAGCAAGCGACGCATCGCCATATGTTTGATGTCCAAATTTGTTGCAACAGTCTTATTATGCATCAGGGCTTCCTTGTTGGCGACTGCAGCACCACATAATGGTGACGCGCGCACAGTAAAAAAAAAAACAAAAAAAAAACATCTGCATTTCGTCGTTTGGCTCTAAGCCCCCTATACCTTTTGCACTTGTACAACTACCAAGGTTCTACGAGCTACCTAGTATTTCCAACCAACAGCTATTGTGTCAAAAGGTAAATGCGGTTGAATCGGCGTGCGTGGCCCAAATAAGTCACATCTTTCCGGAATGGCAGGAACAGTTCGCTTATAGCCTCCAATCTAACCGCTGCAAATCTATATTTGCAAATAAACATAACTCATGAAATTCGTAAGATGCTACAACGGGCAAGGACATGCGCTGTCGGTATGAATAAATTGTAAAAGTTCCTGGTTAGCAGAGCCATTCCAATCATAAAATACATAACACAAATAACGAAAATGACATCGTGCATGACGCCAAGGAGTTCCTGCATTGTGATATGCACGTAAAACCCAACTTATAATTTTCGGTCAAAACCATATCGATAATTTTCACTCAGCCGATCTTTTAAATCAACGAAGTTGTATTGGCATACAGAATATCATATTCCAAGCACCACGCATGACGTCCGTGCGACAGAAAACCCGGCCTCGTGTCCCAGCTGGAGCTGCTAACCTCGCAGTCCGATCAGAGCTCCAGTGACGGCGCCGGCGTATGTGCCATTCCTCATGTCGTCCTTCGCCCGGTACTGTCAACACACACCCAGGGTCGTCACAGACTGGCCACCAGGCGAAGTGACCACAGACAGGTGCAATACGCGAACAGGTACAAGTATAGCGGCACACCGTGCCCACCTACAAACACACATATGTCTAGTCAAAATCTAACTTGCAAAGCATACGAATTTCAAAAAGATCTTGTCGTACTTATCTTCTAGGCTGCTTAATTATACGACGTAGAGCACCACCGTCTCTTACCGATTCGATGCAACACTCCACTCCCGAAAACAGCAAGCCGATCATTCCGAAGTTCTTGGCATATTGCAGCATAGCTCCTCGCATATCCCTAAACACCTGTAATGAATATGTAGCATCAATTACAGTTCCATGCATGGGAGCATGAATAGGGGCGGGAAAAATATTGGAAGCCAGGCCTGGCTTCCAATATTTTGTGGTTACGGGATAGCGATGATAACTACTTTCCCCATTCTCCCACACGTATACCCATACTTTCTTGTCCCCCCCCTCCGAGGCAAAAAAAATGCGTAAAAATAACACTGTTGCACCATCTGAAATATATTAATGACTCGATACCATTTTCTATAGTGGTGAAATATATACAATCCTAGTCCAAACGTTCCCAACTATTCATAGGGACGTGCTTCCAAATAATTTTCTACACGCGGAAAATCCAGTGCTGATTAGACATTCCCCCGACACCCCGCTTCCGGCGAACGACTAGCCTTGTGTGACAAAGGGGAAATATCTCCTACACTTCACCAATTTCAATTATACAATCCTGACACGAATGATGGTTGAACAGTTCGGCTTAATTAGTGGAAAAATACAATTTTCAGTGATATTTTGCCCAAATTTTTTGCTTCGGTAATATTGATTTAAGATGGACTTGCTCCATGGGCGCTGTATGACCGAAGCAGTCGAAGCGCCCCTAAGCCCAAATAACTAACTAATGGACTTGCTCCCGCCATATTTCTTTTCTTCAAATAGTCCTGCGCCCGTGGTTGCATGTATTCTTGAACTCCAACATGGCAAGATACTAAACGATAACAAGGTTATTAGGGTTAAAGGTCTAACAGTGGCATTCAATACCAATTGGCTCGATTAATTTTTTATCCACAAACCATACTCCACGACCACATATAACACTTAACTCCTCTGGCGGGAACATCCATGCACAGGTATGCTAATGTGCTGACAAGCAATACATTACTAGCACATAAGCAAGAAGATACACACCAAATGGACATTGATACACATTATTTTTCTTCACAGTGCCACACTAACATTCTACATACATGACTGTACTACTAAAAAATAGCCACCAGAAATTATTAAAATGCATAAAACCAGGGTAAACTGTGTGTTGAGGATGTAAGACCTAGGTCCAGACATTGAAATATCATGCTTTTATTCAACTTTTGCCATTTTAATACATACATAATTAATAGTGGACACAATCACAAACAAGGAATAACTCTAGAAGCCAACAATTCATTGCCAAAGTAACGGCACGAAGATACGATCTCAGGGGCGTCGGTAGCTCAGTGGTTAAGCTGAGTGTCAGGCACGCCAGAGGTACTGGACTCGATTTCCCGCCCTTCCTGTCAGGGTCAGAGGCAGGCGACGTCATATGACCGCAGCTGCTAGGTGCAGCATGGAGCAACAATCCAATAGGCATGTTATCACCCATCAAATGCTACCTTACCTCTCGTGCCGTTTGTTGTTTCAATTCAGCTCCAGTAATTGAGGGGTTCACACTGGATGTAAATAGCCCCAGAGCCGCTCCAATGCCAAAACCTGAAAATATTCATGACATTTGTTCACAAGAAATAAATAAGGCATGCATAAATATCCTTGGACAACAAATAATACAGTATCAGTAACTGTTGCCAAAATGATGATGAATTAGGTTTGGGGGGGGTGTCGACTGCCATGGTCATTTTTAAAATGACTGTTGCCAAAACAGGATGGGTGGGCTCCAAAAAAAAACGAACCTTTAACAGCTAGTTATTTGAGCTTTAGGGTACATTGACTGCATTAGTCATGTAGGCTGCCATATGGTCTAACCAGTACATAATGTTCATCTATGCATGCATCCATAGCATGGCATAGCATAGCATTTATTGTTTGGATTCAATATACTTGCAGTGCTTTATAAGGCCACCAAGTCACATTCATTTGGAGGACAGCTTTACAAGGCTTCATTAAATGGAAAGTCAGGCATTTGAGATTGCAACAAGCTCAGCCATATGCAAAACATGCTTAGAAAATCCATCCAGTTTTGTGCATATTACCCAACATTGTGTGCAGATTCACTCAGTTCAAGGTAGCACAAATTCATGCAAACAAAGACTGATCACCCACTATTACAACCCACATCTCCAACTGCAAATATACAATTTGATCTCTAAGGTAATTATTTAAGTCTCCTACTTTTTCAATGAAGTGTTTATAACTATGGTTAACATGATGTGACCACTGCAAATGCAGCTGAAAAGCAAAACAACACCAAAAGGTTAGTACCATACAATTTTTTTTGTCAACAAACAATGTTGCAAAAATAAGGCAAAGGTAACATAACAGAACATGCTTCAATAAAATAGTTTTATAACCAATTTCCAAACAGAACATCAGAAACTTCTTCAAAATTCCAAACATAACCTAACCCAATCTAACCCTAGTGGTTGCTCCATGGACTTCAAATGTATGAAACTTGTCCAATTAATGCATTAAAACACAATAATACCCCTTGAATTGAATAGGATACTTCATTTTCATATCTTGATATCTACTCCCATCCCTGAAGAACTTCTGATTGTACCTTCCATGACACTATGAGCTACAAATTTGCAGGCATTCTAGGCATGTGTCTGGCTGTACTTGCACCCAAAACATTGTCTTCCACATATCTCCATACTCATACAAAACTGAATCACACAACACATCTCTGTCCTCAAATTCAAGGTTCATGCTGTTAAACCTAATATTATGGCAATTAAAGATATCCACAATATAAGTTTTTACACACATTTTACATCTATGAAGCAAACAAAGGTACAAGGTTTGGTTAGGTTAGGCTTTGCAAGCTAGAACAATTGTCTTTTTCTTATTTACAAAAAAAAAATATTTGTCTTCAAAAACATGTCAGGCAGGCAGGCTAAGTTAGGTTTTGTAATTGTATTTTTAAAAGAAGCAAACTGTTGAAAAGTATCCATTTAAAATGAATTGTATCGTTGCATGCAAGGTTAGGCTAGGTCAGGTTAGGTTGTGGTACATGTCTTTCTGTTGTACAATATTTTTATGCTGTCTTACTGAATGGCAGGCCAATTTTTGGTGTTACCTTAACTCTGGACTGAAAAACATGCATTTGCAGAGGAAATGATTGTTGCATTATGCTAACCACAGTCGGTTGGTTGGTTATTTGAGCTTTAGGGAGCATTGACCAGGTGTGGTCATTTAGTGCCCATTAACCCAGTAACTTAACCAGTCATGAACATCACACTGAAGAATAAAAATTTGAAGAGTTCAGCAGCTATATTAAACTGCAAAATTACCTTAAACCAACACTTCATGAAAACTTCAAGAACATAAACAAACCCATACAGCAACATGAGAGCACTCATCACTACTAAACACAATACAGTAAGAGACAGCACTTCCATTTTTGTTCATCTGTTCTTCAAATCAGGGGCTGCATCTAATGATACTCTATATTTTTATTTCACCCTCTTTTGGTGTCTGCCTCTAACCCACCATGTCTTGGAGACATGGGAAAAATATGAAACAGTGAACAACACACACATACATATTGAAAGCAGCTGATAAATGCATCCAACTGTCTTCTCTGCAACTTACCTGGGAACAAATCTGCTCCAAAACTTATTTGTTTACTATCTATCATTTTAAATTGTAAAAAATGTGTTCAGTGGTAAGTACTAGATTTCAGAAGTGTTGTGAAATACAAAGAACTGAAGAAAGCACACTATTATAGAAATTGTTGTCAGGCAAGTGGAGAAACTGATCAGTGAAAGGATGAATATGTTTGTTTGAATTAAACACCAAGTATTGATGATTCTTACCTGCTATTCCACTGAGCCCTGATTTGAATGGACAGCTTTCAAAAAAGGCTTGCACCATTTTTTCTTCCCTTGTTTTTATTTGAGGTGGAGTGAGTATTGTTGGTATTATTATGTTTTCTCTGTACCTATTTGGGTTAAGTAGCATGTACTTGCACACATCATCCATTTTATCTAATGGCAGCCCATAAATACAAACAGGCTTCACAGCTCCTCCAGTGTGCACTTCGGCCATATTCTTCACTTGAACTTCGGAGTTCAAGAATGCACACCAATGCAGGAATAACCACTCCGGTCCACTCCGTATCACCTCGATTGCATATGAAAATCGGCTGGGTAATTTACACAACCTAGGAGTAGTATTACAGCTAAGCACTTATCTGGACTACATTGTTCAGTGAATGCAACCCCTTTCACTACCTATCACGAAAACATACAACCACAATATTTTATTTGCATGGGAACCCTATCTGGCCGCGAAATCCTATCTGAATCTGTCCTTAACTGGGTACTGCCTTTAACCCCAACAACGTCTTTTGGTTGGTAGTTTGGAGTTGTAACTGTACAGCCACATCTGTCTCAAATAATGGTTCCAAATTTCAACATTATAGCTTCCATATATCCTTTACATCTCCCTATTCAAAGTAGGAATATCCAAACATAATGTACAAACGTCGGAATATCCAATACCAACGGACTAGCGTGACCACTCCTTGGGTTTTGACCCAAGATCTTGGGTAATGAAGCTCCATCTTGGGTTCTTGGGTTTTGTGGCACTGATCTTGGGTTATGGCTGAAATCGTACCAATATTTATATTTAATGTCATTTCTCCAAAAATATGTACTTGACAACTGAAAAAAAAATCCCCTCCACCCTGGAATCAAGCCTGATATGCATGTATGCTGTGCTCGCACGCATGCCATGCATATACTTATACAATGAAATGAAAGATTATATCTAGTGCTTACAACTTACAGGGCCTGTCCGCATGGTAAGGACTCCTTACCGTGCTCGCAGGCTCTGATGGTGTGGCAATAATAACCAAGGGATAGGCCCAGTGGGCCATGCCCCTTGGTTGCGTGCCTGTCTGGCTCCACAACAATCAACGTAAGTGCCAATTGGCTCCTACGACAACATGACTAAATATCCCGAGGTTTGACTTCTCTAAAAATCAACTTTTTCCCTGACATTCCTCTCCTTTCTGCCGGCAGTACCTATCTGGATTGTTGATTTCTGTGACTATGTCAAGCGCTTCTGCTTCCGGTCCTGGGAGCGATACCCCGCCAAACAAGAAACAGAAATGGTACTCCATGTCTTTCAACAAGGACTGGCTTTCAGACCCGGAGCTTACGAGGTGGTTGGTCCAGGACCGAAATTACAAGTTAAGATGTAGCTGCCAATTCTGTGGCACCTCTTTCAAGGAGGCAACTGTTGCGCCACTCTCAGACATCTGGACACAAGAAAACCATGGCGGCGGCGAAGGAGACCAAAATGACACAGTTCTTCGCGCCGAGGGCGATGCCGAGTAGCACACACAGCGGCAAAGTGACTCGATGCGAGCTGGTGGTCGCTGCATTCTTCGCCGAGCATGACCTCACATTCCGCCTCGCCGATCACTTCTGGGACATGGTCCGGCACGCAGCCCCAGATTCCGCTATTCTGAAAGATGCGTCAGGAAATCGCACTAAGATGCAGTACATGATGGTGGATGGTCTAGCACACGAAGAGACCCAGCGTGTCGCAAAGCTCTGCACGGGCCGACGATTCAGTATTATGCCGGATGAAAGTACAGATATTTCAGTCTCGCAGGCCATGGCATTGATGGTGAGAATGTACGATCCGAGAGAAAAGAAAACGCAAGACCTTCTGCTGGACCTGGTCGAGCCGCAAGATGGGACCGCCCGCGGCCTGTCTGACGCCATCGTCGCCTCTCTGAAGTCCGCCGAGATCGACATACATGGGGTCATCGGTCTTGGAACAGACAACTGCGCAACGATGATGGGCGGAAAGGCTGGCTTCCGCAAGCTCCTCCAAGAAGTGGTGCCTGACGTGTTTGTGATGGGATGCACCTGCCATTCGCTGGCGCTGTGTGCCGGTCATGCTGCGCGGTGTCTGCCAAGCTGGCTGGAAACTCTGTTAAGGACATAGCCAGCTACCTGTCCCGCAGCCCCAAGAAACAGTGTATGCTGCATCTTCTCCAGGAAGCGGTCAGTGCCCCATGCCACAAAATTCCGAAGGTCGCCATGACCCACTGGCTGTCCCGCGGCGCTGTCCTGAGCCGAATCCTGGAACAGTGTGAGCCGCTTCAGCTGCTGTTCGAGGCTGATGCTCGGACTGCGGAAGGGAAGATAGACAGAGCAGCTGAGATCAGTAAGAGGATGAAGATGCCGGGTACCAAGCACATGCTGCTCTTTGTGCACTTCGTCGTCCGAAAGGTGGACAAGCTCAACCTGGTCTTTCAGTCGGAGGACTTCATGCTCCACCGCCTGCACACCATCATGAGCGATGGGTTCCGCGAGCTCCTGGCCCTCTACATCAAAAGATCGGTCCTGTCGTCAGTCCCGCTGCACATGATTGAGCCCGAGGACTCCAGCAGCTTCAAGCCGATCGAACTGATCAACCTCGGCGGCCGGTGTGAGAGTCTGCTGCTGGAGGAGCCACCGTCTGACGGGGAGAAGAAGCTGCGGCTCGACGCGCTCGCCTTTCTGAAAGACATGTGCTGTCAGGTGAAGAGCAGATTTGAGCTGGACCACAACGGGATCCTGGCCAAGCTCCGCGTCCTCAGCCCACAAGTGGCGATGATGTCGACCGATGACGAGCGCCGCCCGCGATGGCTGGCGCCGCTCCTGGTCCGCTTCAAGAACCTCGTGGCCGACAAGGACAGGGACGAGATTAACGATGAGTGGCACGACCTGCCAACCGCGCTGTCTTCGACAACATTAAAGCCAGACGAGGTGACGCCGCCGGTGTTCTGGGCCGAGGTGGGCCAGCTCACCGATGCCAGCGACCATCAGCGGTTCCCGCTGCTAACCCAGTTCGCCAGTGACCTGATGTCTCTGCCAAACTCCACCGCCTCAGTTGAGCGTGCGTTCAGTAAACTGAACCGGACGAAAACGGCCACCACCAACCGTCTGACAATTGCAACCACCAAGGGCCGGATGCTGGCCAGCCAGGCCGTCAAACAGAGCGGTCCAAGTGGCTACTCAAAGTTTGAGCCATCGAAAACCCTACTCGAGGACGCCCTCGCCGGGGGACCTCACCGACGGCACGTACGCGCAGAGAAGGAACGGATCACATTGGAGAAGGGTGAGGACGACGCAGTTGAGATCGACTGAACGAACAGCGCCTGGCTGCCAGTGCGGACTTTGGGTCACCGATGCCCGGTGAACTGCATCCGTTCTGGGCTATCTGTAGCGAAAACGCCACAGGATAATCCGAGCTTAATTGTAACTTGTCTTTCAGAGAACAGGCCGATTTTGTTATGACTTGACTATTTTCTAAACGGTCATGCGAAAGCGAACCCCTTGTACTTTTGCAGTGTTCATGTGACCGGTGCCCTGAAGGAGTTTCATCTGGGCCGCGTGTAGATCTGAGCCTCGGATCTTCTCTTATCTGAGAGATAAATAAACCTAAGTTAGACCGAGGCAAATAAACGATGCCCTGCAGATTTATTTGTTTGTTTTGGCTTTTTAATAACACATCAATCAGTCTTGATCCGTGGGTTCGAACGCGCGGTTTGTCATCAGAAGTATGACATCATCCACCATGATCCAGGGGTGTAACTTTCACAAAATCACAGCCGCGGGTGCAATTCTCCTTTTTGGGACTTTCATGCGAAAAGTCGAGATGTCAGAGTTGATCTTGAGAGCATATAATGCTGGCGGGTGCACTTGCACCCGCCAGGATATACAAAGTTACACCCCTGACTATGACGCCAGGGCGGGTCATCAACCTGTTAACGAATCGGGAAGTTTGATTTTCGGATTCCAACAGGGCACTGAACAGTTCGATACTTTGGAGTCTACATCAAACATTTTAGTTGTTGCATTTACAACTACTGTGGTTCCTACAGTCGATACAGTGCGAAATACCGCTGATTAATGCTTATTTACGCATATATGATTTTTTATACGAATTTAGCGAAAACCTTGGGTTTGACATGAAAATCTTGGACTGAACTGTGACAAATCTTGGGGTAAGCCGTGGAGCGGAGTGGTCACATTGCAACGGAGACCAGAGTGTGACAGGATGTCTAAAACCTACGCAGGATCACATGCTAACTCTGCAGCTGTCTTGCGCTTGGGGAGTTCTGCCGCATTGGTGTTCTTGCAGACTGTTGGGATATCGTGACGTTCCAGTATACGGAGACAGAATGCATAGTTGTTTGTTTGTTTTGTACTTCCTGACATGGACTAGCAATTGTTATCTGGATAATTCAACGCTGGACAGCCGCATCGCTAGAAAATCAAATTATCAGCAGTAAAACCCGGTGTGCATCGCGCCCGTTGTAGATTTGACGGACGTCTGCCGTCCGTAAAAATGCCTGCATGTATTTGTTTTTCGACGGAAACGTGGTGTGCGACGGCGACTTCGGAGCAATTTACGTCCGTCTGATGCCTATCATATGACGGCCGTTCAAAAGCGGGATTTGTCTTGACCTGCCAGGTGCTGGTGTCGTGGATGTGGGCTATTTCATCCAACCCCATTACACCTTGCACCGGGGGTCTAAAACAAATCACCCATGCTGATGTCGTATGCATGCTGATGTCGATGTCGTCGACTTCTCTTTTTCTCAGGACTGGTTCGAAATGAACTCGGCTTATTTCTTATGTTCTGGGTGTTATTAAGTAGCGCTGTTTGTGTAGATAAGCCGGTACAGGTCACCGAATGACAAGAGCGATCGCCAAGGGCATGGCTTGAGCGCGACATCTGAAAGAAGAGTGCGGGTGCCTGGAGCATTACGTCCGTTTCTGAGTAGTACTGGATTTGTCCTTGTGGTATTGATGAGATGCGTCGCGGTGGGAGCGACAACCACGAGTTACGCTGACCGTCGGTACGTGGCAGCACCACTGCGTCGCCTCTGCACTAAGCAGAAGTGCCGCAGACAGAGCGGCCCCAAAGGACTCCCGCCGAGATAAGACTCGTGCGCGAGAGTATCAATGGTAGTCCACGTGGTAGCACGTGGTGTACCCAAAACGAGTCTACATCGGTAGGAACAGTTTGTCCTCACATTGCACAAAGATGTTGATACATAGACGTCCATCTGCCAGGTGGCCTGACGATGTGACCTGTTTTCTCCGGTCGCTTAAGATTCGAACCGATGGATCGCTTCGAATATTCGAAAGATGTTCGATGTTCAAAATGATTCCAAAACAATGCCAGCGAATGTTTGTATTCCTAACAATGAGGCTAACTTAACATTACTACCAGCTCCAACCCTAAAAGTGGGACATGGCTGCTGCTCCCTCCTCGTTCCTACATCTCTTAATGAATATATATCATAAACACATTTAATTTTGTATGTAGCACTGGCATGAGCGAGCGCGCGGGACAACAAACCTGGCTGAGACTCTCAGAGGCTTCCCACAATATTCCATGTGACCTCTGCAGTCACAAAAATGAACATTAGGACAATTGCCAATATATATTCCACTCCATGAAATGTATAATCGTTTCATACTGTGTATCACATCACATCTCGGAGGGGATGCCGTCTATCACTAACGCCACATGGTAGCTGGTGTGCATCACGAGGCGGGGTACGCCTGAGACGGCAGCCCGTCTCAGCTCGACAGCGGCCACGCCTGGCGACGGCGGCGTGCTTGCGGTGACGTGCGACAAACAGCACTTGATAACACCTCCGACTTTGCCAGGTGAGTCGGCACAGCACCGGATACGAGTGCACCGCGATTCACACCGCGTGCAGAGGGCTGGTCCGGCAGCGCCGAGACAACCGCTCCGACGCCGCCGATGCCGACGTCGACGTCACAGGCCACTCCTGCACCACGCGCACGGCACCGGGCCGGCCAGCGAAAGCACGCATTCGACCGCCAGACAGCCGCAGCCGGGGAGACAGCTGCGGTGCGGTATAGCCTGACCACGCAGTCAGCATAGGCACACAGGCGTCGCGAGTCTCGTGGCACATCTCCAAGCTGGCAACAAACCTCCCGCGGGCCAGACTGTCATACACTCGGTTGCGCACACCACCCCTCTGATGACTGGTCGCGACAGTCGTCAGGATTGCAGACGATACAGTTGGCTGGAAAGCTCAATGACTAGCTTGAGTCATGGGACACAAATGGACGAATGAGCGTCTGAGCATGGCACAGGACGGACGTGGTCAGACAACCGGCGGGAGAGGTCATCGCACACGCCACGGACGGCCATCGCGGGAGAAACCTCGGCCCTCACCGACCTCAGACACACAACCATGGAAACCGCGTCATAAACACAACCAGCATCTCCAACCCACGCCTCTTAATGGAGCATAGCGGCACAATTCATACGGCATAAATGTGTGTCAGCTACAGTAGATGGCCATGAGAACTACTCACGTTTGGAGATTAAACTGGATTCGAAGATATTCAGGTAACAGCTTCGCCAAAATTAACAACTTGGATGTTAGTTACTTATTTGGGCTTTAGGACGCATCGGCTTCATTAGTCATGTAGCACCCATAACAATAAGCTACTTACGCTTCCATAAATTGCATATGTTATCTACACTTCTCACATTACTGCTATTTCGTGTTATAAGAACAAACGGTACGTACAAATCGTCATGGCATGATTAAACCTTTCTGGCGTGGTGCATATATTACTGAAGAATGATACCCCGCCGAGGTAATCAAATAATTTCCCAGATTGGACAAAACCCGAGTCGTCACCTAAAGCTTCACTGAGGTACAGTGACTCAACGAGCCCAAAGTGACGTCTATGCTCTCTTCATATTCGGGGCATGAGAGCAGGACATGACGCACAGAGAGGAGTGCGAAACATTTCTGGCAGCGTGGTCCAACAGCTTCCAACAACCTGGTCCCACAAATCTACATCCTGCCGACAACATTTTACCAGTCATTTCCTTCCAAGGGTGGGCGAGTGGATGAAAACCGTTTCGCCATTTCGCCCCCTGGAGCCGCAAAACAAATAGCAGGCTACTTAGACGAGAGTGATCGAGAGAACCCGCGATTTTTATACTTCGACGTAGTTGGAGATCTCCTGCATCAAGTGAGAAGATAAAATTGAGCACGATGTGAGTCGAAGTTGGCAATAATTTTTAGCCTTCGCCATTCCACTTTTAAGTCGCACTCTACTACGCCATCAACGCACGTCGCCACAAGTGGCAGTTTGGTCAAACTCAAGTTCTGGAACTGCTGGTCGCTGTGCAGCAAATTCATGATTGACAACGGTATTATGCGTCGAATGTGACAAACAAATTCTAGCAATAAAAACCATATTTAACTACCGCCGAAATATGTCATACATTGACAACATGGGGAACTTGCTGGGGACCAAGTGTTAGGCTGACTGGAAAAGCGTCATAGATCATTAGTGTGAAATACAATTAAACTACGGTTATAAACCAATTTTAAGCACATAAACCCGGTGTTCCTGGAGGCTTCGACCTTATGTCGCACTCAGCAGCTGAAGAAGTATGGCGACGCCTCCCCTTACCCTGTCAGGAAGGGCGATAATACTAAAAACTATATATAATACTTCACATTTGCGGGGAATCGAACCGCGTACCCCTGCCACGGCAAACGCCCAGCTTAGCCACTGAGCCACCGGCGCCCGGGTTGTGGCCGTAACGGACTGAGACAATATTACTTAATCATGGGTTCGCGATAGCCCGGAACAATATCACTCCGCGTAAATTGAGTTTGTACGCAAGGTACTTATCAAACTGGACAGGATGTACTCTCGATATAAAAGTGGCGCTACCGTCTTGCTAGACCATGATTTATGCACGTACCTACGTGCATCCGACTGCGTCATAATTTCCTCGCGAGTGCTCAATTTGGCACAGGCATCCATGTTGTACAAGCGTATGGCAGCCTAACCGTCCCGTACGCCTGAGAGTATTGCAAAAGAGAATTACACCGCACGAGGGACACATACGGGTAACGCAATACTCGTTAGTGAGTTACTTAAGTTTCAGGGAGCATCTTTCAGCGATGAGTGGCCATGGCATTATGGCATTGGCCACCCCCAAAACTGCGAGGCGTCCCTCGCACGACGCACAGCCCCATGTTGTCACCAGCCAGTCTGCGAAACACGAATGGTTTCGCGGACCACGGCACCAACTGCGGCGTGCAACTTTTCAGCAAAGCACTGAGCATGGCATTCGTGCCATCTCCCCACCTAGCTACGGGCACCTGAAGCAACACACCGCGTCTTGAGCCATTTCAAAACACCTTACTTCAAAATAGCACCAGCATGCAGCATTGAAGTCCTCCACGCAGCACAAACAGAGAAGCACAACAGCGTATCACAGCTGGCTAGACGCTACCGTGGAATAGGACCGCCTAACCTAGGCCATCAGAAGCGAGGCGAACGGCGAAGGCATCGGTCGGGCCTGGCCGGCCAGACCCAGCGCACCGCCACATCACGCGTCAGTGGCAGCCATCCTCCGTAGTCAGGGACGCCGCTTGACCATGCCCGTCGGCAGCGAGCGGCACTTGACTAGCTTGCGAGGCGCGACCGAGGCGCTGGCAGCGCAGCGCGCCTCGATGTCCGCCGACGTCAAGTTGCGCCACACGTCGCGCATCTGGTCGGGCGTCACCTCGTGCGCCGACACCACCCGGCGAAACTCGCAGGCGTCCAGCGCGCGCCGCCAGAACGAGAAGCCCGCGTGGTCGACGGGTGTGACGCCGATCTGTTTGGTGCACATGCCCGTCACGAACACGTCCTCCAGGTGGTAGAGCGGCCGACCGAGCGCGGCCCGGTACAGCCGCCGCGCCACCGCGGCGCCCAGCACGTACGCCGTGCCCGACACGTACGCGGGGAAGCGGCGCGGCGCGAACATGTACCGCGGCGAGTAGTACTTGCTGAACTTGTCGCGCATCGGCTCGGCGTTGCAGATGATCGAGCCGAGCACGATGTCCGGGTGGCCGACCTTGCGCAGGTCGGCCTCCAGTCGCGGCACGTTGATGAACATGTCCTCGTCCGTCTTGAGGATGAACTGCGGCCGGCACTGGCCGGTCGCCCACTTGAGCATCATGACGCTCTTCAGCGTCAGGTTGCTGTAGACGTCGATGAAGTCCTGCTGCACGACGTCGCCGTGCACCTCGCCCTCGGCGGCGATGTTGTCGGCGAGCGAGTGGTTGGAAGTGGTGCCCACCAGGAAGCGGAGCAGCACGCCGGCGGGCAGCGCCGTCGGCGCACCCCACGTCTCGCGGATGGCGTTACGGGCCTGGCGGCACACAGCGACGCTCAATAGACAGTGTTGCAGCACAGTGTCGTCAAGGCAATGCCGCTGCTTAAGGTGGCTGGGAATCGTCACAGTGCAAGATGGGTGGTTGGTGTGACGATACAGGGTGGAATGCACAGTGTTTCATGCCACAAGCGCCACGTACTTCAGTTGAATCAATGCAATGATAGAAATACCAACACAACGCGGACAAATGTTCACAAGGAAGAATCGTTTAATCCGCTTCGATATGCATGCGGTCCAGTCTCAGCTAAGCCAGGTGTACGGCAATTCGAAGGCGTGAGCCAACATGGATCATTGCATTGGGTAAGGCGCCATCGTAAATGTTCTCTGAAAACAGTCCCGCAAATCAGCAACATGGCACACAGGCAAACACTTATCGGATACACTATTTATAATTACCGATTGTGGATTAATGATAGGAGGGATCACCGCCGGGAGACCTAAGGGAGCGCTACTATCTCAGTGTTGCTCATTCCATAATTTATGCTGGGATATTATAATCAAGTTGCTATCACGGTCACATCGAATTACTTGACGACTCAACATGGATTTTACACTTCAGAGGTCTTCTTATGGGCATACTCACTGTGAACGTTTTCACAGTAACGCACTAGTAGGTATTTCACGACTTCGAATGGATGGAGGCGCATGAGTCTTCGACGTTCGACAGCGTTATTTTTTATCGCGAACACCATCAGGTTGCTGGCGTCTACAGTACTTTTTACGATGACTTCTGGGGCCGAACTCACGGGGAAGCTCCTGACGGCCGACGAGACGACGATGAGAAGGAACGGTTGACACATATCCACGCCGACGTCGGGCGGCTGCAGCAGCGTGGTGTTGTAGTCGGGCTGGATGTAGCGGCTCGTGTTCCTGTCCACGGCCGGGCCCCAGTCGAACTGCGGCACTGCACAGAGCCACGCGCCTCAATCAATCGGGGCAACCAACACACCGATAGCAGACAGCGCAGATTCTCCGCTGGGAAACCGTACCGGCCAAACTGCGCAGATTTTCCCCTGAGAAACCGTACAGGTGCCCGGCCGGACTGCGGATATCCTCCCCTGGGAAACCGCACAGGTGCCCGCCCGGCCAGACTGCGCAGATCCTCCCCTGGGAAACCGTACAGGTGCCCGGCCAGACTGCGCATATCCTCCGCTGGGGAACGGTACAGGTGCCGGACAGGAGACGGTAGTGGATTCTCGGTTCGATGACGGTGATGGATCCATCAGGAGGGCACGGCCCTCCGGCTGGAGGAGGGGATAGATCTTCGGCTCGGAAGAAAGTCCCTATTCGCGGCTGCAAAACAGCACGGATTCGAGGATCGGAGGTGGCACAAGCAGCGTCTCAGCATTCACGTTGAGTGTGGATGTCTGAGTAGAAAATACTCATGAACAGTTATAGAATCAGCGAAAATTGTAATAGTAAAAATGGTAAAACAGAATTTAGCCTAGATCTCCCTAAAATCATTGATGGCATGAAACATTTTTACTGTGTCATTTCGTGATTTGTGGGTGTGCTCAGCTTGATTGCCATGCTCAATGGAAGAGCAGGGAAATGTGGAGTGCAAAGTGATCGATGATATTGGCAGGAAAGGATAGAAAAACACTTCTAGCTGGGTGCAATTTTCCACCAGAATCTGAAAGTTTGGGACACTGGGTGTAGACGCGAGGGAAGGCAGCCCCATGATGCAGGTAACGACATACAGACAGCACACCTGACCAAGCTGTAGCAAAAGCCGTCTTAAAGGCGACATGGAAACTCCAGCAGTTTCCATCACCACCAGCGCAATGGCGATGAGCATGATCTGGTGCACGTGACAATCACACGAGTCAACACCCCAGCAAGCAGTCAGTGCCGCCAGCTGATCCGCCAGGAGGCAAAAAGCGAGCAGTGCAATGGCGGGATGGCGAAAGCCGAGTCACACGCAGTGCTGGCGAGCCGGGCCACTGGATGGTTTTAGTTGATGAGAATCACACTGCAATGTTATACATCTTGGTCATCCTTGACGATGATGGTATAAAAAGAAACCGATATAAACCGTTTACAAAGTATTTTCACATAGAAGTATTTGTAACCTGTTTATAGTGGTTTTAACCACTATTTAAGTATTTTCACATACAAGTATTGAGCACACTATGCTCACCAGAAATGTTTTCCCTACAGAGAGGAGACATTCATTTTCTTCGGAGAAGGCATTATTGACATTTGCGTGTGAAACATGCCGTGTAAAACATGCCAACCAATAGTCACAGAGCTTTGCGTGTGAGGCATGTCAATCAATAGCCACACAACGACGACCTCCAAATTCCCAACCTGCGTTGTCTGGGTTCACTGTTTTTGGTGTACCATATGGTAGATACGAGCTGCACCACTACAACAGTTTCAAATGAACTGTATTTGAAGAATCAATCTACGATCCCTGAAAAAAAACATCGATTTAAGAAGAACATTTCCACAACCGATTCATAATTATATAATCAAAAGGTGGTTCTAAAAGGCACGGGGGATTTCGCCCCCTGCTCTCCCAATGCGTGTCCTGAAACAGGTTTTTTCACACATTACTTTTGAGAAACCGTACAACGAGCATGAACTTATGAATCCCAAGAGCTGAACACACAGCGCTTCTTCACATCGGCAACACACTCAACATGAAGTTGGAGAAACCGACATCATATTTTCACATCTACTTAAGAAGACCACTATTCGATAATTCGACTACACATCAAAAGGTTTGGAATTATAAGTTCAGTACTACTATATTCCTGGCTGCTTTAGCAACGAACATTCGTGAGATTGATGATACTCAAAGGCATCAACAGTCGGATGTTGCACTTAAAAATGCAAGCATCTTCTGCAGGAAGCAAACGGCTCGGTTCGCAATACGCTACGCATCAATCGTGTGGACAATAGCACATTAGCACAATATTTTTGGTTCAACGAGCTGGAATCTGCTCAAGTGTTTACTACCATTCCTGTTTTCCCAGCAGGCAATAGTTTGGTGCAACACGGCGCCTAGCCAACAGTGTGCACGAGCCTGCAGCAGCGTTCAAATAATGTTTTTTTTTTCGTTAGGTACGAGAGGTCGAAACGAGCAGAGTAGGGTGTCGAAATTCTTGGAATTAATGTCACTTGAAATACTTTTTAGATCCTTCAAACTTAATTTTCAGCCAATGCCATACATATGAGACTGGATCTCCTTAATTTGTTTTGAAAAGCCCAATTTAGTAATACCTATATTCGAGATAACATTAAAAAGGCATATACCATAAACTGACATTGCATTACAGACCACATCATTGGCAACCACCCATTCACTAGGAATTGCGTTGCAAGATGCTCGCGTATCACAATGCCTTATGTTGAGCATAGGCATGACATTTATGGATGAGATACTATTAGAAACGAGGCAAGATACTTCATGAGCAAACATCAGGAAGCACGATGTCCATACTTCTTTTGGAAGGATGTCGATTCGGTGTTCAGGAAGTGGTACAATCCATCCAATTTCACAAATAAGTTAGCACTGGCCTGCAGTCACTGCACCGCAGATCGGACGGGAAGCCTCTGCAGACACATTCATCAGCACGCAGATCGGCACACTGTCTATTTACCTAATCAGTCCACTAAGTCCTGCGGCAAAAACGAGACAGCCAGTCCCGTAAGAAAACGTCGGGCTGGTGGGCACGCACCCACAATGGGGTCGCAACATGACACCACTCGGGTGATATGCACATATATTAGCACGGCTAGGGTCGTATGCTATAGCAAACACTCACCAGGAGCGGTATTCGAAGGTCGGCAAGGTAAACATTGCTTACCAATGCGTGGAAGCATCATGATGTTTAACAAATGCTTGCAGTGGAAATTAGTTCAAATATTCCCTGAGCGTACTTGGCACAAATTGCATCCTCATTTAGCCAGACCCGTTATCTCCTCACACAAATTAATCCAAAGATAAGAAAAAGCCTGTTGCAGCTCGTTTACCTCGCTGACTAGCACGAACGAAAAACACCTGGATTGTCAGATTTCTTCCATATTTAATGCACAGTGCCAACGGAGGTCACGTGTTTTGAATGTAACCTATTTATATGCTAGAATATAAACGAATGCATCAAGAGCAATGATTAAGTATATACAAAGGCATATTTTTCTTCCAACAACAGTCTTCTTTCAGAACACATAAATGATTCTTACTTTATCCAGAATGATACTATCACAAAACGTCTCCTCACCTTCGTCTTCCTCACTCTAGTCACTCTGAACTCCCACAAGATTAAAATATCATCTCGCACATCCCTGAAAACATACCAGTTAATTGTGTCTGGTGTTTTGTTTATATTTGGTATGGCTCTACCGCAAGTAGAATTGTTCGCCGGACATCTTGCCGTCCTTGTGGACATTGCAAGCAGACTAGGACCTCTTCAATGCCTTCCTCACCTCCTCTGGTACTTCACTCTTCTTCAAGTCCATCATCTTCCATCCTTTCGCATCTGACAATCATACCAAACTCATCACAGGCTCTAGAATGGAGACAGGGATGAGAGATGCTTCGACTGTCCTCGGAAGATAAGCAGACGGGCTGCAGAGGGAGCACCCCTGCATCTTCTCGGGCTGACATGACTCAGATGTCCCCGATGTAGGACGGCTTGTCTGATCCCCGAGACAGAAACCCGGAGAGTTTCTCGGATCATGGATGTCATGCAATAGTGTTGGTGTTTGGCTCCTCGTGGTGCACCACCAAATGGGGGACAGGGGGAGGGTGTGACTGCTTCCCGCGGACGGGAGGACGCTTGGCACCCAAGAGCTATAAAGGACAGGCGAAACCCTCGCACGGCCGGGAGAGAGCATCACCACCGGGGCCGCGCTGCAGCGCCGCCGGTCTCCTGACCACGGTCGGCCTGCCGACGGGCATCAGGCCGAGGCCCAGGCGCCCAGCCAGAAGCAACCTGTCAATTGGCCCGTGTGGAGCCGCTCCTCGGAGATATTAGGAACAAAGAGGAGTGTTGATCCTTCCGTCACAACTGGCAGCGTGCGACGGGGGACCTCAACGTCCAGGGGGCACACGGTGTGGGGGGCACACGACTACCCGATAAAACCGAGTGGAAGGGGAAGACCAGAGGAAGCTGGCCTATTTGCTCATGACAGGGGAGAGGTTGTTGCTGCAGGGTTAGATGAAGGGCATAGGGAGGATGCTGACAATTAACGGACAATTGGATGGGAAGACAAAGAACCGGGAGCTAAAGCCATGTCCCACGCGTCACCGGCCGAAGCCGGCACTCTTGCGACACAGAGGCAGAGACAGAGACATAGAACACACTTTTCACTGACGTTCAAGAAGCGCGCATTTTGATCACCAGCGCCTGACTGGTAATCTCAGGCACACACCGAAGCAAATACAAAGCGGACCAGACAAGCATCAAGACAAAGCATCGCATACCTTTTCTATGCTGCTTCACTCCCGTATTGGAATCTTGAACTACGCCTGCGAAGAAATCAAGCGAAAAGAGTTTCTACAGGTGCGAAACAAAATGATGCTTAAGAATTACTAGGTACTTCCAACAACCTCCAATCATGCGATGCTGCCAGTAAAAAAGGTGACAGACGTGCGAAACATCCAAAGTTTGGAAAGCACAACACGAGGATTGGCAAAAGGCCGGCCAAGTTAACTATAGGCCATGCCAGTGCCAAAGCTAACCTCAACAGATTCTATGACAAATGTACGTAACGACAAGTGTACGTAACGACAAATGTACGCATGGGAGATGTACATAAGCAAATCTAGGTGTGCGCAAAAGTACGCATAACAGATGTACGTAAGCACAGATGTACGAAAGTGCAAAAGTACATATGGCAGATGTACGCATGACTGTTCCACGTAAGAGAAAATATACGTATGCCAAAAGTACGTAAGCAAATGTACTTCAACACAAATGTACGTATGCGAAAATGTACGCAAGCGCAAATGTACGAATGTGCAAATGGACGTAAGTGCAAATGGACGTAAGTGCAAAAGTACGTAAATGCAAATGTGCGTAAGCGCAAATGTGCTTAAGCACAAATGTGGTGTTTATTGGTTTTATGACACATCGACCATTGAGTCATGTAATGTCGCTAATATCTCACGCTGATTGGCCGCGGGTGAAGAGTAGCGACATGTGAGACTCGATCCCACAATCTTTCGATTGTTAGTTATTAGGGCTTTAGGGCGCATCGACTACATTAGTCATGTAGCGCCCATAACAATGCAACTTTCAACATTTTCAACGTGGTGCATAAATGATATTTCAGCGAGGTAATCAAAAAGCCGCCCAGATCGAACAGTATCCGAGTCGTCACCTAAAATTGCACTGAGTGACAATGACTGAATACACCCAAAGTTACGTCTACGCTCGCCTCATGGCCGGGGCAGGACAGCAGGACATGACGCACCGACAAGCGGGCGCGACATCTTTCGATTGTGAGACGGGCAACTTACCCCTAGCCTAATCGTCCCCAGTAAGCATAAGTGTACGTGTGCGCAAGTATGCATGCGCAAATTTACGTAATTGTAAATGTACGTAAGCGCAACAGTATCTCAACGCAAATGTACGTTTGTAAAAATATACGTAAGCCTCGTACGTCAGCGCCAATGTACGTAACGCAAATGTACGCAAGCGCAAATGTGCGTAAACGCAAATGTACGTGGGCGCAAATGTACATAAACGTAAAAGTACGCACGCGGGAATGTACGTATGCCGAAATGTACGTACGCGGAAATGTACGTAAGCATAAAAGTATGTCAGCACAAATGTACGTAAACGCAAAAATACGTCAGCGCAAATGTACGTATGAGCCGATATATGCCAGTGCAATTGTACGTACATGGAAAAATATGTACGAACAAATGTGCGTCGATGCAAATGCACATAAACGCAACAGCAAGTCAGAGCAAATGCACATTAATGTAAATTGATGTCACCGAAATTAAAGTGTACGTATGACATGTGCGTACGGAAATGTACGGGAACAAATGCACGAGTTTTAAAAGTACGCGTTTCAAATGTACGTGTTTCCAATGTACGTGCTTCAAATGTACGTGTTTCAAGTACACGTAAGCAAATGTACGTACGCACAAAAGTAAGTATGGCAAATGTACGCAAGCACATAGTTGTTTGAGCAAAAAGTTACATATAACAAATGTACTCATGATAAATGTACGTGATAGGAGATGCACGCAAGAGCAGAACGTATGGCATATGCATCCAACCAGATTTGTGTAAACGAAAAATATGTATGCCTAAATGTACTTACATTAGCTGATACATACCTTTGTTCTTGGATTTTGCACATACGCACATTTGCACAGTACATTTGAGTATGCTTACATTTGCGCATACGTACATTTGCGCTTACGTACTTTTGCGACTTCGTACATTTGCACATATATACTTTTGCGCTTACGTACATGTGTGCATATGTACATTTGTGCATATATACTTTTACACTTACGTACATATGAGCATACGTAAATTTACCATACATACATTTGTGCTCACGCACATTTGCGTATGTACATCTGCTATACGTACGTACATCTGCTCTACATACATTTGCCCGGTCACCGTCTTAACCCGCGCACGTCCGGGGGGCAGATATCTGCCCACCTGCGGTTTTTCATAATTTGCTGCTATACTAATCCAGTTAGCATGGCCAAACCCCGCATGGCTGCTCATTAGTCTTTCCCGCATATCCTCATACATTTCTAACCCTGGGTCATCTTAGGTCAGGTCACCAGGTCACGCGAAGTGACCCAACTATACTCGGAGCTCTAGGTGGCATAAATACCACAATAATTGGGCTATTGATTTGAAGCTTATAACACGTCATGACCTCATCAGGGACCATAATATATATATCGTTTTTTCGTAGCATTGACCTTGGGTCAGGTCGCGGCCATGGCTTCCCCATTATAGGGCTATTGTAAAATATACAAATGTTTCCTGGTTACATATTTGCTCTCGGAATGATCTCACAACGGTTGTGGGATGTAGTTGGAAGGTATGCTCAATGTTACCGCTGACATTTTTGCCCAGTGACCTCACCAAGGTCATCTGAGGTCACCCGAGATCACTACACATTTATGCGCATTATATCCCACTGCACTGAGCTAGAAGGCTGAAATTACCGTCATTGTGCTTGTATCGCCCCGGCGTGTCGATTGATACCTTACATGCCCTCACTAGGCCACTTCATGACCTTGACCTGAGGTCATAGTTTTGTCTGACCTGACCTTAAATCACACCGCACGCTTATTGTCGATAGCACATTTCAAGGACTGTCGACTAGCGTTCGCCGTTTTTGTCCTGTCTGTTACAGGTCCTGAGATATGTGTCAATATCTGAGAGTCCTACCCGATCTGGTCGAATTTGACGTATCATGGCCCAGTGACCTGAATATTGGCCTGAGCAAAAAAAATGACCGAAACACTTTCGACAGAGCCTGTCACCAGCTATCCATCGCCGTGTTCCGTTTGTCGCTAGCTAGCATAGTTCTTGAGATCTTAGGGGCAGACATCTGCCCTGCCCCCGGACCGGCGAAGTTGGCGCGGACCGCCGGACGTGCGAGTGTTAACACTCGCACATGTATCAATCGACAATGCAAGTGTTAACACATGTATCAATCGACACGTATTGGCGATACATGCACAATTACGCTAAGTTCAGCCTTCTAGCTCAATGCAGTGCGATATAATGCGCAGAAATGTGCCAGTGATCTCAGGCGACCTCAGATGACCTTGGTGAGGTCACTGAGCAAAAAATGTCAGTGGTATCATTGAGCATAGCTTCAAACTACAAGCCACAACCGTTGTGATGTCATTCCGAGAGCAAATATGTAACCAGGAAACATTTCTATATTTTATCATAGCCGTATGATGGGGGAAGGCATGGCCGCGACCTGACCTCAGGTCAATGCTACGAAAAACCCGATATATATATATGTTATGTCCCTGATGAAATCATGACGTGTTATAAGTTTGAAATCAATCGCCCAATTATTGTGGAAGTTATGCCACCTAGAACTCCGAGTGTAGTTGGGTCACTTTACCTGACCTGGTGACCTGACCTGAGTTGACCCAGGGTTAAACATTTATGAGGATATGCGGAAAAGACAAATAAGCAGGTATGCGAGGTTTGGCCTTGCTAACCCGATTAGTTTGGCAGCAAAGTAGGAAAAACCGCAGGGGGCAGATATCTGCCCCCCGGACGTGCGAGGGTGAACCACCAACTTTAGTCGGCCAAAACTGGCCGAAACTGGGCGACACTATAAATACCATTTTGAAAGATTGCCCATTTAAATAAGCTTGGAGTTGCGTCAAAAGTCAACAAATTGTCAACAATGCTAGCTATTTTGATTAGTGATTCGAAACGTGAAAGCTCTGCCACTTCTCACCAAAGTTAATACGTGATTCATGAACTCTCACAAAGACATGATTCATAAACGCCCCTACGCTGAATTAAATAGGCACATAACAAGCTATTCATACATCCGCTTTCACATATGGTAGGGGTAGGCGTAGCTTAGGCATAAGTTTATGAAATTTAGACCAGGTTAGGTAGTTGGATACGTTCCTTCATTGATAAGAAAGTGCTCCTTTACCAAGCTCTCCACTCCTTTACATAGGTTCCAGATATGGGTAGCACATGTGTGAAGCATTGGGGTCAGACTCCCATCTTATATTCACTATGCACTATACAACGGCGTATGGTTAATGCTAAGATTTACAGATTGGGGAAAATGTGCCCCTTGCATCCTAATCTCCCTCCTGCAGGGAAGGCTGAATGCCCAGAGAGCGATGAGGCCGCCAATGAATCGATATAAAACACGGGTGGCACGTAGCTCTAAATAACGCACATTCTCACATATACCTGATCAAGAGACATGTCTGACTTATGCTGAGATGACGGCATTATCTCACAATCGAAATATATTTTTCCGAGTTCACCACATGAGACAAATGCACCCATCAGGACAGTACCCTACCACGGATAATAATAAACGGATCGGAAACTCCAGGGCGGCACCTTGATGTTTGCGACCACCGACCGATACTAGCGACATCTATCGGACGATGGAATAACTAATATTGGACAGGTGATGCGAAGAGCACGCCATTGAAAAAGCTTGACGGATGGGGGAAATATAACTGTATCGTCCTTCTAATGCGCGTCGTTTGAAGAAAAAAATGCGACTTCGGCGCCAGCCCGGGACACATACCCCAGTATCCGCCATCCCTTCGGCCGCCGTATATAACCATGAAGCTCGTGACCAACTAACCTGTGCCGACTAACTGAGGGAAGCGGAGTGTCAGGAGAGCCGGCAGAGAATAAGGGAGAGCACCTGTCCCCTCCCCTTCCAACCGTATATGCATCGGACTCGTCTGGGACAGGCCAATTCAATTCCGATGCCCCCACCCCTAAGGGCTGCTCATTGGTCAAAGACAGATTGGCTGATTGGCCCTGGCAGTCACATCTCCCCCTAAGGCATCTTTGACAAACGAGGGAACCACGAGCATGCATAGGAGCACATGATGAACATTGATTGGGCCGGGGGGTCCCGGGACAGCCATTGGAGCCCTCTGAAGCACTGTCGAGGGCCTCCTGCATGACCCCTTGCAGCTGCCACGTCTCCCATGTTAACCCTCGCACGGCAGGGTGGGTGGGTATATACCTACCCCCACCTCATGACATTTCATACCATAGTAAAAAAAAACGGTCAGCACTGAAGCTCTGAAATGTATAGTACATTATGCTACATCACTTCGACACTCGCAAATATCGTCAGCTCTAGTTCTCAGTCATTTCGTGGGCCCTCCTTGACGACCCAGAGCCTTTTCCGACAACCCGGAGGGCCCTTTTGAAACGTTTGGGCCTTGTCCATCAGGTCATGGGTCTTTTTCGGCTTGGGCTCCGCCGACAGCCCGGCCTCGCCGAGTTAGAAGCTCAATCTACGTAAAGCTTGCATTCTCCAAACGGGCATTAGTAACAAAAATGTTTTTTTAAGTGCGACACGTCAGGCAAAAGTATGGTCCTTCCATGCTGTCAATAAAAAAACACGGCATCAAGGTCACCGGAGATCATATGACCTGAGGTCATGGGATAATGTTTTAATAATCCATCACGTATAAAAAAATTGCCGGAATTAGATTCCACTTACCTTTGTGAATTCTGAAATGTCTGGATATTTTTATTTTGGATACTATTTAACATAGTTATCGCCCATCGAACATAACCATACAGAGTGGCCTTCCAGAAATTCCCCAGGCTATAACTCCTGAGCCGTTACTTGATCGAAATAAAATTTGCACAGGTTCCGGGCATAGAATAACCCCACACAGCAATTTTGGTCCAGATCGGAGAGATGAGGGTGCCGGGTCCTTGTCGATCTGTCGTGGAATGCCCCACCTCTTCCAAGTAAGAGATGCAATGCAAAATTATGACGAGGAATTTGCAACAGGAAGTGGCAGTTTTCCTATCTGCATGGCATACAAGCATATGATGTATCACATATATCATGATAGTATTTGCTATGATATGATGGATCAGATAGCGTACAGTAATGCAAAATAAGGAAATGAATATAGCGTTAGCACATGCCTAAAACAGTTGATGAAAGGTTGTATATTTACACGGAAAAATGCAAATATATCATTACTTACAAACCAAATCAACACAGACAGAAAACGCATGTACTGTGTGCAAGGATAACACAAGCATTTAACATTTGTTCCCCATCATTCATTTTTCTTGCTAAATCATGACAAACCTGCATGACTTTTGAATACATCACACATCACAAACCAACAATTCCTCCTTCAGACTGCTCCTCGGCCTCAAGTCGGACATCCTCTAGCCAAAACCCTACGTTTCACAGCTCCATATGAAGGTGAAAATGGGCACATTTACGGCGACTACTTTGACCAATGCTTCAAGCCACACAAAAGCGCAACCAGAATAAATACCACTGATTCAGATTTTCTCGTGAATTGGAGTAAACAGCTGGGTAATGCAATGGAGAATTGCATGCTACACTTGATCCAAAACGCATAAGTCAGTTCCCAAAATGCACACAACGCTCCATAAACGCAGTACACCACGCCATGCGTTTAAATGTCCCGTGAACCAAAGAAATGGAGGCATATATGTTAATTAATTCCTTACCGCCACAGTGCTCCATGCAGCAGGATCACGGTTTCCTAGCTTCTCCAAAAAAACGGAAATTGGCTGAAACTAAACGACGCATTACTGTCCAATGCAGGAATGTACCGCTGGAATCAAGCAACATCCTATCCAGGATTAGTTTCGACCTCCCACCGTCAGGTGGACGTCCTTCGTCGCCTATTCCGGGGAGTTTCCTATCCATCCACTATTATCCGTGACCCTACTGAACAAGACGTTCAGTGTATGCACCAAGCTTTCGGCTAGCGCGCATTATATCACTGCACGGTTATTGTGTATGAAATATTTTTATCAGAAGAATTAACTGGCGCTTTTTGAGACGACACAGCACCAAAATCGATTAGAAAACATGTCGAGTACACACACTAACATCAAACTAATCGTCGCAATATATGCTTTGAAATCGTCCCAATGGCTCAAACCGACCTCAAAAGTGGGCTGCATTCATGGCAAATGTGCAACTTACTGCAACTCAAGATTAAAAATGGGCCATGTTCAACAGAATAATACTCGTAGTATTAAAACAATTTATATATAAATTTAATCTGAATTGTTGCTGGGGTGGCTTGAGGAACCAGGGTTCTATTGCTAGGCAGAGCTTGTTGCATGAACACTGGCCCCACCACCCGATCCATGAACTCCAGTTCACCGGCAGAATTTAGACCGAAAGTTTAACGTGCTGCCAATGCACCGACACGGCCGCCCGGTAGCTCGTCCCCGGCCTTATCGGACCAGCTGCCAACTGATACTCCCGGCCGGGGGCTAAATGCGAGCGCGATAAGCGACTCTACCCCTGTGTTGCCAGTACAGGGGAGACTAGTGAAGGCCAGCGCTCTAACCAACTGAGTTACCGGGGCGGCATCAGAATACATAAAACGAGTGTATTCCCAGCAACAGAACCATCGCACTAACTGACGGATTCATCCTGGCTAACCTAAGCTGACGGATTCGTCCAGAGTGATCTAAACTGACGGATTCGTCCCGGCTGACCTAAGCTGACGTGTTCGGTCATACATGGCGGACGGTGGCCAGCCGACGTCCACTATGGTGGTGCGCACGTCCGCAAGGCGCGCCAGCCCGCGAGGCGGGCCACCCTGTCCGCGACATACGACTCGATAACGATCTCACATCACTGTACAATCACGCAGGTGGTGTCAGCCACACAAGTGTGCACACTGTACGGTGTGGCTGATTCGAGTCAGCAGCAGTGTGTCTCTGTCATGGTTTTCATAGAAGTTCGTTGAAAAGCTAGGTGTAAGAAATAAACAACGAAAGAAGGGGAGGTGCGAATTATTTTACTTTGGGTGCATTGATGAACAGCAACGGTGTTATTTCTTACCGAAATACTTGTTGGAGAGACCTGTGGTAGCGAGTTTTTTCTTCATAAAATGGTCCCGTAAACAAGATGAAGTATCATAAAACACTTCATTAATGCTATAGTTATCGGTATTTCGGATAAATACGATTAATCATTGTATATCATACGTGAAAACAAAATAGCAAGCACTATCAGTTGAAATGCTCACGAAGTCTCCAGTGGTGTTCTGCAACAAATTGAATTAAGGATACTATCCAAAGTCATCGAAATTTAATGACGAAGATCGTAAGTAAATTAGGATATCTAACAGTTAAATAGAAACGAGCATTATTTACTTATATCTAAAACTCCATGCCATAGCCACTACAACGACCACATTTCAATAAAAGTGTTCACCTTACCCTTCTCTGACCGTAGACCTTACTAGTGCAACCACAGTTCAATAAAAGTGTTCACCTTGAGCTTCTCTGGCCGTAGACCCTAGACAGCAGGCACATGATCAGCCATCATGTCGCATGCATATGTGTATGCGTGTGCAGCGGTACGGTGCATGATATCCGCCCAAAAATTCTGTAACACGACCCCTTCTTTGAATAAAGAATGCAAGTTGAAATGTGGGATTGCGATACAAGTTGAAAAAAAAATGATCATCTCACGAACAAGTGTGAAAAGTGAATAAATCAGCACTACTATCATACTCTATCATAAGATCAAGGACTCCAAAGCATGGTGGTCGGGCTGCTAATGTGATTCTTCGTATACATACGGCAACATACTCGCTTGGGGTTTGCCCTCAAAGGTAAGCGCATAATGCGTCCTGAGGGGCGATGAGAGGATGACGGCAAGTGTGTTCCCATCACAACAGGAGGAGGTAGTGGTGTTTAGTGCACATCAAAATAGCTATCTGAAAGTTTCGACAACAGGATTGACCAATTATAACGTCGGTAACGAGACACGTTGTCATTTGCATTTGGTGAGGACGGTCTATCACTGTGGTTGACGGTGGTGGTCACCGAACCTGACGGAGACGATGGACCCTGACCAAGCTCGATAATGACAGTCAAGAAACTTTACCGGATTTGACGGTGGAAGTGATTGAGAACAACAGGCTTGATTGGAAAGATAAACATCGACAGTATTTGAAGGCAAAGATGAAAGACCCTGACTATCTTCAGCGTAAAATCGCATGGACGATGGCTGGTTTTATGGCTTTAAAAAAAACACAAACCCTTGTCCTGTTTAACGTAGACGACAGTGTTTATTGCTTATAAGCTGGCTTACGACACACTTTATGTACGGTCACAGTTAACAGCGCCGCCCACCTGTTTCGCCAGTGGGCCGAGGGATTTGGAAATGCCCCGAGTAGTGCGAGCATTGAACCAGAGACCTTAGTATCTAGGGCTCAACACCTCAACCACTCGGCCACCCCGGCCCTTAAAGCAGACGATATGTCCGATAAACAGACACCTACAATGTTGAACTGCTAAAAGAAAGAATATACTGGCTTTGGTGGTGAGGAATGTGAGCACTGACCGGACTAAACGAAAACGTGACGATAATTGACCAATTTTCACGCTTATATCGACCGTTGACCGGGTCTGGGGATGAAGGCGAGTATTAATCTTGTTTGACGGTGAAAACTATGGACGATGGCCATGTTAGACAGTGAAGACGATGAACACTGACCTGGTTTGATGGTGAGCATGATCGGGATGTAGCAGAGTAGACAGACCAGGATGACGACGGCGCAGGCGAAAAGCAGCGTGCAGCGCGTGCACACCACCGGCTCCGGCGCAGTGTGTCGCGCCTGTCGGCCCGACATCACCGCCACTTCCGCTCAGAGGCGCTTCAACATCGGGCCCACTCTGCAATGGCAAGCGGTCGATTGATCCCGAATAGTCATTCCCCGTCCTGCAAGTCAGAGTGCCAACCGTGGGATACTGACCCTCCCCCACAGAGCGAGTCTCGTCAGCATTGGAGCGCATGTCGAGAGGGTTGCCAGTTCCCTCTTTGTTATTGAAGTTTAGGGACACATCGACTGCATCAGTCATGCATGCCTCACCAAATGAGGCAGAGACGCGGGGAAAAGCCGGGGCATCGCGTCTTACGATATTAATCAACTGTGGTGATGTTCATATCAGTCAAGATAAAAATAATATAATCCGGGTATCACCAGCTTTAACCGAGCTGCATACCAGATATGTCGGACATAGAGCTGCAATATAAGTACCATAGTGTGACTTAGGTTCGTACCAAGCTACTAACATCTCACTTGACATCATAGCATACAAAGCTAGCAGGCCAAATTATGTTAACGAACTTGAAGTCTATACCCGGTGCGATATACAATGGCTTGCAAAAACTTCGAAGGAACTATTTTGTCGCTCAATTCAGTTTCAGGACCTGACACGATTTTCAGACAAACATAGCTCATCCAAGGTAGTAGAAATAAATGACCTTATTTGACCTGAACCCAAAACTGCATGACAACTTGTCTGACCTTCGAAACCAACTGATGCACCAAATAATAAAACTGTAGGCATCTGAACATATTAACTGAAGCAAATAAACGAAAAACAAACAAACAAGGGGACGATGCCGAGCCATAGGCTGAGAAAACCGTAGCGTATATAATTGCTAGAAGTCGGAACAAATGTCACTGGCTGTGGTCCATGCAAAGCTAGTGGCCAAAGGCAATTTGGGCAGGGGTACACCCAAGGGGATGAGATATGGCCTTTCTTCGTTAGTTATTAGGGCTTAAGGGCGCATCGACTACATTGGTCATGTAGCGCCCATATGGCCTTTCTTCCTTGACAGTACAAAAAAAAAAAACAGCCTGCCGATGCTAATTGCCTGGCTCGCTGCAGTAGTGATAATACAGGCCATTGCTGGACAACTTTGGACGTCACCTGGCCTGCCTTACTGAATTTCTGGAAGTTGCCCTGAATTTAGGTTCTGCAAAGCAATAACCGAAACGAATTGATTCTGGCCATGCAAATGTAAAACAAAAAGCAGGACAGAACAACAGGACATGACGCACCGGCAAGCGGGCGTGACATTTGGGGCAGCGTAGTATATCATTGCCAGTTAGTAATTGAGAGTGAGTGGCATATGTATGCCAAATTTTCAAGCAACATAGTGCTACTTCGTCTCGCCTATTTTTACGCGAGCACGAACTCCAATTACCGAGGCGATTCTTGATAGCTTTCAACTTATTATCAGGTATTGCGTTCCAAGAACCTTGCTACTTTGTGAGCACAGAGTCAAAAATGGTTCGGAAGTGGTCACAGGCAGGGAGTCGTAGAGATCGTGAGCATGGAGCAAACGACGCACGTCTTGCAGCAGCATCAGCTAGGTCATTTCCAGAGATATTCACGTGACTCGGGATCCAACATAGCACCACTTTTTTACCTGTTCTGTACACACTTGTAAGACAAGTTAAAACATCCCGTAGAATGGGGTTTGATGGATTGTGTGACCCCATCGCTGAAAGGCTACTTAAAGAATCTGTCAAAATAATGTGAATTAAATCGTCTAATACCTGAATGAAACAGAGAGCTTTCAAAATGACAATAAGCTCGGAAGAATACACAGAAGCATGTGCTGGAAGTGAAAAGATTATAACCGCAGTACCTGAAATAAAAGCGCTACCGACAGCGGTCTCCGTTCTGGATCCATCAGTGCATGTCGCGACAAATTCAGTGTACCATTAAATGTGCTTCATGGCAAGTGCTCTGAATTCATGCGGTGAAATATTGGCTTTATTTGTGCAGGCAAGGGATGTGTCCACTTCCGGTGCTATCAGTTCCCAAGGAGGCGTTGAAATGCATTCAGCCCGTCGAACACCCTGGAGCCGGAGACCGCTCTCAGAAAAAAAAGTCGCCGCATTCTCATTCCATACGGGATGGCTCTCGTAGGTTGTTCGTTTGATAATAGCGTTAGTATGCAGCGGGATAATACATAGACGTAAGCTTGGTGGCCAAAATATTGCTGTGGCTTGCAGGCATACCGCATGCGAAGCTGTTCACGCCGCAGAGAGTGGAAACTCGTGAACTTCCGCAAGGAGACTCGCCGTTGGAGAAGTACGAAATGCCCCGGTGATGATACGAAGGGCAGAGTGGTAGACTGCATCCAAGGTGCGTTCATCGTAGCGTTTTAAGATGTTGTCGGTATGTCAAGCGTGCATCAAATTTAACCCACAGAAATCTGACCACCGTTTGCACCGGTATCCTCGGCCTGTACAGCAGGATTTTCATATTGAGACATAGGCGGCAGCGACAGAAGTGTACACCAGTGGTCTTCGCTGTAGAGAAGTGGAATCTGTTCGTATTTCCCCACTTCTCCAAACATTTGATGGCTAGCTATCGCTGTCGCTCAATCGGCGATGTACGTGAGGCGCATGACCATATGGCGAAATCATCAACATATAAGGATCTCCCAACAGTCATAGGAAGTGAGTCCCCAATATCGTTGATCATTACCACAAAAAGGGTCGCACTCAGGACGCTCAGGACAGGCTACACTCAGGACAGGACGATCATTATCCCGAAAAGTGTACGAGTCGGTAACAGTTTAGACGGTTACCGACTCGAACACGAAAACAGCGATTTGCTGGAAAGTTTTCTGAAAATGTGCCAAGTCGCCCACGGATTCCATGCTTGTGGATCTCCATTCAGGATTCCTCAACGACACGTGGTGTCGTATGCCTTTTTATGTCAAAGAACACAGCGCCTAAATGTTTCCTCTGAAAAGCGAGGCGTATTTCGGTGTCCAGTGTCAAAATATGATTAATGGTACTCATGTTTTTTTTTCTCGAAAACCGCACTGCGTGTTCACGGAGTCATTTTTTATAAGAACAAGGACAGGCGTCATTCACGAGGTTCTCCATTAGTTTACTTAATGCAGACGTCAGAGAGATTAGGCGATAGTCTAAGGGACCCAGGCCGTGTTTCCCAGATTTCAGGGCAGATTTCAAGGTGGGATCACTGCAGCTTGGCTCCACGATGGAGGATACTCGCCATTCGTCCATATGTGGTTAAAGGTACGCAAAAATTGGCGACCACAGAGGAAGGTAGATGTCTCAGCGGCTCAGTGTGTACTTCATCCAGTCCTTCATCCAACACTACGCAACGGGTTAATTGCTGATTCCATCTCGGCCTGAGTGAGACAACCGTTGTACGACAGGTGTTTTGAAGTGAAGACGTCTAGTGAAGGCGATTTACAGCGGGCTTTATAACGAATAAATTGTGTGTCTCCGTTGCCGACGCGGCTAATGTCTGCCAGAGCACGTCCAATCTCGTTGGCCACATCAATAGGGGGAGTCACCTCACGGCTGCCAACCGTCAATGTGGGAAGCGGGCCTGGACTGAATCGATCAGAAATACTCTTGATGCGAGACCAAATTAATGAGACTGGCCAAGATCGATTGAGTGAGCTAACAAACTCACGCCATGAGACACGCTTGGCTTCCCACATTGTGCGCCGGGCGAGCGCCCGAGCACGCCTAAACTCTAGTAAGTTGGCAGTGGTGCTGTTGTGATTGAAGGCTCGAAATGCGCGTATTCAAGCATGAATAGCGTTATGTCGTTTCTCCGCCCACCACGGCACAGGGGTGCGTCGAGGAAATCCAGAGGTCCTGGGGATACTTGAGGAGGCGCATTCCAACATAAGTGCAGTTAATTCGGTCACTGGTATTGGTAAAGACCTTGGTTCAGGGCGAAAAGTAGCTTCAGCCTTCTGAAATATTCCCCAGTCCACTTCCTTAAAATTTAATCGCTGCGGGCGCGTGCCTAAAACTGAGCCGTCCAGGTAACTTTGAGATTGGGAAATTATCGCGCCTCAATGGATCGGAGTCCACCGTCCACTCGAGGCACTCGGTTAGCTGTGGACTGACCAGGCTGAGACCCAACGTAGAAGTGCTTCACGAGGGCGTGGAGAAGTGTGCGTGTGTCCCTGTATTTAAAAAGCAGAGCATTTTGTTAAGGATTAGATATGCCAGATGGCGACCATGGGTGTTTATATCGTCGCATCCCCAGTGTATGATCAGCGTTAAAGTCCCCCAAAAGCAAAGCCGATGGAGGCAGTTCAGAAACAAAGTTGGCGAGTTCCACGGTGGGAAACACATTCCCTGGAGGCAGATATACGGAGCATGTTGTGATGGGTCGGTGGTCAAAAAGCACCCGAGCGGCAACGGCCTGGAGTGTAGTAAGCAGGGTTAACTCTCTCATGGGGACGCTGTTATGGATTGCCAGTAGGACTCCACCGTGTGCCACAGCATCAGTCACCACATCCTTCCGAAATATCACCGCAGGTTCCAGTGCAGGGCAGGCAACGAGTACGTGGCAGACTGTGAATGGAGCAGAACAGCGTGCGCACAGGGGACGGCCACTTGCCGTCAACAAGTATCGATGTGTCGCTGGTGTACGATCTATCCGAAGACGGCACAGCGCAACTTCCTCTCTCCTCTGTGCACGAAATGCTGACATTCACGTCCCGAGTACCGGTTTTACAAGCTTCAGTTTACTGGTTTTCATGGTCGTAACATCATATTTGTGTGGAATGGTCTAGTTTGTTTAAGTATGATTTCCAGGACTCACGCTTGGCTTCTGATATGACTTGCCTTGCACGTGCCCTGGCTTTCCGAAACGAAATTAGGTTTTCGGTAGAGCTGCTGCGGTCAAAAGCGCGTAATGCTTTTCTACGGGCACGAATAGCATGACAACACTTGCAAGACCACCATGGAACTGGAATACACTTAGATGTACCCGAAGAGCGAGGGATATTGCACTTGGCAAATTGTTGCAGCCTAGCCATAAATTCCTCAATCGAGAGATCCTCGGAGCGGTCGCTGAACTTCTGAACATCAGACTGGAAAGAGTCCCAGTCTGCTTAGTCGAAAATCCACTTCGGAGGTCGTTGGTATACGGCGACGTCACCAAAGAATTATATCCAAATTCGGAAATGATCACTGGAAAGGATCATTTCCCAACTGGGAAATGATCGCTACATAAAATGAATGGTGCATATCACAAACCCAGCGACAGTTTTATAAGTTAATAAAAGAAGAAGAATATAAACCAAATAGTAATATGTAGATGTCTTTGTTGCTATAAGAGGTCGGATGCGGTTTAAAATTCGGTCCCGGTGTCCTGTCTTGAAGGACAGTTCATCGAGGACTCAGGGAGGCAGCTCCGACCAGGGCTGAGCGAACTTATCCCGGTGCGGGACCTCTGTGAGCCACCCCACGGCGGGGATCGGGACGGAGGAAGCGCCCATTTCTGCGGGACACTCAGCTACGGTGGAGGACCCATTTCAGATGTTCCCCCGGTCCCGACACTCGCCGTCGCGGCGACGGGGTGGGTGACCTTGGGGAGGCGCCATGTCGGCACCTTGGTGGCCCTTGACCCGGGCCTTTTCCACTTGAGCGAGCCGTGCTCGTTTGGCTTCGTGGGCACGAGGCCGGGAGGATTCAGGGAAAGAGGAGGTAGAAAGGATGGATTTAGGGGTGCTGGTGGGGCGCGAGGGAGGGGTGAGAAGGATGGAGGGCGGACGTGAGGTAGGAGGCGGGGATTTCAGGGCAGATGTGGTAGAAAGGGAGGGCTGGGCTTGGGTAGAAGGGATCGAGCAGGCCTCTTAGACCCGCCCACAGAGGCCGATCTGGTTGAGGCCTCTGATTGTTCAGCAACGCCTTCACTTGGGAGTGGGACCTCGGTGGTTTCAATGTTTTGTGGGTGGGGCTGTGCCTGCCTCCCTGGTGTCGCCAAAAGTACACCGAGTTGGTTGGTTATTGGTTTAACGACACATCGACCGTTGAGTCATGTAGCGTCGCCAATCTCTCACGCCGATTGGTCGCGGGCGAAGAGTAGCGGCAGGTGAGACTCGAACATACAACCTTTCGATTGTGAGACGAGCAATTTACCCCTAGGCTACTCATCCCCAAGTACACCGAGTGCTCGGAGAAGGGCTGGGAGCTGGGTGATCAGCTCGGAGGCCCTATCGGGCTGTATGTGTTGTGGAAACAATGCGATGTTCTTAGCCCTCGTTGTGCATGATATTCTGGGATGCGACCTTTCATATAACGCTCTGGCTTCTCTAAACGTTGATTTGTTGGTGTGCTTAAGTGATAAAATCTCCTCTTCTTTAATGTAGTTTGGGCACGCACGATCATATGACGTGTGGGGCTCCTGTCCATCACCGCAGTTGGCACAAAATGGCTTTCAGAAGTGCAATGCTCAAAGGATGCTCTTGGAAGGCACACGTGCTTCAAGCTGGGCGACTTCGGCAATATTGAGTGGTGTCCACAATTCTGACATTTCAAGCAGCGCATTTGATTCGGAAATAAAAACAGCTGTACTTTCACTGGTAGGTAGCCGACTGTGATCTCAGGAGGTATGTCTGTTCTATGAAATATCAGAATAACGTTGTTGGTTGGAATGAAATCCGTCCCTCTTTTCACTCTCATTTTTATCGCGGCGATGACTTCGAAATTTGCCAGTCCATCGACGATCTCATCTGCCGATACCTCCCTTAAATCTAAATAGTTTATTACCCCACGCGATGTGTGTTTTTTGTTTTGTTTTGTGAGGGTTCGCCGTGATCGTCGTTTGTGGGACAACAATTTTCTTTTCTTTTTTTCAGGTCTCTCCGCACATAGTACACAAACTCAGATGATTTAAGCGTCTTGGCTGCCTGCTCTGCTTCGACGAACTCCACCTCTAGTGCGCCATCTTTCAGTTTGTCACGCAAAATGTTTCCAAACCTATCGCAGCCGTCTCTCCTCTGAAACGGGGACAGGGACGAGAGGCTCTTGTTCCTCCCTCGGAACAAAAGCACACGAGGCAAAGGGGTGCCATCCGTGGAGGTGTAACGATCTCGGCGAAGGAAATAATTGGTCTGGCCTTCTCGGGAGGGACCAGGCTTTTTTTCGTTGGTGGATGCCATATGTTGTTTATTTTGGTTCTGCTCCTCAGGCGCCCCACCACAGAGGGGCCCTACTGGGGGATGCCTGGACACCTCGGACGAGAGAACGCCAGGCGCCCGAGGAGCTATACGGGGCAGGCGACGCAGTCACCGACCCGGGAGAGATACTCACCACCAGGGTGGGAATTAAGGCACTTCTTTAGATATTTCATCTCTTAAAACATCTATGCACTCCTGGTTCATACTGGACAGAATGGGCTCCACATTAGGGTGGATTGAATGCAACTTTTTTTTTCGCAAATCAACTTCCACGGGCTCAAAACACGTGCGCGTGCATCGGTAGAGACAAGACAACACGATTGCAAAAATATATAATATGTTCTAGATACTGCGCACGAATCGTTTTCAAAAATATTTCTTCGCCGCCAGGCGTCGAAGTCTCCATTGATTGAAGCATGGCACGTAAAAAGATAGCACCACGCGCGTCGGACTCCGCAGCTGGCGCGGACCCCTCTAACGTGTCGCAACTAACCCCTCTAACGTGACAAAAAGGGCGTGCAGCAGAGTTCAGAGGCGAAGCAGCTCAGTGACATGGACGCAGACGTGGAAGAGAGCAGTGAGGACTCTGAAATGGATGGTGTGGAGGAGGCTGGTGCTAGCTATTCTGATTCGCTAAGCTCTGATGACGACGTCTGTGGTAGTGGAGGACAAAATGTTGGCTGTCATTCAGGAAAATGATGCCCATCCAGTGGTGATAGGGTCGGACGGCACATCGGTGAATACAGGCCGCAATAGCGGTGTTAACAGGAGGATTGAATTGGGTGTTGGTCGTCCTCTCCAGGAAGCTATTTGCGGCATACACACCAACGAACTGACGCTCAGACACGTGTTCAAGGACGCTGATGGCGAGACGAGTGGCCCGTCCTCCTTCAAAGGGCCGATTGGTAAGGCCATTCAGGGTGATTTGACTGCACTGCCCCTTGCTCAGTTTAAGCCTGTGAGGGGTCAAGTGCCTCCCATTCCAGCCGATGTTCTGAAGGAGATGAACAAAGACCAGCAGTACCTGTGCAATATGTGCATGGCAGTCCAAGCAGGACCAGGACAAGTCCTCCAGCGTGTGCTGTCTGCAGACCCTGGTCCAATCCATCAGGCCCGCTGGGTGACTCTGGCGAACAGGATCCTCCGCCTGTACGTGTCGACGGAGTCGCCAACGCCGAAGCTAGTGAGGGTGGTGTTCATGATACTGAACCAGTACGTCCCTGGGTGGTTTATGTACAGAGTTCGCCCACACATCAGTGATGGAGCTAAAAACTTGTTCGAACTGATCCGTCTGTCGAGGAAGTTGCCTGAAGATGACCGCAACATTGTGCAAAAGGTTCTGAAACGCAACGGGTTCTGGGCACACAGTGAGAACATCCTCGCCGCCATGCTGACCGACAGCCGACAGGAGACGAGGGTGGCGGCCGTGGAGCGGATCAGGATGTGCCGAGCCAAGAGACGCGAGGACGATGACCCGGATGACATCAGACAGTTCGTCGTTCCGGACATCAACTTCGATGCCGATGACTACCAAGAAATGATCGACTGGACAAATGCAACAGAGCCACCACTGACCATGGACATGTCAGACGAGGAAACACAGCGGCTGTGCAATGTGAACACCCCATGGACTTCAGCGCATTTCCATGTCACTCACAAGGCGTGGAACGTTGGGTAAAGGAGGTGACAGATGCGGCACAGAAGAAGGCCGGGTACTCGGCACGCCATGCTCTGATTCTGGCCAAAGCACGGTCCAGAGCCGATCTTCCGGTGATGGATACAAAGAAGGACTTTTACAGCTGGCTTCAGGGAGGCGGTCGTTCCTGAGTTCAGCTTCGCCATTCTGAGGTGACCTGTCGCCATGATTTGGTACCATAATCTATTGCCATGCGTTGAAAGTTGAAAGTGTTTCCTAGAAAAAACGCACAGCAGATATTCAGGACGTCTGTTGATGATTGAAATGATGGTTTAGTTGATATGGTGTGTTTAAATGGTTGCAAGTACAGAGTTAGGCAGACTCGTATTTATGTTCCTACATAGATGGTGGTGATCACAAGTTTCCGAAAACTGCAATGCAATAACTGCAATAAACCTCGGTTGAACGTATCTCTTGTTATGCAAAACTGAAAACGTGGCCAAAAATGTAAATATTGTGCACCTCTAATCACGTAATTGTTGCTGACGGTTCATTACATAATTAAAGCTTCGGTGTTATAGACATGCAGACACTAGTAAGCTTGGCAACGGTAGCCGAGAATTAGTGGGGGAATAGCGTGAACAAGACTTATGGTGTTATGTTCTTATAACAAGGCAAATACTAATGGAGACTTCAACGCTTCGCGGGGCTGAGAACCGTTTCAAAAACGTTTCGTGCGCGGTATCTAGAATATTTTTGAAAAATGTTTAGCCGCGATTTTCCGTCTATGAACATTCACGCGCACGCGTTTTGACCCCGCGGAAGTTGGTTTATAATTTTCGATCCACCCTACTCCACATGTACTCTGACACAAACATGCAGAAGGAACAAAAATACCACAAAACAACGAATACAAGATTGAAGAAAACATCCACCAAGCATGTTGTTCTGCTTACGATTATCAAATAAACTAACCATTTTTCGTACTATCAAGCACACAGACGACATCCGAGCACACACCACACCGAACCACGACCAAGGGAAATGCCGACAACAACGAGCCAAACCTCGCGCCTGCGCACTGAACAGTGGCCTCAGGTCACCTATATAGGAACACTTTATCAGGTCATTACCTGCACCAGTTACTGGAACCGGGCTGCCCACCCGACTACTCCATTGGGCGGCTCGGCACAATCGGCTTCGCAAGGAAAGGAGTGAAATACATGAATAAATTATGGAAATGCTTAGGCACACAATGACAAACAATATATTTCTGGATGCGTAGGGAGCAACATGCATAGTACATCAATCACATGACAGTCATTTGCATTTGTGACAACATTCCAGTTGACCAAGTTTGGCTCCATTAGCCTGTCATGAACTCGACCTAACTTGACCTCGGCGACCTAACATGACTTTTAAATTATATAGCATAGCAATATGTATCAAACAAGTCGCTAGTGTTGTCAAGAATACTTCCCTTTTGCCAATATATGGGAAGCGCATCACCGCGATTTTTGTGGTCTGGCGCTGCGATTTTTTAAAAACTTTAACGGCCCCTAACTTGAAAAATTGTCGGCTGATTTTAACTTTTCTTCCTTTAAACTATGCAGCAGTCATTTCTAAGCAGGTATGCAAAAATGGCGTATAACGGCCGGTACAATATGGAGTTATGTACGATAAATCGGAGGGGTGGGTGTATTTCGCCCTCCCCTCCAGGGCGTGTTAACCTGTCATGAACTTTACCTGACTTGACCTCAGTGACCTGACATGACTGAAACGATATAGCATAACAATATACATCAAACAAGTCGCTAGTGTTGTCAAGGACACTTCCTTTTTGCCAATATACGGAAAGCGCATTGGCGCCGATATTTATGGTCTGGCGCTGACATCTTTTTTTAATACTTTAACGACCCCTAACTCGAAACATTTTACGTCTATTTTCATTTTTCTTACCTTAAACAACGCGCATATATCTGCCGGTAAAATCTGGTGTTATCTACGAAAAACTGGAGGGGTGGGCGGATTTCACCCCTACCCCTCCAGGCACATGTCAATGTTTTTACTTTAATGGCCTCTGACACAAGTTTTTTGGCTGATTTCCGTTTCTCTTGCTTCAAACGACGTGCCCGACATTTCCAAGTAGGTACGAAAAGTGATGGATGAGATGAGTGGGCGGATGAGTGGGCGGATTTCTCCTACCCCCTCCAGTGCGCATATTAACTAAACCTAATACTTCAGTTTCTTTATGGAGGTCAAGGGTGTACAGCTTCTCTTGTGAACACATTCAAGCAAATATTATAAAAACAACTGGACAATACACTATTATTATGATTTCAGGAATTTGCAAGACATGGTTCACACATATCTTACAGCCAAAAAGGAAATAAAGGGGTCAGATTTCATTGTTTCTTATTTTGAAGCATTCATTTTTATTCAAAATAAATATTTTTCGTTTTCTATAAAACAGGTAAGAGCAGGTTAGCTTGTTTGTGTAAAGAAATGATATTCCTCTAACCACTTGCAGAAAGGAACTTTAGAACAGCTAAGTATTTCATAGTGTTGTGCCTTATTACCAATACAAAAATATGGTTGTGCAGGATTACTTCACTGTAGATGTTGTGGTTCAAGATATTAGTAGCTGCTCAAAATACTGATGTAGTTTTAAAAAAAATATTGGAGATCACTAACATAAAATTGTCTTGTTGACTGCTCTCTGAAGCTTAAAAATTGTCCCAGAGGACTCTGCAAGCTCCATACACAAAGAATCTGTGGACATTGGCGACCAGACCTTTGTATTTCAGTAGAGAAAGGTTCATCATTTATGCATACTGTCATCTTTTCATTATTTTGGGGCTGAATGTGACACAAGAGAAGTCCAAAGGTAGATGTTAGGGAAGTGAAACATGTTCAGATGCTTCCCCTAATAACCTGCTTCCCCTAATAAGCTCAATACCACTTTTAGTGTTATTTTGCTTCCAAAATGAAAAAAATGCTGATTTATTGAGGAAATGTGTGTATTATTAAAGATTGAGGTAAAATTTCATTTTTACATTTTTTAAATACAATGTACTTTAATGTGAAAAAGATTATACAACCACTCATTTTCTTGGCAAATGATTACTTTTCATTTGACAAAAGAATACACAATCATATATTCACTCTACAAATACAGTCCATCTCATAATTATCAAAACCTGGTGTGTCACAGTCACGATAAAGAAGACATTCAACACTTCATGCACTTGATTCAATACTCTGGCATCAAAAACCTCATGTTTCTGGCATAATTCAATATTTATTCCAGACAAGGAATATTTGCAGCCAGGTGTATCCATAACCTTCAATCAAGGCCTGAAGTTCCTTGTGATGCTGTTAGCTTGAACAGCAGCTGTAACACTGTTGCAGACATTTGATGATATTGTAGCCAAAGTTTGTTTCAAATGATTCTGGTTTTCTGGTTAGATTAGATTAGATAATATTATGCTGTAATATATTTGATGTATTTTGCTGTGTTATCTTAGTCTATGTTAGGTTAGGATGTTTTGCAATTTGTCTATGCTTTACCTATTCACATGTAATTTTTGAACTCTTGATTATCAGCAGAACACCCAGCAACCATATGTCAGTAGACAAACCATATGTGGTCACATGCAAGACACACTCCATATCAGTGTAAGCTTAGATTCACAGTGTATCAGTTGCATTTCAGTACCTTACATGATTATTAAGCTGTCTTTTTCAGACAATCACAAGTTTGTAATTTTCTGACAACACAACATTTTACAGTGTCTTTCCCAGTGAGGTTATTTGCTCAAATTGATCCAAGGTCTGCCAGTACATTTTTTTTCAAGGCAATCCACAGCCACAAAGTTCATAAATCCTTGAAGATTAATAAACAGCAGTCTGAATGGTGTGCTGGTCAGCCCAACACCATTGAGGTACACATTGACTAGCCATGACCTGGCTGATCACATTAAGGTAGGTATGTAAATGTTTGCAGTTAACCCATAAAATGTGTAAATGTTTGCAGTCAATATTATAACACATTTCTGCCATACTATGCCTGACATCATCAACCATATCAACCACCATCGAACCTAAAATATATAGTTTGCAGATAAAAATCATGGTTCCATCATCTCAACCATGTAAAAAGCACTGTACTAAAAATCCAAAGAATCGAACCGTCATCTCCAAATTTACCGAAATGACACCAAGTCACATCATGTCACTCACATTCAAACCTTTAAAAAAAAAAAATTCATGATTTAAAAAATGATCTTACAGGTAAAGTTTCGTGGTTACCTACCTACCTATTTTGACTTGGGTTGACAATATTATCAGTTATCGCGCCACCCAAGGCAGCCAGACAGCATCCGAACTCACCAATGCGCCATCGCCGAAAGGCACCATCAGACCCTATACCTGGGCAGTGACCAGCCTTTATGCGGCCCTGATACTATATCTCGGGGCCCTCCAATATTGTTTGGCAACCGGTGACGTCACATAGGCTGGAGAGTTGTTCAGTCCCGTAGCCGCTCCAGTAAAACTTACATGTTTTCCACACAACCTCTCCGATCTAAATACCATGCAAATTGGACAAAATCTGTTCATTGGGAAGCATGAAGAATTTTGTCCATGAATATGAGCCTTATTTTTCCTCTCACTAGGACTTTTTGCTTGGACCCACGCTGACTACATTCATGTCGAGCGCCGCAGGAATCGCGCGGTGCCACGGATAGTAGCAGCATGAGACAGGCCAACTGAAGATCACGGCCGGGAAGGAGGGGTAGGCGCAAGTAAGAGATAACTGTTGCAGCATAATTCCTCCCCACTCGATACAGGGGCGTAAACAAGGGTGGGGGTACTAGGGGCGTGTGTCTCCCATGGAAAGGTTGATGCCCTCCGGCCAGGAAAATGCGCCAACATTATATTTAGGCTATCAGTGGAGGCACCGATACTAATTGAAATAGCACGCCCTTATCACCCATGTGCAGATACGGAACCTGCAGCTGGTTTTCGGGATTGTTTTCCATTTTCATTAATATGCGTCAAGACCAAGGGTGTTCTTTAATATTTTTGAGGAACAAGTGCACCCCCCCTCCCCTCAGTGTTGCCTCTGTCCCCTAATGATTTAGACTTCTAATTAACTTGGGGTGTGTGACTTCTAATTACCATGGAGCATGTGACCTATCGATGTGGGGGTTCCCATTAACTTCATGAATTTTGCACCCCAATAATCCATGGTATAATAATCAGGATTATAATATATATATATATATATATATATATATATATATATATATATATATATATATATATATATATATACACATGCCGACCATTTTATATCTGAAAACTTGCCGGTAATTTCGGAAGTATTTGAACAGGAGGGAGAAGGTTGAAATCCACTGACTCCGGTACGATGGTCATGGGTTTGGCACCTTGCAGCGCGAAATGAAGTCGTTCCTACTCACCTTAGCATACGATAATAATGGGTACATATGAACTATACTGGTCGAAATCCGGCGATTATTTGCATGAGTGGTGCTTGAGTCACGTCGAAAACCGTTTGCACTGTACACTGTCCACGCTACTCTATCTGGGATGCGTGGGCTTTGAGTCTTAACCACTGAAATGGGCTTACTTAGACCTCCAATATAAAATCCAGCTCATGAAATATAGGTGTGTCTGTTGTTGAGAAAGGGAATGTGGTGTGAACAGTAGAAGCAGTTCCTCCCGCAACCTCAAAACACTGCGGCTTATAGTTGTTGATTCCTTGTTTTTAAGGAAACACTTGGAGACGAAAACCCTGAATTTTCCCTTGCATCAGCCTTGAAGGCCTGTCGATAGCACTGTCCATGAGTGTATCCCAGAATGAGGTCGCAGAGTGACCAACCTCCTCCCTGAACTGATGAAACTTAAATTGAAATTGACGTGAAATTGAATACTCAGTGTACTGAAGCTTTAACATTGGTATGAATGTGTGCAGACATGTTTCAGCTTCCTTTTCCATATCACTTTTGGAATAAGGGAAAACCACACATATGATTAATGCTGTTCTCCAACACTACTACCATGTATTTATACTTAATGCTGAAAATATTTGCCTTACTTGTCAGAAAAAGTAGTGACTTAGTGTTTTATTCATCTTTTTAGGCATGCACGCCACAAATCCTATTCTTAATAGCATCCTTTGCACTGCAGTTAGTCCATTTTTCCCAAGTGCACTCATTGTGCCTCTTCCTTTATGGGTCATGTGTCTTTGTGAACCAGCTAATGTACACAGTGCACCTCAAGTTACCAAGATTTACGGTCTAGGATGTGGCCATGCAGAAAGGATGATCCAATGCATATGCACTCCAGTAAGAAAATTGCATTAATTATGCATTGTTATGCTTATTGACGCATCAATTATGCATCAATTATGCATCACAACCAAATTGAGTTGACAAAAGCATCACAGTTGGAAATGAGGATATTTCCATAAAAATGCACTTTAATGTTGCTCTTAAAGGTCTGGAGCAATTCCGACATGCATGTATATACTGACACACAGATCATTATAAAATAATCATGATAACTTGCATCTCAGATACTTCCCACTTAATCTACAAAATACCTTACTTTCTTATTGCTATTAGCACAGGGCTGGAGAGCAGAAAAAGAGGCACATTCCATGCCAAATATACTTACTTTTTAGTGACATCTAATGGTTTCCATGCTGGGCAATGGGTATTGATTCAATACCCATTGCCATACCCAATGACAGATATAGCCATAGTTCAATACTATTGAACTATGGCTATATCTGTCATAACATGTCTGTTGTTCTCATGTGGTGTTCACGGCACTTTCAAGATTATAATATTCCAAGACATAAGTAGCGAAGCTTTTTCTCCAAAGGGAGGTTAAGATAGGTTGGGTTAAGCCATGCTGCATTTTTGTCTTTACATTTCATTTTATGTTCTGCTATCTAGACAAAGGTCTTTTTGTTGTTGTTAATTCATATACAACCTGAAAAGTAAGCACTTGCACAGAGAATAAGTTATTCCATTATCTTAGTCATCTTCATAAACATTGCATTCAAATGATAAATGCCAAGGATTTATAAAACGCATTGAAGCATACATTTACCGGTAAACCTAGTTTCATATTTGTCAAATCCAGCTAGGGTTTCAATTTAAATTCGTGAAATTTAAGCGTTATGAACTATAACGGGATGAGGGTAGCTGTATCCCATGAACTGAAGAAATCCTGCACCAAACTTAAGAGCATGTTCAATACCCTAGGAATCCAAACAATATTACTCAGTCTCATTTTTCAATTTCCATGCCAACAATCAGAAACACCGGATGCCAAACCACAACACCCTGATGTCTTCACTGCGCCATAGCTGAATCTTAGCCAGGTTTTAAAACGTATTTGGAATGTTTACGTGACGTCACCACATATACCAAAATCCTGGTAGATTATACTAGAAATCTAGCACATTTCTACCGACGTCACTTGGGCTGGAACTAGAAAACCTACTAGGTTCCGTTGTACCCTTTAGTCTTAGTACCCAGCTATATCCCCTTGGTGCGGTATATACCAAGATACATTTACTAGAAGGTAGATCGAAGTTTCACTTCAAGCCCACATGACGTCACCAATATTTTAGAATATGGTATCAATATGGTTGCAGAAGATTTTTCACAAATCATACGCATTGGTTACTTTTAATTTGCTTCTTCTACAAGCAAAAGTATTTGTTTTCCGCTGACCAGGTGTGCTATAATATTGTACTGTTCTTTCCAGTGAACACTTGTTCCGACACATTTTTTGTTCATGCATATGCATGAACAAAAAATGTCATGCATAGGCATGAACAAATTAAAATGCAAAGATGTCGGAACACTTGCTCCGACACATTTTTTGTTCATGCAAGATTGAATCTGCGCATTATAATCCTGCATGTGGAGAGGAATATTTTGTTATCCAGTACAGAGGATATTTGTATTGAAACCTGATGCATCGTAACTCAATTTGTGCCCCTTTCAGTGAATTTTGACCACTTTAAGACATAAAAGATTAGTGCAACTATGAGCCACAAGGGCCCTTCTTGGTTGCACTCTGTACACTGAACCAGTTGCCCACCAAATCTGCCAGCACCAATCAGCAGTTCAATACCCATTGCCCAGCATATGGAAACAATTTGATTACACTGAAAAGACAAAGACATAAAGACATAAAAGATTAGTGCAACTCTGAGCCACAAGGGCCCTTCTTGGTTGCACTCTGTACACTGAACCAGTTGCCCACCAAATCTGCCAATCAGCCCTCCCTGTAATACTGAAAAGCAAGCCCTCTATTCTTATAATGATTGTCTATGCTGTTTTTAAAGATGTTCAATGTGCTGCTACTGACGATGTTTTCTGGCAGCTGGTTCCAGTGTTCCACTACCCTGTTGGTGAAGAAAGTTTGCCTTAACCTTGTTCTGCTGTGGTTAATTTTAATTTTGCATTTATGACCTCTAATTGCATCATTTCTGTTAAATTCAAACATTTCCCCAAGGTATCCCCTCTCCAGACCATTGACAAATTTAAAGACCTCGATGAGATCTCCTCTCAGCCTTCTATATCTAAGTGAAAACATATTCAATTTCTTCAATCTTTCCTCATATGGCAGGTTGCTTATGCCATTAACCATTTTTGTAGCCCTCTTTTGTACTCTCTCTAAAAGCCAACAATCTTTTTCATAGCTAGGAGACCAAGCTTGGATGCAGTATTCCAAATGTGGCCTGACGTATGCACAGTAAAGCTTCCTGATCACTTCCTCACTTCTGTATGATACATTCCTATTTATTGCCCCGAGCATTCTCAGTGCCTTCTTCCTGGCTTCCTTGGTCTGTTCTGATGCCCCCAATTTTGTGTTTAGAATAACACCTAAATCCTTCTCCTGTTGAGTCACTGATAGCACTTGGCCACCCATCAAGTATGGAGCCTTCATATGCTGCTTGCCTACATGCATGATTTTGCACTTATCAAAGTTAAATTTCATTTGCCATTCTTCGGACCACTTCACAAGTTCGTCTAAGTCTTTTTGCAGCGAGATATGCTCATCCTGACCTGTTATTGCCCTAAAGACCTTCAAATCATCTGCAAATTTCAAAACTTTACTGCTTAGGCCACTTTCAATGTTATTTACAAATATAATGAACAGTAATGGCCCTAGTACTGACCCCTGGGGGACTCCACTAAGAACATTTTGCCATGATGACTTTGTACCATTTAGCATCACTCTTTGCTGTCTATCTGAAAGCCACAACTCTATCCATTTTAAGATGCTACCTGCAATACCATGGGACTGAAGCTGTATCATTAACCGTTTATGGGGTACCTTGTCAAAGGCCTTACTAAAGTCAAGATATGCTACATCAACCTGATTTCCCTGATCAAATTGTTCTGTGGCGAAGTTCAAAAAGTCCAAGAGGTTTGTGAGACACGACCGTCCTTTTCTAAATCCATGTTGAGTATCTTGAATCAATCTGCTACCTTCCAGATAACTAACTATTCTATCCTTGATAATTGATTCGAGTACCTTGCAGACTAGGGATGTGAGACTTATTGGCCTATAGTTTTCAACTTTCCCTCTTTCTCCTTTCTTGAAAATAGGAACTACATTTGCCCTTTTCCAATCGGTTGGAATTTCATTATGTGAAACTGATCTACAAAATATTATACTAAGTGGAAATGCCAGTTCCTTTTCAGTTTCCCGCAACACCCTAGCATAAATATCATCAGGTCCTGCGGCCTTATTTGGCTTTATTTTCCTGATATGATTGTAAACAACATCACTACCAATGAAATCAACATCATTTGCAATAAATAGTTTTCTGGAGAGGAGGATGTTCTGGATTCCAAAAATCCAGGAGCAGCCTATTTTTCAAAGCCCGTACATACCTTTTACCGCACATACCTACCTACATTTACATACGGTAGTTGTTAAAAACATAGCTTTTTAGGCCAGCTAGACCCAGGGCATGGTGCAACATTCCTTGATTCATTTTGCATGGATTATTAACGATACATACAAAATTGAGCATTTATGTACAATACACATGTCATGCTAGAAATGCTTTCCTGAAAAATTCCTACAGTATGAATTCAGCATCTAGATATAATGTTGGAATGTAGCACATCTCTGTTTCAGGTGTCATACCTTACTGTGCAGTACCAGAGCATAGAAGTGGAACTGGGTAGGCAACTTTAATAAATAAAAATCTTGCTACACTGTTCTCATCAGGAAAACAATGTAGCAAGATTTATTGCCTTAGCAATATCTCAACAAATTAGTAAGATTAAATGCCTTAGCAATATCTCTTGGAATACAATAAATCATGTCTCTAAGTTGCTGAATGTAGGGGAACCAAGAGTATGCTCCAAGCATTTCAAAGAAATTGATAATAGAAGAAACCTAAAGCAAGATCTGCTTAACCCTGCCTCTTTGAAAAGAAGCAAATGTCTCCTACCATCAGTTATTCCCACCATAATATTTCCATCAGCCAAAACCCTGTGTAATCCTGAAATTTTGTATTATTGCTGCTTGTATCATTTGCGAGATTGCTTTGTGTTTTGCCTGCTTTGTGTGCATGTTAGCAATGGTTTTCCCTCTGCCAAAGAAAAGATATATAGACCTGGTTAGGTTATGCCCCTTTATTTGAAGATTTTGATACTTGCATCCGAGAATATGGAATAGCCTATCTAATCTCATGTTAGGTTATATTGTAATTTCTAAAGCTTTAAAATAATTAGCTATTGCGCATGACCCAATTGAAAGCTCTCCTTTCTGATATTGTTTTACTTTTTAACCAAGATTAAGCATATGCAGTGGATATTAGTGGTTACACTATCTTAATTATGTTGGTAAGTGTGCATCCAAACATTTCTATAAAAACATTGTTTGTGATCTAAACTTGAAGCCTACCAAATGTTGTGCTTGTAGGGAAAGAAAATGTTCTTAGTCCATGGAAATTACAATTATGAAAAGACCCTCATGTCAGGTATTTCTCACTAAGTCATGTTTACACTAAGTTAGGGTCAAAGGTATAAGTAGTTATTTTGATCAAATCTGCTGCGTGAATTGGAGCATTTATGAGCTACATTTCTTACAGAATGAACGGTATTAGGTTTAAAATATATCAATTAGGAACATATACATTTCAACAAGCTTTTTCTCCCGTATAGTGGGCTGGATATAAAACAATTCAGATGGTTTGTGCATTTATTCTGTTCTATCCTAAAACGTACCCTGGAATATAAGTATAATCATTTTTGTTTACAAAATAGCATTGCTCTTGCCATAGAAACACATGTTCAACTTCATTGATGAAAAGTATCACATCTTTTGGAATGGGTGACATTATATAGGTTTTGTTTAGGTGATTGAAACACGATTGCTTGACGTCCTGACCTGTGTAATTTAAGTACATGTCCAAAACTTATATATAAAGGGGAGGTTATCATGAGATAGCAAGTGAGTGATGCCTATATTTAGATTGATTCTTTCCGTCAAGAATCGAATCGAATCGAAGTAAGAAAAAATCGTACTAAGAACATATTCGCACTGGATATTTCGTATTCGGGGAGTTTTATGAACCACGCAAGAAGGACGCAACATCTGCAGTTGCGTCGAAGGTATCCTCAAAGGTGCAGCTTACTTCCTGCACACAGACATAGTGAACAAATGTCATCAGCTGGTATGCACACACGCACCCTGCCACGCCAATTATTTTCACAATACTCCACGAATATATGCAGACTGCATATGCACCCACAAACCAAACGCGTGCATCCATTCATGTGTAGGCTTGCAGTTTAGCCTAGTCCATATGGTACTGTGCTTATGGACCCGGATGCAAATATTTGACAAAGGAATAAATATGTTGTAAAGGGGAATTATTTTCAATGTCTTGCGGCTCAATGGTGCAGATTCCTTTTGAACCCATAATGCACCGTGTATACATGCACACACACACACACACATGTACATATATATGAATGTGTGTATATGTATGCATATATATATACACATATGTTTATATATATACATACATATATATATATATATATATATATATATATATAAAGACATAAAGACATAACAGATTAGTGAAACTATGAGCCACAAGGGCCCTTCTTGGTTGCACTCTGTACACTGAACCAGTTGCCCACCAAATCTGTCAATCAGCCCTCCCTGTAATACTGAAAAGCAAGCCCTCTATTCTTATAATGATTGTCTATGCTGTTTTTAAACATGTTCAATGTGCTGCTACTGACAATGTTTTCTGGCAGCTGGTTCCAGTGTTCTACTACCATGTTGGTGAAGAAAGTCTGCCTTAACCTTGTTCTGCTGTGGTTAACTTTAATTTTGAATTTATGACCTCTAATTGCATCATTTCTGTTCAATTCAAACATTTCCCAAAGATATCCCCTCTCCAGACCATGGACAAATTTAAAGACCTCGATGAGATCTCCTGTCAGCCTTCTATATCTAAGTGAAAACATATTCAATTTCTTCAATCTTTTCTCATATGCCACGTTGCTTATGCCATTAACCATTTTTGTAGCCCTCTTTTGCCTCTCTAAAAGCCAACAATCTTTTTCATAGCTAGGAGGCCAAGCTTGGATGCAGTATTCCAAATATGGCCTGACATATGCACAGTAAAGCTTCCTGATCACTTCCTCACTTCTGTATGATACATTCCTATTTATTGCCCCGAGCATTCTCAGTGCCTTCATCCTGGCTTCCTTGGTCTGTTTTGATGCCCCAAGTTTTGTGTTTAGAATAACACCTAAATCCTTCTCCCGTTGAGTCACTGATAGCACTTGGCCACCCATCAAGTATGAAGCCTTCATATGCTGCTTACCTACATGCATGATTTTGCACTTAACAAAATTAAACTTCATTTGCCATTCTTCGGACCACTTCACAAGTTCGTCTAAGTCTTTTTGCAGCGAGATATGCTCATCTTGACCTGTTATTACCCTAAAGACCTTGAAATCATACGCAAATTTCAAAACTTTACTGCTTAGGCCACTTTCAATGTTGTTTACAAATATAATGAACAGTAGTGGCCCCTGTACTGACCCCTGGGGGACTCCACTAAGAACATTTTGCCATGATGACTTTGTACCATTTAGTATCACTCTTTATTGTCTATCTGAAAGCCACAACTCTATCCATTTTAAGATGCTACCTGCAATACCATGGGACTGAAGCTGTATCATTAACCGTTTATGGGGTACCTTGTCAAAGGCCTTACTAAAGTCAAGATATGCTACATCAACCTGATTTCCCTGATCAAATTGTTCTGTGGCGAAGTTAAAAAAGTCCAAGAGATTTGTGAGACACGATCGTCCTTTTCTAAACCCATGTTGAGTATCTTGAATCAATCTGATACCTTCCAGATAACTAACTATTCTATCCTTCATAATTGATTCGAGTACCTTGCAGACTAGGAATGTGAGACTTACTGGCCTATAGTTTTCAACTTTCCCTCTTTCTCCTTTCTTGAAAATAGGAATTACATTTGCCCTTTTCCAATCGGTTATAATTTCATTTTGTGAATCTGATCTACAAAATATTATACTAAGTGGAAATGCCAGTTCCTTTTCGGTTTCCCGCAACACCATAGCATAAATATCATCAGGTCCTGCTGCCTTGTTTGGCTTTATTTTCCTGATATGATTGTAAACAACATCACTATCAATGAAATCAACATCATTTGTCAGATCACATGTCACTGAACTATGGTGTAGGGTCGGCAGATTGGTCATATCTTCCAATGTAAACACTGATTTGAACTGCTTGCTCAGCTCCTCAACCATCTCACTATCCTCACCCAATGTAGTCCCGTTTACTTCCAGTGGAGCAATTGTGCCAGAAACTTTACTCAGCTTGTAGAAACCAAAGAACATTTTACTGTCCCCATTGCAGTTTCTAGCTAAATCCAGTTATTTTGCTCGCTTTGCTGCTCCGGGTTTTTGCTTCACAGTGTCTCTATTGTGTCTTCACAGTGTCTCTAGCTTTTCGATACGCCTTTAGATTAACGACATTTGAGACTTCTTTAAAGTCTCTAAATGTAGTTTTCTTAGCCTTAATTGCTTTTATCAAGTCTGGTGTAATCCATGCTGGCTTTCCTACCCTTCTTTTGCGTCTTTGCTTTTGGGGGACATGTCTAATCTGAATTTCCTTCAAGTAAGATTTGAACTTTTCTCACATTTTACAGGCATTTAAATTGGAGAATTCTTCTTCCCATCTGATGGCACTTAAAGCCGCCCTCATGCAGTCAAAGTCTGCTCTTTTGAAATTTGGAACCTTTACCAAATTATCCTTGATAATTTCCCCAACATGTGCCTTGAATCTAACTATGTTATGGTCACTTCTTCCCAGAGTTTCTCCAACAGTCAAGTCTTGAACCAAGTCAATTAAATCCAAGAATGAGCCATGCCTGGTAGGTTCCGATACAAACTGGTGTAAGAACAGGTCCTGTTCAAGGCATTTCCTAAACATTTTGCATTATGTGGAGCCAACACCAGCATTTTCATAACCTTTTAGATTAAAGTCACCAAGAATATATATATATATATATATATATATATATATATATATATATATATATATATATATATATATATGTATGTGTGTGTGTGTGTGTGTGTGTGTGTGTGTGTGTGTGTGTGTGTGTGTGTGTGTATAGCGTGGGCTATCTGAGGGGCCTCCATCTGAAGGGAGCTGCGGCGGTGAAGAGCCTCTTATTCCGGCTATATAGGGCATCCTGTCGGTGGCGGATCCAGGGAGGGAAGTTGGGGAATATGCACCACCTCCCCTATGGAAGGTAGTGTCCCTTCGACCAGGAAAATGCTTCCTCCGCGAAGGCTCGAGTGCACCCCAACCCACTCAAATTGTTCGGCCAGAGGCGCCTCTCAGCAGGAAAGGCGCCGCTCAAGGTACTTTCGCGGTGGCGCCACTCCAGTCACGTGTCCCCTCCCACAGACAGCAATTCCTGGAATTGCCCCTGCCTCCTGTGGCAGCTATGGGTTTCCTGTGGCGGCCATGGGCCCTCTTATGACGACCGTGAGCCTCCTATTGCTGTCTAGGAGTGCGGTCAGATCATTTCAGGCGGTCTTCTGTGGGTACATTTCAGAAACTTTCCTGTCACTCAGAGGAAGTATCTATGGCGCACTTATCCCTCCCAATCCGCCCCTTGACTGTCTTTTCTTCAGCTCTTGAACGACGGTGACAACTTAAGGTAAAATGGACGGTAAACGGAGCCTACCAACATCGGGGAAAATCCCTTTATTTTGGAGGCGATTGACGGTCAGCCTGCTGGAAACGGCACATTGTTAAACAGAAAGACGGATACTGGCTCATCTAGGATACATTTTGCTAAAGCGAAAGAATGGGTCTTTCAACTGGTATACGTCAAAGTAATCTATATTGCCATAAAACATGCAAGGTAACGTAGATAAAATCGGTAAAATTGCAAGTAAATCAATGGTGAAGGGAAGCCTTCAAACCCGCTACCAAACCAACTTCGTGGCGGCTCGGTATATATCGCCTTGCTTGGAACTAATACAAAAGGGTGCAATGGAATCTGGTGTGTTTTCCAGTTCCAGCCCTAGGTACGTAATCGGAAATGTGCGAAATTTCTAGTAAAAATCTACCAGGATTTTGGTATTTACGTGATTTATGTGGCGACGCTATGTATACATTCCAAATACGTTCATCTATATATATATATATATATATATATATATATATATATATATATATATATATATATATATATATATATACATATATATATATATATATATACATGTACATATATATATATATACATATATATATATGTATATATATATATATATATATACATATATATATATATATATATATATATATATATATATATATATATATATATATATATATATATATATATATATATATATATATATATATATATATATATATATATATATATATATATATATATATATATATATATATATATATATATATATATATATATATATATATATATATATATAAACATATATATATATATACATATATATATACAACATATATATATATATATATATATATATATATATATATATATATCTGCATCACGTGTGTTAATTTCTCAAAATTATTTGGGTGCAAAATACAAGAAAGCACCAAATGGATGGGACACACTCCATGGTACCCCATGTTAAAAGTCTGAATTATTGGGGGATAGAGCCAACACTGATGGGGCATTGTCCCATAAAAAAAAATTATCACAGAACACCCCTTTTCTAGACGCATATCAATGGAAAATGGAAAGGAATCTTGAAAACCTGCTGCAGGTTCTGAACCTACACATATCTGCCAGCCAGCCATTTTGTGTAACTGCGATAAGGGTGTGACATTCCAACCATAAAGACATAAAAGACATAAAATATTAGTGCAACTATGAGCCACAAGGGCCCTTCTTGGTTGCACTCTGTACACTGAACCAGTTGCCCACCAAATCTGTCAATCAGCCCTCCCTGTAATACTGAAAAGCAAGCCCTCTATTCTTATAATGATTGTCTATGCTGTTTTTAAAGATGTTCAATGTGCTGCTGCTGACGATGTTTTCTGGCAGCTGGTTCCAGTGTTCCACTACCCTGTTGGTGAAGAAAGTTTGCCTTAACCTTGTTCCGCTGTGGTTAACTTTAATTTTGAATTTATGACCTCTAATTGCATCATTTGTGTTAAATTCAAACATTTCCCCAAGGTATCCCCTCTCCAGACCATTGACAAATTTAAAGACCTCGATGAGATCTCCTCTCAGCCTTCTATATCTAAGTGAAAACATATTCAATTTCTTCAATCTTTCCTCATATGCCAGGTTGGTTATGCCATTAACCATTTTTGTAGCCCTCTTTTGTACTCTCTCTGTAAAAGCCAACAATCTTTTTCATAGCTAGGAGACCAAGCTTGGATGCAGTATTCCAAATGTGGCTTGACATATGCACAGTAAAGCTTCCTGATCACTTCCTCACTTCTGTATGATACATTCCTATTTATTGCCCCGAGCATTCTCAGTGCCTTCTTCCTGGCTTCCTTGGTTTGTTCTGATGCCACCAGTTTTGTGTTTAGAATAACACCTAAATCCTTCTGTTGAGTCACTGATAGCACTTGGCCACCCATCAAGTATGGAGCCTTCATATGCTGCTTACCTACATGCATGATTTTGCACTTATCAAAGTTAAATTTCATTTGCCATTCTTCGGACCACTTCACAAGTTTGTCTAAGTCTTTTTGCAGCGAGATATGCTCATCCTGACCTGTTATTGCCCTAAAGACCTTCAAATCATCCGCAAATTTCAAAACTTTACTGCTTAGGCCACTTTCAATGTTATTTACAAATATAATGAACAGTAATGGCCCTAGTACTGACCCCTGGGGGACTCCACTAAGAACATTTTGCCATGATGACTTTGTACCATTTAGCATCACTCTTTGCTGTCTATCTGAAAGCCACAACTCTATCCATTTTAAGATGCTACCTGCAATACCATGGGACTGAAGCTGTATCATTAACCGTTTATGGGGTACCTTGTCAAAGGCCTTACTAAAGTCAAGATATGCTACATCAACCTGATTTCCCTGATCAAATTGTTCTGTGGCGAAGTTCAAAAAATCCAAGAGGTTTGTGAGACACGATCGTCCTTTTCTAAACCCATGTTGAGTATCTTGAATCAATCTGCTACCTTCCAGATAACTAACTATTCTATCCTTGATAATTGATTCGAGTACCTTGCATTCTAGGGATGTGAGACTTATTGACCTATAGTTTTCAACTTTCCCTCTTTCTCCTTTCTTGAAAATAGTTACCACATTTGCCCTTTTCCAATCGGTTGGAATTTCATTATGTGAAACTGATCTACAAAATATTATACGAAGTGGAAATGCCAGTTCATTTTCAGTTTCCCGCAACACCCTAGCATAAATTTCATCAGGTCCTGCTGCCTTATTTGGCTTTATTTTCCTGATATGATTGTAAACAACATCACTATCAATGAAATCAACATCATTTGTCAGATCCCATGTCACTGAACTATGGTGTACGGTCGGCAGATTGGTCATATCTTCCAATGTAAACACTGATTTGAACTGCTTGCTCAGCTCCTCAACCATCTCACTATCCTCACCCAATGTAGTCCCGTTTACTTCAAGTGGACCAATTGTGCTAGAAACTTTACTCAACTTGTAGAAACTAAAGAACTTTTTACTGTCCCAATTACAGTTTCTAGCTAAATCCAGTTCTTTTGCTCGCTTTGCTGCTCTGGTTTTTTGCTTCACAGTGTCTCTAGCTTTTCGATACGCCTTTAGATTACCGACATTTGAGGCTTCTTTAAAAACTCTAAATGCAGTTTTCTTAGCCTTAATTGCTTTTATCACGTCTGGTGTAAGCCATGCTGGCTTTCCTACCCTTCTTTTGCGTCTTTGCTTTTGGGGGACATGTTTAATCTGAGTTTCCTTCAAGTAAGATTTGAACTTTTCCCAACCAGTATCGATACCTCCACCATACCTCTCGAACCAGGATCGATACCTACCAGCACCTGTCAGCAGTTCACTTGGTACCTGAGCGCAACGTCCCCTGGACGCCAACCACAGTGCTGACAGCACAGTGATACCCGAGATCAGCGTCACCTAGTCACCTGAGAACAGCGCCACCTATACTCATGATAGCAGTGCTACCTCAGCAGTAGACGTCTGATTACGGTGGCAACTGGGAGCGTACATACAGAGGCAGATCCAGGGGGCGTGGAGCATGCCCCGGGTCACTTATGCGTCAGGGGACCGTTTAGCACGTGCTTAACACAGACCGTTGCCACGGGCCGATGAAGATGGCCCTCGGACCGGCGGGCAGCTCCCACGGGCAGACTCTGAGGGTCCTTGCCCGAGCCAACGTCAAGGGCCTCTTAGTTGACGGAGGGAGCCCCGGATCGTTGGAAGGACCCTCTGGCTGAAGGCGAGGGCCCAACGAATAAAGAGGGCTTCTGAGCCAACGAAGAGGGTCATTGAGCCGGCAAAAATGGTTAGTAAGTCGATGAAGAGGGCCAATAGCGACCGGAAGCGATTCGGAACGAGTGCGTTGCCTACTTATTGTTCATGCTGGTTGGTTTCTCAGTAAGCATGTGATCTTCATGTTGTACGCAATGCTTGTTTCACGTTTTTGCTATTTGATGTTTTCATCGCCTCCGAAACTAATTGGCTACCAAGCACGAACGGGGCTAAAACGAACTTTTGGCCATGATACACTAATCGTAATGATTAGCACGCGCACTGGAGCGGGCGAAAGCCACCCACCACTACGGTTTTTTCGTTAGTAACTCCTGATGTTACAGGTATATACGTTCTTGGGGTATCTGCTGCGAAGTGTCAATATACGTCCCTTAAAATAAGAAAAACGGAAATCGGCCGAATTTTGTTTCGTGTTAGAGGCCGTCAAAATAAACAAAATTCGTAGCGCCAGATCACAATCGGTTGATGGTCTGTTGTGTCGCGTCACAACAGTTGCGCCAGACCGCAATCGGTTGATGGTCTGTTGTGCTGCGTCACAACAGTTGCCCCAGACCACAACCGGTTGGTGATCTGTTGTGTTGCGTCACAACAGTTGCGCCAGACCACAACCGGTTGGTGATCCGTTGTGCTGCGTCACAACAGTTGCGCCAGACTACAACCGGTTGGTGATCTGTTGTGTTGCGTCACAACAGTTGCGCCAGACCACAACCGGTTGGTGATCTATTGTGTTGCGTCACAACAGTTGCGCCAGACCACAATCGGCGTTGATGTGCTTCCGGTATATCTGCAAGAGGGAAGTGTTGTTTGATGTATGTTGTTATTTTATATTGTTCAAGATCATGTTAGGTCACCCAGGTCACGACAAGTCAATGCAACTAAACTTGGTCGACTGGAAGGTTGTCATATACACAAATGACCGTCATGCAATGCATGTGTTGTTGTATGTTACTCTCTACATATCCTGAAAACTACTGCGTTTGTCATCATGAACCTAAGCGTTTCCATACTTTATTGAGCCCTTTCTTCGTGAAGCCGATTGCGCCGGGCCCTCTGCCGGTCCGGCGGGCGGTCCAGTTCGGGTAATTGGAACCGGTAACTGACCCGATAAAGTGCTGATATATAGGTGACATAAGGTCAAATGCCGGATCTATCATCTGTATTGCATCATTAGTCATGTCGAAAACATCACTGATGCCCACTTCGGAGCATTTATACAGCATCGCAGCGATCCATAACAATGACATGCGAAGCCACGCAAAACAAACAAAATGTGTCATATGTGACCTCATTTGACCTTCAAAATATTCACCTAGGGTCATGAAATTTGCGCATAATAGAGTTCACCACGATACCCACCTACCCTGAAAATGTTACTCCAGCTTCAATAGGAGCCACCATCTTAGGAGGGGTAAGACCCCCCCTCTTCAGTGCGCGTGTATGTCAGGACAGGAGGGAACGACATGCATGCGTATGGACTCGCACAAATATCAATGATTAGACGACATCCGCCGTGATAGTGTTGGGTGATAATAATCACGTTAGAATATTATACTCGTTGCCCATATATTAGCCCGACCAGGGGTCGAGGTCAAGTGGTAGTAAGCTGTAGACGGTCCAGAGTGGCAGCCTGTTCGTCCACTCCGCACACACTTGCCGCCAGAAGTGCGCTGTCTCGGAAGCCAGACGACAGGCCATTGTGCACGTCCTAATACGGTCGCGACATGCCATTGTTGACTGCGGACCGGACGTTCTCGTCGCACCGTCTTTGGTGGCTCGTGCTGCCACGACCGCGCGGGCGGGAACTGCACTATCACCGCCAGACACTTCCGACGCGACGATACGTGTGTGACGTCACATCTGACGTCTGAGGCCCACACCGCCTGGACCGTGAACCCATGCTGAACCCCGTCAATTATGAGCGTAGCGAATCAGCGGGAGGTGCATTGTGACTCACTGCATCCGGAGGAAGCCGGGCGTGCTCCATTATAACTGTACCGCATGCAACTGTATTCCACTTACATCTGTAGGAAGCCGAACGTGCCACGTTGTGACTAACTGTATCCGGAGGAAGCCGAACGTTCTGCATTGTAACTAATTACATCTGGAGGAAGCCGAACTTGTTGGATTGTGACCAAAACTACATCCAGGGGAAGCCGAACGTGCCACGTTGTGACTAGCTGCATCTGGAGGAAGCCGAGCGTGCTGCATTATGGCTAATTACTTCTGAGGGAAGCCGGGAGTGCTGCATTGTGACTAACTACCTCTGGAGGAAGCTGGACGTAGTGTACTGTGCCTCACTACGTCCGGGGAAGCCGAACGTGCTGCAATGCTACTAATTACATCCTTAACAAAAACACAAACGTTTGGCACCGTTGACTCGTGACAGGCAATCATTCACTCTAATGCTACAGCTAATGATGCCATTTGCAGATCGAGGGGTTTGCACATCAGCCTACAGAAAATAATATTCTTAATTGCATCATCAGGATTAAACAAAACTTTGTCCTCAGCATCTTGAATATCATTTGTCTATATTGCCCTGTGTCCGTGTGCCAGCGTACTTTTTGCAACATGTGAGCGTTTCTCTTTGGATGGTAAAGTACATCTAAATTTCGTCTTCTCAAACACATCAAAGAACAGCACCATTACCATGAGTGACTTGCATTTTCCACAGTGATGAGCTATTGGTCATTGCCATCGGTCAGACCATTACACTGGCAGCGGTCAGCTCCACTCCACAGGATACCTGACGTTACACTCACCGCTGCACGGCTCCACTCCACGATACCTGATGTTACACTCACCGCTGCACGGCTCCACTCCACGATACCTGATGTTACACTCACCGCTGCACGGCTCCACTCCACGATACCTGATGTTACACTCACCGCTGCACGGCTCCACTCCACGACACCTGATGTTACACTCACCGCTGCACGGCTCCACTCCACGATACCTGATGTTACACTCACCGCTGCACGGCTCCACTCCACGATACCTGATGTTACACTCACCGCTGCACGGCTCCACTCCACGATACCTGATGTTACACTCACCGCTGCACGGCTCCACTCCACGACACCTGATGTTACACTCACCGCTGCACTCACTCCTGGATTGTTCCGCTGTTCTACTTGTTACTCACTGTCACTGTCCACGACCGATTCTCCTTCGCTTCGCACTATCGAACACGTCAACGTTTCTCCACGGGATTCCTTTCCGATTGAGAACGACGATTTTTCAGCGTTAATTTAATAAGTTATGTTATGGATGGAGATATTGTTATCTTTTTTCTCAATAATCGGAAAGAAGAGGACGGAAGCAGTGAAATAATAGGATAATAGGAATACATTTAATAGAAATATAAATAATCAATAATAGGAAGGATTACACTGCTGCTTGACGGAAGCTTGACCTAATTCCGCGCCAATTTGCCGAAAATCTCAAAATTTCGTTTCCAGACACTCAAAAAATTGCCAGCATGATATTTTTACTCATCGAATCAGCAATAGTGGCTATTCAAAATATCTACCGAGGGAATACTGCTGGTCAGCCACTCGCCGTTGCGCAATATAAGTTCGCGTGAATATTTCCTGATGATATTTCTTCACCACTGATGCCCCTAGTTTGTACCTCATACTTCAGGAAGACCTTGACAAAAACGTCCGTATTAAAAGGCTGGTTAAGACAAAGCAAGGTGTAACCTTCGCCGAAAGCCATGACCTCCTAAGCATACGCTCAGGCTCATGTGGTGAACCGTCGACACAGTTTACGACCAAAGGAAATCCATGATGGCCGCCTACGTTTAGCCAATCACTGGCATAGGAGTGCACAAGCACTGCCCACCCAATTAATGAACAACGGCGAACCAGCAAAGTCACTTGTTCGCTGATTGAATGTGTCGCTTTTAGCGATACTCATCACAGGTCGGTGCCTCATGAAATCATCTATGGCCAATGCATGTATTAGCCATAGCATAGCTGCCCAGCCTTGGCCGGGCCAACTGTGTAGGGTATCATGTGAATTTTATAATATGAGGGGTGCGTTATTCATTTATAAGACAGCGACCTGCTTAGTCTATGCTGTGGGGTACAACAACATTTAAGAAGATCAGACCGCACTCAAAGTGTCCTCCACAACCCAGACCCATAACTAGTCAGGTAACACTCATGTGGGTGTGAAACATACTTCTCCATTGACGACTTTTCAATCTTGTCCCGTCGTAATTCGATCCTGGATCTTCGATCTTCGTTTCAGTTCATGCATAAACAGCGCCCCAGCCTAAATACTATGGCCTCATCTTTTCCGTTAAAAATCGTACAATAGGTTTTGGTTGGCGGGAGAGAGAGGAGAGAGTGAGAAATGAAACCGTCTGACATCCGTGTGTGAAGTTGCTGTATGAATGATATGCAACTGTATGTTCTTGTATCGCCTTTGTTTGACTGTTTTCTATCCCTGAAGATGTTACGCAATGCAACGAAACATTAAGCTCAGATAATGTAGGTATAATGGGGATCTCATGACCTACATAACTATATTGGCCATCATATTTATCCTACAACTACACTTCGCGCGACAAACATTATTTGATATATGTATATATATATATATATATATATATATATATATATATATATATATATATATATATATATATATATATATATATATGCGCATGCAAACCTAACTTCCCACCGAAATATGCACCAATTTGTTGGCCCAATGTAGATCGGCAGTCAGCGTTCATAATGCAGACACAGAAACATGAAAGGACATTCAACCGTTCAGGGAGATGCAATACATTCAGTAGCATGGTTATGCTCAATGCATGCCAGTTTCATTCATCTGTTCATTACCAACTGAGAACAATTGTCCCAAACGAGAAAGCGAGGAAAACGTGACCAAAGTTGATCCAACGGAAAGCGATTCATCACAACGGAATTTGTTTTAAAAAGTACGTAAATGTGGTGAATGGTGAACGTTTCATGGGCAAGACATAATATCATCCTTTGTTTCCATTCACAATCAAACCGGTCGACCTACTAAAGAACAGAAGTAATATTAAAACCAGATTAGTTGGCATGCGCGACCACGGCCTCTCTTGAGGAAGTCATTTCGAACAATGCAGATTGGTCGGCATTCGCTGAACAACGGTTATCGCCCACGGTCAACTTGATGCTTCCAGAGTCCGCCCATGGAGTGTCACGAGCTTCGTCACCTATGGTGAGCTGAAGGCGAGCGCGGCATTGTGCACTAGCTCAGAAAAATCTGCCACTCAGTGCAGGGCACTTTTCAGAACAGAATGTGTCAGCGTTGTGCTGAGCGACCAGAGCGTTTCGGGAATAACATTGGTTGAGAATCACATCCCATTAATGACCACAATATGTTCATCAGATATCAATCCATTGGCTGCAAGCACTTCAAACAATATTCGAAGTGCTAAAGTTAGCAATAATTATAGGAAAGCAATCGCGACACAATTTCCAATGTGGATACGCTTTAGTTTTCAATATTAGCGTGGGATTAGCTTTAATTTTTGTCATCATCGTCCAAACACTTGCCATTTGCAAAACCAGCTTCAGCTATGCCCGAAGATAAGCACTGGCTTGGTCTAACTAGATATTTACCAAAGCTCGCCATACATAAATAAAATGCCTGTGTGGCACACAGGAATTAATGGAGCTTTTCATGTTAATCTTTCAGAAGCATATCGGCATCACCAACAGTGAAGATAAATGCAGAAGTTTACAAAATATGTCCACGTACAAAAGGCAGGTGTATATATTGCATTGCGTGAAACGAAATGTACGACCCTCAATATACTAGGAGGTGCTGAGTTTACATCAAAAGTAGCGTTAGAAATTATGCTATATTACTCAATGTTTCGGCCAGGAGCCATCGTCAGGAGTGACGATGGCTCCTGGCCGAAACGTTGGGTAATATAACATAATCCCTAACGCTACTTTTGATGTAAACTCGCACCTCCTGGTATATTGAGGGTCGTACGTTTCGTCTCACGCAATGTCTAAAACCCAGGAGCACTTAAGAGCCATTCTTCGTTGTATTAAACAATGTATATATTGCGCTCGATCTAAAACGGAATACGTAAATACATAATGGAATATTTGGGATTATGTTCGGCGTACATCGTATTAAATAGCAACCGAGACTCCCAAACACCTGTAACGTTGATATCAGCCGACATCTCTCGTTCATCACAAGGGCTTTGTGTCATGTGCTGCGAGTGTTTTATTTGGTGTAGGTGGTTGGTGGTTTGTGGCCGAGAGGGAATGCATGAACTTTTATAGGTTTAGATAATGCCTGGAAGTGATTCTCCATACCAAAAAAAAAAACTAAGAGTATAACCCGTTTGGTTCAGAAATGACTAGGTTCCCAAAAATCATCCAAAAGTTGATCCATTTGCCACGTAGCTTTAAGCCCAAAAAGAGGTGGCCAAAGAGTACTTAGTCTTTTAAAATTAGCCCACGCAAAACGTGTATATCATGACATCCAACGTTTGCTTCCCGTTCATTATTGTTGCCCAACTTACAACGGCACCTCAAAATTCTGAAACTCCAGTTTCACCCAACAACTACCAACATATAAAAAATGCTGCGGGATACTACAGCAAATAAAAAGTGTGGTGCGGATACTAGTATCTCATTTACACGCATGACGTACGGCATGCGCCGCAAGAGTCTGTCTACTTTGTTTGCAACAGTACATAATTGATTACTGACACGACCGACTTGAATGCTAGGGTGCCCGATGCAAAAGCATGAACCCAAAACTGGATCACTATACTTTACGGCTGATGATATCATCAACAATACGGGTCTTGTCTATGCCACCAGCCTAGCTACTCCACCGTCGTATGTTCACTTAGAAAAGCAGAAAACGAACAGCTAATCGTTGCCGATGTTTTGCAACAAGATCATTTGCCGCTAGCTTCCTCTCTTACTTACGATGAACGGTAAACAAATGCAAACCGTGCTTCTTGACTTAAAAAGTAGATGTTAACAGACGTCATAATCCGCGAGCCATCAGAGAGTATTTTCAGACGTACTTGAGCCGAGGTCCAATGTATCGTCGGCGGATGGCTTGCGACAAGTCATAGCCCACAAGCTCGTGATATACCGTGAGCGTGGCGGAGTGTATCTGGCGTGCAGAACTATCAATGTCAGCTGCATGGTAGCCGTGCGCACAGAATGGAGCAGGCATGTACAAAGCACGTCGGTCAGATCACTACGGAGTTGGATTTTCAGTCAATGACGTGCTGCTGACGCCCTCGGCATAACCTAACTGAATCAAAGAAGACCCCTTGTTTGAATCGCTTTCCGACACCACACCTCAGTGACAAAAACGGTTTCGTAGAGACGTTTTTTTCTGAATGAAATATTTCGCTTGCGCATGACGGCGTCGAAAATCTGTTCTTCTCGAGATGACTCAAACCTCACAGGCAACGGGAATACACGACTGTGTACTTACATTGAGGAATTGATCATATGCAACCGACATAATGTATATCGAGAGAGTGGATGATCCGGAAAGCCAGAAACCACCCATTTAATACTTGTAGTACCAATAGATGAGATTGCAAAGAAAGTAGATAAAATGCGCGGGGTACGTCTGATTTATTCCTGTTAACACGCGAATCCCAGTTCACACCGGCATGGATCCGTTTTATCGCAGACTCAGATTGTATTCTGATGCAGTGGGCATATTCTCAATGTTTGGCCTATATGCGTATACGTTACTTTCAGCAACTATAACAACACATACTTCGAGCGAATTATGTACAAATATTTGGCATATCACATATGACACGTCAATACTATAAAACGCACACGGCAAAATTCGTGCGCTGCGGGAAGCACGTTGCGGAAGAAATGTCAACAAAATAAATAATATCACTAGACCATAACGGGAGATGACTTGGTCGCGCTTCAGTAGAAGCCGGGGTTTGTGTGCTCTATGATGCAGCGCTTACAGTACTTTTTCACAGTCCGATATCCGTCAAGAGTGATGGGCGAGTCCTGGATGTTCAACTGCTGCAAACCGCGGCAGTAATACGCGATGAACTTGATGCCGGCGTCACTGATCATCTCGCAGCTCTTCACGCTCAGCTTCTTCAGGTTGGGACAGTTCTGCGACAGCATCTTCAGGCCGTGGTCGGTGACGTCACACTTGCCGATGTCCAGAGCTCGGAGCCGCTGGCAGCAGCGCGCCACCACCTCCATGGCGGCGTCGCTGACCGCCTCGCAGCCGCGCACGTTCAGGTAGCGCAGCTTGTAGCAGCTGCGCGCCACCTGTTTGACCCCCGCGTCCGACACGCGGTCACACTTGGCGACGCTCAGGTAGCGCAGCGTGGGCCCGAGCCGCGCCAGCTCGTGCAGGCCGTAGTCGGTGACACGGCCGCAGTCGGAGATGCTGAACTCGCGCAGGTTCACGCAGTAGCTGGACACGTGCTTGATGCCCAGGTCTGTCGGATGGAGGTGACGCACCAGTTAGCCAGTGGACGGACACACGGACACAACTGCAGGTGGCCAGAACAGAACAGAATACACCAGCACGTGGTTCTTTACATCGCCAAACAACATCATAGGTGACTCGTTGTCATGCTGCGAGACACGAGAGGCGACTCAGACCTAAACATCTGGCTAAGCCGCCTGATGGCCATGCATTTGTTGGACTTTGCAGTTGCTCAAACGGTGAGTGACAGCACATGCGCAGCTGAAAATCGGCATCGTGAACCGTTAAGGAGACACATTCACTATCCGAAGCGACCAGATCTCAACTGATGCCGACACCGTCCACCCTTCAGTCTATCCTGCAAGGGCATCGACCTTTTGAATGCGGGAAGGATTGGCAATCAGTGGGATCCAGTCAGCCGTATCCGCCGCATCCCCCTCCCCGCTACAACGCGCTCCACCCGACCACTTGTGAAACAAATCCGACACGTGGACCATACAGCGCAGTGACACGTGGACCATGTGGCTGGCGGGACTGTGACAGCGCAATGGCACATGAAACATGTGGCTGGCAGGATTGAGACAGCTCAATGGCACGTGGACCATGCGATTGGTTGAACTGTGACAGCGCAATGACACGTGAAACATGTGGCTGATTGGATTGATATACCGCAATGACATGTGGACCATGTGGATGGTTGGACTGTGACAGCGTGATGGTCAGTCGATGGTCGACCGATAGACGTGATGGTCGACCATGTGGCTGGTTGGATTGATATACCGCAATGACATGTGGACCATGTGGCTGGTTGGACTGCGACAGCGTGATGGCCAGTCGACCGATAGACTGCAGTGCCACTGAGTGCACTCCCACTGAACCGCCGACTGTGTACCACCGACAGTCCTTGTGCTGTCCAGTGTCCACCATGACGGCAAGCCCATCCTTCCCAGCGTTGCTCACGGTCTCACCATGACTTGACGAAACCTGTTTGCCCTGCTCCTCTTAGAGATTCAATTGTTGACCTATGTCCAAAAGGTTAAACTATATTTCGGGTCACCACTTTTTCAGGCCAGAGATGAATTGCAGCCAGTTTCGTTCTATATTGCAAAACATGACTCATGAGTTGTATTTTTAACAATAACTCGAAGCTTTTTGTGGCTTCACAAGCCGGAAGCGCCGCGGTGGCTGCAGCTCGACTATTTGGCTTGCACTCTGTTCCAGTGTTGTCTATCTCTGCCCAGCTATAAAAACAGTCCAGAATAAAGGCACGCTTCATCCGTAACAACAATTGGACACAAGGTACGAAACGATTTGTTCTAGTCTCAGGAAGAGGAAACCTGAACTACAACCGAACGTCTTAGGAAATAATTCGGCTGCTTTGTTTCTAAGATAAGCACATGCTACTAGTATAAACTTTCAATCTTAACAATTACAATGTTGATGGGAGGTCCCTGGCCCTAATCAGCGGCTACTGGCTCCAGCCCGTGGCTGGATGCGACCTATGGCCTGAAGCGACCTCAGTGCTCACCTGTGACCTGCTCGCAGCGCCGCATGTAGAGGTGCTGCAGCTGTGGGCAGTTGTGCACGATGACCTTGAGGCCGGCGTCGGTCAGGTTGTGACAGTCGGTCAGGTCGACGTACTGCAGCCGCAGGTGTCGGTCGGTGCTGGTCAGCACCTCGCTGAAGTCGATGCAGGTCACGCGGTGACAGCCTGTGGAAGCAACGCGCTCCGTCAGCGTTAGCTCTCCGCACGGGAAGCGGCCACCGACAAGACGGAGTGACATGCTGTATTTGTAGTTTTTCCTGGGCGTAAAATACTCCATTGTATAACCAATAAGGTAGAATTTGTGTTTGTGGAGAAGTAAGATGATCCGAGAGAACACAAAAAGTAAGAAAATTTGACCGTGTTTGTGGAAGGCTAAGGAAGTCAGTTGACTAAAGAGACACGCAGTTCAACTAATAGGCGTGGGGAACACAAGTCAAGTCATAGTGAGGTTGTATATACACGGACAGATGCGAGCCACAGCGAGGTTGTGTATATACGAAGAGATGCGAGTCGAAGGACAGACTACGAGACACGACAGATGGATGCAGAGGTAGAGATCCGTAGGCAGCTACAGAAAGATTGACAAGTACAACAGCGTCTATAGAGGGACGGATGCAGGTCAGCGTCTGTACATGGACAGAGATCCAGTCCGTATCCATAGAGGACCAGGGAAACGAGTCGGCACCTGCGAGATAGAGGCAAGGTTGCGTCTTTTGAGGAGCGGGGGATGGCAGTGAATAATGTGAAGCGACAAGTAAGACAGACAACGTTCATGTAGGACAATGGAGGCAAATTATTATGTATGAGTATGTATGATTATGTATGAGCATGAATGATTATACATCAGTGTGATGACGGTAGCAAGAAAACAACTTAGATATGAGAAAAACGATGGAATCAGAAACATGTGATAAAGAACAAGTGCGGTAGCTGACGTCTTATGTTGGACAAGTAAGCAACCAAATGTTTTTGTAGGCACATATGTACATATCGGCTTGTAAGTTCTTTCAGACGTGGAACAGGGAGGTCAGTGGAATGAAGGAATGGATGAAGGTCAGATGACACCCATGGTGGGTAGACAGGCCGTCAGACGCATACCGAAGTCTTATTGGCCCATTCGACATCCAACGAAATCAATATTCGTAGAGAAATTCACAAACGCAAACAGTCCTGTGGACACCTTCATCATGTGTTAATCCGTAGATGACTTATCGTTTGTGGATGCACGCAATAATGAAAATCTGTATTTGCATAGAGTGGAAATTGTTACTCAATTGTAAACCTCTCTCGGTCACTTGCGCTCGCACTACATGGTTAGGGTGGCGTGCCTCGTAATGCTTCCCACGGCACATGGCTCATGCTGTTACCATTTCTCTGTCGCGAGACTGACGGACGTGCAGCACACTGTCGGCGCCATGATCTGCAGACGGTGTGTCGGCCGGTCGGCCGGTCAGCTCCACTCACCCGTCACGTCCAGATGCTCCAGATTGGCACACTGCGTCACCACCTCGAACAGCGCCTGGTTACTGATGTTGGCGCAGCCGCGCAGCTCGAGCTGGCGCAGCTCGGGGCAGCGGCGCGCCAGCAGCGACAGGCCGCGGTCGGTGAGGCGCGCGCAGCCGTTCAGCTGCACCCGCTCCACCGCGTGACACAGCGTGCCCGGGTTGTCGCGACACAGCAGCTTGACGATCTGCCGCAGCGCCCGGTCGGCGCCGGTCGTCTCGCCGGTCAGCGTGATGCTCGTCCACAGCTGCGGCTCCCACACCAGGAAGTACCAGCGCCGGCAGACGCGCGCGCAGAAGCACAGCTCATTGGTGGACAGGTAGCCGAAGACGCGCAGCGTCAGCTCGTCAGACAGCCGGTCGAACGGCGCCTGCTTGTGCGCGCGCTTGCCCTTGAACATGGTGAGGATGAGCTCGGTGCTGGCCGGCGGCTCGGGCAGCTGCGGCCGAGGCGAGTCGTGTGGGCAGCGGGCCGCCAGGTCGGCCCAAGACGACGGCGACTGGCGCGGCGGCGACGGCGCCGCGCTGCGCGCCACCAGCGTGTGGTAGCCCAGGTCGTAGGCGGGCGAGGCGCGCCCGTGAGCTGCCGACACGATCTGGCACCGGGCAGAGGCAAGTCAGCGGCCGGTCGCCGGTGCGGTGACGAGCCGTTCTCAAGCACCGCGTCAGCCACTTCGCCACCTGAATCACTAATCGGCCAGGCAGTTCACATTGGCGAAGGAATGCAGCGCCGGTCGTTTAGCCCGGCTACCGATCAGCAAGCACGTGTGCTTTTGTACAGATTGCTCCAAATATCCTGGCACTGTTCATACACACGATCTGGATGGTCAACAACAGCCACAGCTGGCTGATGGGACTGGTAGCTCGGGATCAGGTGGCTGGCATGTCGAAATGATGTGTGTAAAACCCACAAGATGCCAAATTTTGTACCCACCTGTCACCAATTAGGGTGACTACAATATGGTCCTGTCAGAAGAATGCTGGTATGCTCGGATAACCTCGGGGTTTCCCCGCCGGTATTCGATTGAATTGCCTACGAACTGGTCATATTACCCCACTTCGGAGGCATTTTATGGAAAGGTTCCGTAGAAGGTAACTGTGGCGGGACAGCTTCGGGGGACGCATCGGGTCGACTGGGCGATCTGATTGAGAACGATGACTGGAATCGATGGTCCCACGCTGAAGTTCATCGCCTTTATAGGGGACATGTGAAGACGGAATTTTGTGGCGCGTCAGCTGCTTCGGTTATATCGCGCCCGCCTCTATATGGAGAAGTGCACAATACGATGCTCAACATGGAAATGTGACATGACATAGCAATATGATGTATGTGTATATGTATCTGTGTATCTGTGCATCTGTGTCTCTGTCTCTGTCTCCCCTCCCATCTCCATATGTCTCCGTCTCTCTATCCCTTCCCCTTCACGTCCACCTCTCCACCTCTATTTCTCTATCTCCCTCTCTCTCTCTATCTATCTATCTATCTATTTATCTATCCATCTATCTATCTATCAATCTCTCAATTTCTCTCTCTCTCCCTCTCTCTCCCCACTGACCTTGTGGTTGTAGACGGACGGTGACATCCGACCGCCGAGACAGGTGTCGCCCTCCTGTTTGGTGCGCACCAGCGCCGGGTGGCCGGCCGGGTGGCAGGCCAGTGTCGGACAGTGGCCAGGCAGCGCTGCCGCCACGGTCGACATGTCGAACGGCGGCGGCGGCGCCGGCACCGAGAGCGGGTCCATCTGCCGCGCCGACACTGCCTCCGGACACACGGCTGCACTGTCTGAAACCGGTCAGAGCGGCGGTAAGGTGCGCGCCCGCGCCGGCCAGCCACACCACCGGTCACAGACGGCCTTGCCAATAGGCCGGCACTAACGGGCTGGCGTCTTCCGACTGCGGCCAGGGTGACTGCGCGATTCCGCGTTGTAAAAGACCGCTGCTACGCACACGCACCATGATTGCCGGCAGCTCGTCTTTTCGCTGTAGATGGTATGGACATTTTGATGCAGTTTCTGGCAGTTCCCAAACACCGCTGTTTTCTGGTGCGAGAGCACGCTATCTGTGAGCGCGCGACTGTTTATCTTCAATGTCATGCAGTTGAGCCAAGGGAACATAGTAGTTCATCGGTGTAAAATGTTGCGCTACTAATATACTGCTATTAGCACTATTAGTACTTTCTAGGACTAGTTCATGAATAGTCCAAATGTGCAATCACTTTTAGGGGCACCGATGTGAGTGGACTATGGGTCATTTCATCCACAATGTTGCCAGCAAATCATATCCCAAAATAGAGGACGATAGATGTCTGGGCTGCTAACCTGCTCTCTTCACCCATCTCCTCCCATTAACTCTTCTGTCGCCATTTCTTCTGCCTCTTCTCTTCCTCTTCTGTGACCCCTTACATATCCTTATTTCTATTTATTCCAAGTGAGAAGATACCCTTTCGGATTCGGATACTCGGTATTTAGTCTCTCGGGACCTGCAGTGCGATTTTTTAGGGTTGGTCTTTGGCAGCCTGGGAGCATTATTTTCACGAATCTACCGGTCCGGGAGAGGGCTCGTAGGTTCATTGGGTTGCTTCAAAAGTCCATTGGCTACTTTCGATCCATCTCTCCACTGTACAGCCATTTCCCTGGACACAGTGGTAGCACCTTGGCGTGCGCTTTTTGTTCTAAATGAAGTTGCATCGTCCAAGTATGCACGGTCGTTTCGCATGCAGCGTAGTCGCCACACCACATTTATGAAGATTAGCAATGAATCATGCGTACATGGTTCTCGATCCCATCAGACAGGCCGATCAAGTCAGCAGACGAAGTTGAATCGTTGGGGGAGCGGGGAGGGATGGCAAAGGCACCACTTTCCCACACTCAGAAGTATTCCCGCCCACCAGTATGGAATGCTTTGGTCATTCCGAGCGATACATTTTATGCTCATTATATTCCAGATCAAACTTCCACAATGGATGTCGTAATCAAATAAAGACGGCTTATCGATCATTAGATTATCACATATCTGGTGTGGATATATGTGGACAAATTCTCGGAATTATTGCGGATCCCAAAGGCTTGATTAACTGCCAGTGCAATGGGTGTTGCGTGTGTAGTATTACAGGAATTAATGCCGCAACACCAGCTTCAGCTTCCGCGATGCTAACGTTTTAAAAAATTTCATTGCTTAGCACATCATCCGGCATTTCTGGAAATACAAACTTTACAATTCACCATGGTAACTTTCACGGTTATTTTTTCACGCATGATCGATGTTTTTGCCTTTCTTTGCACGTATATGCTATTTGAAAACTATGATCAGCTGCAGGTAGGCAATCATTAAAATTCTTCAATCTTCTTTGCTACATTATCTTTTCTTCCAGACCAGAAACTACATGTTCTCGAACTATTCGGCAGCTCTCCCCTATAGCATCTGCAACATCAGCCGAGGCACGAAGTCTATTTTGGACTTAAATTCATGTTTTCAAACGAATAACAACACAAAAATCAACAAACGAACAAACTAACTCCAGCTATGCTCGTTCAGTTAACTTCTGACGGCTCATTCAAATACATTGTGATGGCGAGTGTCCTGGTGTATGCATCACAACAGTCTGTTGCTCGCGGGACACCAGTGTCACACTACACACACACGACATTCCGGCACACGCACGCGGCACAGCACAGCCATGCATGCTTCTACTGACATGGCTTAAGAATTAGTGTCCTAAAACGAGGTGCGGCGTGTCAACGTGTCACAACACGTTAGTCATCATTCCGCGCCGACAAAAACTGGGACGCGTCACCGCTCAAGTACCAAGAGAAAGCTAGAGAGACAGCTCAAATATCAAGAAGGGGAAAGGAGAAGAGGAGGGGAAAGGAAAAGGGGGAAATGGGAAGGGAAAAGGGGAAATGGGAAGGAGAAAGGGGAGATGGAATGGAGAGGGATCGGAATGGGAATAGAAGGGATGGGGATGGGATGGGGATGGGATGGGGATGGGATGGGGATGGGATGGGGATGGGATGGGGATGGGATGGGGATGGGATGGGGATGGGGATGGGATGGAGATGGGATGGGGATGGGATGGGGATGAGGATGGGGATTGGGGATGAGGATGGGGATTGGGGATGAGGATGGGATGAAAGGAGGAGGAATGGCGACAGTGGGAAGGATGACGAGAAGCGCCGCATCGGCGAGAGGCGCTCGGAATGCAGTCAAGCGACTGTCCTCGAGTGTTGGTACGTGAGCTGCGCAGTGGCGACGAAAAACGACTGCTCAGTGCAGCGGGCGGCCGGGTCGGCGCGACGGTGCGCCGGCGGAGGCAAACACCGCCTGACCACCACCAGGCACCAACTCGGACGCGGCCGGGCCGGACACTCGCCGGCCGTGTCGCGGCGTGCGGCCGGCGCGCGTCCACGCGCAACTCTCGACAGGCCGACAGCGACGTCCGGTGGAAAGTCGAGCGCAGACGAAGCGTCGTACCGGCGGCGGTCCGAGTGCGGCCCGGTTACGTCGCTCAGCCACGGGCCGCCGCAGCGGGCGGCCGGCGCACATCGCGCACGGCCCCGTCGTCTAATGGAACGCGGCTCGTCAGCCGGCGTCACGACTCGCCCGCACGCAGTTACCGTTGCGTGTCGCTCTTACCGCCCGGTCACGATGACCGTGACCATTGACACGCAAAGGCCGTGCGCAGCTATTAATTGCATCCTACCTATCATTTCAGGTTGACGGCCACTTTCGCTGGACGGTTAGATAGTGGAGACGGACTCACGCAACCGCCGGCAGCTTGTGGCTGAATTAATTATCTGACGGCATGGGAAGCTCGCAATAGCTCCTACGCACGATGGGATTTTAGCAGAACGATATCCACCCGTGAGCGCTTCAGTCCACATATAAATAGTGCTATGGGTGCTAGCGGTGGTACTGGACAACAATATGAGGGAAACTTAGACGGAAGTGTCTGACCAGGAGTTAACGTGCTAAGTAGTCGCATTGCCTAAAAAATCAACATTATAACGGTAGAAGGACGAAAGGATCCAACTATCTGCCTTCAGTACTTTTCCAAGCTGGTTTACCTTGTTCTTCATTTGACGTGGTACTTATGCCAATTTACCTGAATCCATCAATAAGCCGTTTTTCCGCCACCTCTAATCCGGCCTTATTTGGTCATTGTTTCGCTTTGTGACGGCAGGCTATCTTTCATAAAACAGCGCGTTTCTACCATTCCTGCATTCTTGCCGCTGATCTACATTGTACACCAATCTTCACACGGCTTTGGAATGCACAAACGACACACCGTTGACGACAGCAGACTGAGACAATCTGAGCTGTTTTCAGCAAACGCGTCTCACGCTGCGAGCCGTTCAGCGTTCCCACGGGCACAATCATCCATTTGCCGACAAATTCACGATAATCTGCCGTACTATTCAACATATACTAGCTCGTGCCTGATAGCGTACGATCTGAAGAGGAGCCTTCACCGCTTGCACGAATACACGAACACGCTCATCCTGACCAAATTGTCACTATGAAGCCGCATATAGTTAGCAATTCGGTGCTGCATCACCAACACACCATGGGAGCTTTCCTTGTCGAGGGGATCACGTACTCGTTTAACATAGCGTGACGCAGACCCGCCAGTACGATATCAGTTGAAAGCTATCTAAAAAAGAGCGCCGCCTGCTGTTCGCTGTGTAGCAAAGTGGCGCCGTCCGCTACATTTGTACAAGATATCACGGCCGACATCAGGACGTTAAGTGACGCCAGTCGCGGCCGGTGTCAGCGGAGCGGATATGGCCTCGGCCGGCTACTCACGAAACCACATTCCCATCGTCCCACCAGCCAAGTAGACCGGCATGAATGGGGGCAGATCGGATTTTGGAACTTGTCCAGAAGCTCCAGTCGTGTTCGTTAATAGTCGAGCTTGCGTGCAAGTTGCTTAACATTTAGAGAGTGCATTTCCGGGATGTTTTGCAATCCATCCCGTATAATTGAAATCGCTTCATCTGGAATGACCCTTATAATTCCGTCATAGACGCGTGGACAACTTCATGAAAAAGCAATGGATGCTTACTCAAAGTCCAATCGAAAGAAGTTGTAGCTTGGTTAAGTGAGATATCCTTCCCAGTGCTAAACGCGCAGGGACCAATCCACACCTGGTATCTAAGGAGCTGCTCCTGTATTCACAACGGGCAACGAGTTTCCCTAGGTATGGTTCATTGCATCTTGCAGCCACTCAGTAAGGCTTTGAATAATGCATTGAAATGCTGCGAATTTGTTCGTCCACACTTCCTTAATGGCACATGATTTAGTGTAGGTAGTACTTTCACGCAGATAACAGAGTTGTCCAGCTTCAGCCACATCTCAACTGCTTGGAAGAAGCCCAGAGCCGATCCTCATCCATTTTCTTTCACCTTGTAATGCTATATGCTTGGTAGTGTGAAATATGCTTGTCAGAAAAATGGCGCCTGGCATAGCTGAATCGATTATGAAAAGAAAAGAGATACCGATGTAACCAGTGAGGTCAGAATGGTGTCTCAAAACCGCACCGCTTACCACTGAGCCGTGGTCTCACGACTCATATTACGCGCTGATGTAGGCAAGGTACCCATTAAATACACGGATTTCATATAAAAGAAGTGTGTCAACATCAAGAGGCGAATATTGTGTGGCATGGATTTGTTAAGAAGTGTTCGTCCAAGTGCGCATCGACACTACTTTGTAGCCAGTATGGTGAAACGAGGAGCTGAAGAAGGCACCATACGATGAGCGTTTCAATCGACATGATCAGAGAATGCTGGCCTGACCGAGATTGAACAGGGGCATCACAGCAAACCAACACCAGGCGGTGTTCTGATCAGACGTGTTTCTACTGGCTGGTTTGTGATTTGGTGCTTGATAGAGCATGAAGCAGATTCGTGCGTGTGGCGATCACACGGTGACGGGTCATGAGTTCATGTGCACGTGCCACAGAATGCTCCCATGCAAATATGTTAGCCAGGTTGAAACACGAACGCCACAACACTTACAAGCACTCCCCGGTAACACCTCGAATGCATGAGAAAGAAATGTGGAGAAATTGTGGAAGGAAGGAATCGTGACTGGAATTAAGCTCCGCTTTAATTACTGTAGCTTCCGTGTAATCATGCGGCGATATTCCCGTCCCATATTGAAAACAATTTAATCTTATCTGACTACGTGCTGGCATGTCAGTCCAGCCTGAAGTTATCAGGTTATCCTTTGATCTGGACGATTACGTTTACCTGGTACCAGAGGGTACAATTGAATACAATTCGGTACACATCATCCACAACTCCAGCTATGCTGAACGGTTCGGCAAACAGCACCGTATGGGGTGGAACGAGAAGGAGGTGGCACGAGAAGTGGTGGGACGAGTGACTGATGGTGTGCACCACCGCTACTCTGGTGCTGTGTTTGCTGCCAATTACCGCCGTGAGTGTGGCGCCGAAGACGGTTATAACAGATCAACAGTCAACCGTTTTGTCAGCGGTTCTCAACCTTAGTGCCATGCTGCAACCTTGCCTTGTCAAAATTATTGAATTATCCAGAGTTCTATTGCTCTGAAGCATTGTCCGTTGTCGATTCTTGTGCCGCAATTGATTGCTGGTTAGCAGCGATACAATCAAAGCTGGCAGGTGCATGCGACGTCTACGCGGACGAGCCGTTGATTAAGTGCAGCAAACGACCAATTACAGCCAATGAGAAGGAAACGCACATCTCAACGTTGCACTAACTAAACCTTGAAGTTAAAAAGAGAGCAGGGAAACCAACGGCCATTGACTAAAAGATAGCTCACGGAAGTGAATCTGAGAAAACATATCTGGTCGACATGCCGGTAAAATTGACCACATGTCTGTTGTATTAATATGTTTTCGGTCACGCTATATATGCAGTCATCGATATGACAACCCGGTTAGAGCAGCGTACACCGCCACCCATGACACGTACATAGGTTGCCGCACGCCACGTGCAGCATTCCCACGTGTAATAGTCACGCATGTCTTACCGGACGAGTCGTGTCGGGAGTGATTGGAGGACGTGTATCCACTGTCGGCTCTTTGCACCTCCACTCGCAGCTCGGCTCCCAGCTGGCCACACTGGGCACTGGCGTGGCTCACCGCCGCCATTGCCGCTCAACTGTCGGCGACACTGCGACCGGGGTCGACAGTGGGCGGCGATACTGCGACAGCGGGCCGGGACACTGCGACAGCGGGCGGCGACACTGCGACCGAGGTCGACAGCGGGCGGCGATACTGCGACAGCGGGCGGCGATACTGCGACCGAGGTCGACAGCGGGCGGCGACACTGCGACCGGGGTCGACAGTGGGCGGCGATACTGCGACAGCGGGCCGGGACACTGCGACAGCGGGCGGCGACACTGCGACAGCGGGCGGCGACACTGCGACCGAGGTCGACAGCGGGCGGCGATACTGCGACAGCGGGCGGCGATACTGCGACAGCGGGCGGCGATACTGCGACAGCGGGCGGCGACACTGCGACCGAGGTCGACAGCGGGCGGCGACTGAGCAGCGACTGAGCGGCGGCCAGCGGACGGACGGCACCGCCGCGCCGCGTCGTCACATTCCGAACCACATATTTGGGCCGGTCGGCGACGGCGACAGAGCCACCGTCCAACAATGGTGCCGCGAGTCGGCACGACACCGGCCGCCTGGCCGGACCCTCGTGGGAAGCGGCGCACCGCGACCTCTGCACACGCCAGACACACAGAACTGGGCCGCTAACAATGGCATCGGAGCGGAGCACGAGCAAAAGTCGGAGCCGAAGCCGGAGACTGAGTCTGAGTCTGAGTCTGATACCGAGCAGTTGAAGTTCGAGCCAAAGTTGAAGTCGGAGCAGATCCGAGGTTGGAAGTGTAGTGGTAGTGGGAGTCTGAGTTGGATTCCGAGTATGAGTCAGACTCGGAACTAAGGCCGGAGTCGGGACAAACCAGATCTGGAACCGGAGTCGAGTCGATGCCGGAGAGTAGTCAGCAGAATATTGAACAGCAAATCATTAGCAGAGTGCTGCGCAGCATCATCAGCGAAGCACTGCATAGCAAGTCACTAACGGAGCTCGTACTCGGGGCCGGCGGCCGAAAACGCCAGATCCAGTGTTGCACTGACCCGACACCAACGTGGCAAGAAAACCCAACTACAAGAAAGGAAACAGATACGCGACATGCTACTCCAAATTGCGATTAGAATACAAGGTCTTCTGCCGTGGACCTGCCGACGGCCGGCGTCGACCCCTGACGAGATAAGATCGACAAACCGGGACTCGCGTCACGGCGGGCACGCGCGGGCCCTGGGCGGCTGCCTCCAGCAGCGCCGGCTGACGCGCCTTCAGAGCCACGCACTGATGCTTCCTCGGACGTTGTGAAGAAGCTGAGCCAATCGCCAGATCACCAGCCAAGCCGACGCAGCAGTGGGTCGGCCGCTCTGGCGGGCTGCGAGTGCCGAGTCCAAGACGCCGTTCGGCCAGCGGCGCCGGCAGCGCGAGCCATTCCGTATGGATATTTCATAAATCGCCGATGCCCGGTATGCAGATTGCAGTGCTCTGGGAGCAGCCGCCATTAGCGTGCGGAGCAGGCCCGTACTGCACGGCCGAAGCGGTCCGTCCGGTGCGAGCGCGCGCGCGCGCCGGCGCCGGCCTAGCCGCGCCGACAAACAGGAAACGCGACGGCCCGGCCACCCTCGCCTGCACACTCGCACAGACGCGACACAACAATGGCAAGCGGCCAAAACACAACACCGGACATAATGCCCGCACAGACATGCCGCTCAGAAGGACAGCAAAGCACAGCCAACAGCCAGCGTGGCAGTGCAACGGCAGCCGAGCGGCCGCTGCAAGCCCTCGTTGCCGGCTCGCCGGCAACGAGGGGTCGGCGGCGACACAGCGTCCACGCGTGAACAGTGTTTGCACGCGCGCGCACAAATGTTCGGCATTGTGAGGAGCACGGCATGCATAATGAATCACTCCGCTTATCCGGTTAGCGACGTGCAGGGGATCAATGTCCTCTCGGCCGATGGCACTCCCGAGGTCTTCAGTCCCCACGCTGCACGGCGACATTAGGAGGTCGCAAGTCGCACCGGCCTGCAGCATCAGACACTGCACGGCCACCGCCCGGCTGACGTGAGCGTCGCGACCGGCGTAGGCACGATAGACGTGGAAAACGTGACGTAGGACTGGCACAGACGGGGGCTGGACGGCATATCAAGGTGTCGCCCGGGGTTATCGGAGGTCATCCCGAGGTCACTCGGTCACCCGAGGTTATCCGAGAACACCCGGTGTTGCTCCAGCCGGGTCGACTTCTCTCGATCGGCAGCTGGCCGACATTCCGCCGCTGGTGTGATACCGCGGGGACTCGTGTCGGGAGTCGCCGGGCCGTGGCCGCCGGGCCGTGGCCGCCGGGCCGTGGCCGCCGGGCCGTGGCCGCCGGGCCGTGGCCGCCGGGCCGTGGCCGCCGGGCCGTGGCCGCCGGGCCGTGGCCGCCGGGCCGTGGCCGCCGGGCCGTGGCCGCCGGGCCGTGCGGCCGGCCGCCGGGCCGTGGCCGCCGGGCCGTGGCCGCCGGGCCGTGGCCGCCGGCCGTGGCCGCCGGGCCGTGGCCGTGGCCGCCGGGCCGTGGCCGCCGGGCCGTGGCCGCCGAGCGGCGACAGTGCGGTGGAGCAGCGCCAGAGCCGCACCAGGGCCGACTCGCCGTCGACGGTCGGCGCCGTCTGCACGGCCGGCAGTCGGTGCGGACTCAGCGAGCGGGGCTCGGAGCTCGGCGGCCGAGTCGGCCCGGTTTTTACGAGTGGCCGGCCTCGCCTGCCACGGCGCCGCACATCATCCGAGGGGGCGTCGCCACGTCCGTACCGGCTCTGGCGCGCCCAGCGCAGAGCGGCCAGGCGGCGGCCACCACCGTGTGACCAGCGCGTCCGACCGCAGGTCACGGTCCCGACCACAGCGGCCCGCCGCCCGCCACGTCCACACCTGCGCCACCAAGTCAACAGCTGCAGCAGCTTGCAAGCGAACACTAACGTCTTAACGTATGATTGACCATCTTGTCCCTTATTATGCGAACCTGTATGTATGCCGATGTGTGATGTAGTGTGCAGTGGACATTCTGAACCAGCCGAACGAAATGCGATGAATATAAATAGTCGGGCATTCACACACGCACGAACGGATACCCGAAGGCCGGCACTCACGCACGTGCCGATCGGTACGCACGTCGACACGACGGGTCGAGGCCTCGTGATTGGCGTCGACGGTCCGGACGGCGCGCGGCGCAGTAGGTCGCCGCTCACCGGTGCGCCGGTCACGTGATCGGCGCAGGAATGCGGCTCTGAGTCGGCGGCGCGCGCGCCGTGGAAAGTGCAGCCCGGCCGCGGCGGCCAGCGCCGGGCCGCAGCCAAAGCTTCCCACAAATCAGCTGCGAGTCCGGCGACCGGCCGGCGGCCCGCCGCCAAAATGGCCTGACCTGAATGGATGGCGGCGGTGATTAAGAGGGAAAAGAAAGCGGGCGGTCCGACGTCGAATGTCGGGCTGACGCGCGGCCGCGGCGCGTCCGAGTCGACCCCACACCGGCGGCGGCTCTCTCCGCGGCTCTGCTCGGGTCCTCCTGCAACCTTCTGCTGACATCACGCTCATCGAATCCTGACCGAGCCCGGGCGATCGCTGCTAGCATTGCCACAACGGCTGCCTTTTGGTTCATCCGTTAGGTTGCCGATAAGAGACATCAATAGCGCAGTGCAGGCCGTTTTACGACTCGAATCGAGCCAAACTTCCGTGTAGGGACGATCAGGCCAGCTCCTCAACCGCAACGGCGGAACGCTGTCCGACATCAGAGAACTGCAATCGATAACAATCAGAGCTTCACACCCGATCTCACTCAGCTGTAGATTGGACGGGCTTAAAAATATCAACTTCCACTTGGAGAGAATGCCTCTTGAAAAATATCCTGCCGGTGAAGGGCATGACATCTCAACATCCCAAGCCCGGAGAACAGGAAGCCCAAGACAGTCATTTCGGCGTCATCAGTTAACGCGGTATGAAACAAATCACTCAAGGCGTCCTTGGCAGTGGCGCCTGTCATTGACCACTGGCGAGTGATCAGTGGTCAGTGACCTGCGGCCAGTGATCACCGATCACCAATCAGTGATCTGTACCAGCTAGCGGTCAGCGGCCGGGTCAGTACCGCTCGCCGCCGCCGGCCGTTGCGTGTCGCTCGGTATTCTGTGGGCGGGCCGCGGTCCGTATGCACACGGTGGGTGGGGCCGGTAGTTACGAAGTTACGCGACGCCCGACCGCCGCCCACCGACACGGCCGACACAGCAGACGGGCCGGCAGCAGTGCCACGCCGGCTGTCCGCCCCGGGCGTCCGGCACACGCAACACCACCGACATCGCGCTCTGGTCGGACACGATCCGGCACACACAGCGGCTAGCCAATCGAGGTCAGGCTGGGTCGGCGCCGACGGGCCGCGCACCCGAGCGGGGATGACCTGCGATTGGCATTCTCGGCCGCCACAGCCGGCGCGGCCCATTTCAATAAACGTGGTACTTGGAGCGGCCGTTGGTGGCGGCGTAATGGCGCGAGCTGCTGGCTGCGGGCGACTCAGCCGCTGTAAAACACCAGTCAATGACTGGCCGTCAATGCATCGACCATCGCGACCGGCCAACTGTTGCCTGGATGTAAACCTTCTGCATGGTCTCCAGGAAATGCATGGGTGAACTACGCGCGCGCCACTAGCCGCAGCCAGAGCCTGGATAGCCTCAGTGATAGGTTTCGTATTCCGCCACCAATCACGGAAATTGGCCCATAATGATATACATTAAGAAACACGTGCAAGTGCCAAGGAGCTTGTGCCTTCTCAGGAATTGAGAATGCAATGAAAGACCAGCAAAAAGAGCATATCATGCGAAATACCAATGACGTTCCCAATGTTTCCAAAGAAGTGTGCTGTTGGTCCTTCCAGATGTTATATTACGTGTTATCCAGATACCCCTTTTTTAAAAGTCTCATATCAGCGATCGGCATTTTACCCGCACTGGACTACCATTCAGGTGAATCGGTGGCTGAGAAAATATATTTTCCTCTCAGTCGTTGCTTTTTTCTTGGCACGTAATAATTATGAACTTGTTTTTAGAATGGTAGACCAATCACGTACATTTGTGATCCTGCGCCAATATCTAGGGGAAGTGCATTTAAAGGCACCAAATAAACGAGCACTACGACACGAGCAACATCCAAGAAGTTCTGCTGCAGAATCATAGGACAGTAAGTGTAATGAAACTATCCGCCTGTCGTGACATCTTCCCGATATTGTAGTGTTTTACAAAGATAAACGATACAATGATGTTTTAGAACTCTGGTGAGACCATGAGATGCATTCACTAGCATCCAAAATGAAACATGGTTTTCAAGGTCAGCTTATATTTTGACGGCACCTTAACCGGGCACAATTAAAAA